>JAZAYU010000210.1:0-600000 GCA_038501625.1 Corbicula japonica
TTAAATTAGAATATAGATGAACATATTACTAAAGCAATAGTTCACTGTAAATATAATTCATGACTGATGATTACAGAAAATTCCTCTCAGTTCAGGACTCAGCCTATCTCCTTAACATTCACCCTTTCCTCCATAGACATACCTTTATCGCGTGGGTGAACAGTTTAGATCCAGATTAGCCGGCACGTCCGTGCCGTCTGATCAGGATCTGCACTGTTAGCATTTTAATTTGTTTGTTTATTTCTGACTAAAATGCGACCTGTGCCGATCCTGATCAGACGGCATGTGTTGCCAGCTCATCTAAATCTACACTGGTGGCTCATGCGTAAAAATGTGTATTTCTGGAGGAAAGGGTTAAAGGCTTCATTATCATAATACTAGAACTCAGTACAGTCTGTTTGGCTGATTTGATTTATTGGACATCAGTTTATTTGATAGTATGGACACTATTACATACATTTTTGAGTCGGCAGACTCAGTGAAAACCAATTTTCGACAATCGTTTTTGCTTTACTATGAACCTAACAATTTGAGGGTTGCATGCAATACTGTTCTAACTCCTTCTTTATTTCAATGTAGTAACGACAGTACTTGCATGCTACCATAGAATGTATGCTTGCTACCCTAGAATATAGTTCTTAGTTTCAAAAAGTAAGTCAATGCTACAAAGCGGTCAATTTTGTAATTCTGTGCAAAACGATAAAATTTATATTAAAAAATATGGAATCAATCAATATTTGAAGAAATTTAACTCGTGGAACGTTCGACAAGATTTTGAGTCATGAACGCGCATGAATACCTGATGGCGGAACGCCATATTGGATTCGACAACGTTCGGTGAAGACGAAAAATCCATCGTAATCAAATCAACAGTGAGTATTTATCGAGTTATTTTCGTGATGCAATGTTTTTATAACACCCAGGTTATATTTGAATGTATATTGACAATAGAAGTTCTCTTTGTAAATAGAATTATTCATATGGAAATGGAGGTGGATTTGGTGGTTTTCGAATGGTAGCCTACGTTACAAAATCATTGTAAAACTTGAAATTTTAGATTCGAAAGACTACACCGCAGTAAACGTGATTTTGGCTCTTTGGGTTCTATTGAACGGTTACGTCATTTAATTAATTAATGCACTCTCCAAAATGAAAGTAGGAGTCTCAAAATCGACCGTAGGGCTAAGCGAAACTTTTTTAATTTAGGGCCCTAATCATTGTGGATATTAATTGTGGAACCTTGTAGAGATGTAAGTAATCAAATTATTTCAATGTATTGCATTGAAAAAAGTTGGATTTTGAACGATTAACGAATTACTTGGTAAAATATCGTCACTCGTGTAAGAATTATATTCCCATTTGAACGCTTTAAAGTAAAACATAAAGCATCTGATTCACAATGATTTTTTATAACATTTTGATCTATTGAAAATTATGTTTAAAGTAATTTAAAATTCATACATGAATTGATTTAACAGATATATTAATAAATGCATTTTATGCATTTGATCATAATCTTGAGCCTGAATTTCCATCAGAAAATATCCAGATCTAACCCATTTCCAAACCGTAACCAGCTACATAGTTGACACAAGATTTTCTGAAGTATAAAATTTCAAAGAAATGAAAATCTAATGTTTTCAATAATTGCGTGTTATATGTACACCTTATGAAATCCGCTATCAGAAGTTTTTCCTACTTTCAGTTTTGTCTTACACTCCATTCCATATGTCTCACAGGTCATTTAATCAGAACAGATATTCTCAAAATTAATAACCCAGGGAAAACCATAAGAAGAAAAAGAGTAGCACCTCAGGGATTCACCAAGTTTATACAGAAATGGGAACTTCACAATATTTATTTAATAGTATCTCTTAAATGCATTTCAGGTAAATTTTGCATCCCGGAAGAAAGAATGAAGTATTTATTAATTGATTTAATTATTCATAAACAGGTTTAGATGATTTTTGGTTCTGGTCAGACATGTATCAACCATTTGAACCATTTGAAGCGGTATAGAACTGTTTGACGTCATGCAATGAAGTGGACAACAAAAGTGAAGGTAGAAAATAATGTTTGAGTTAAATCCAGAATGACTGTTTAGGAGATGTAATTATTTTAAACAGTATATTTTAGTTTCTTTGTAATGCTTGAGCTGTGATAACGCTGTCAACATTGCAACTGGTAAATTATTTTAACATGTTAATGGGTGGGGTACAAATCCGTTGCATTGGGAAAATGTAATATTTTTTCCTATCTGAATATTTTCTGATGGAAATTCAGGTTCCTGTAATTTGATAAATAACTCAAATTAGTTTCATAGTGTTAAATTAAGTCTTGTTAATAGTAGAATTGCCTAACAAAGTGACAATAAATTATGAAATGAAAACCAAAGATATACATTTTGTTCACTACAAACATGTGCCAAATTATAAAAATGAATATATTGTCTCCCTTTTGATGTTACATCAGTATTAAGTATTGAAGTGAACCTAGGTTTACACAGTGTTTCAGTTCAATAATTTTGATGTAACAAGTATTCATTTATTAGCCTTCCATTACAAATTGTTTTTAGGTAAAATAAACCAAAACTACTTAAGGCATTAATTTTATGTCTATTTCATTCTATGATTTTTACCCAAACTTGAATTCTGATCAGCAATGTAAAATAAATTACCGGTAGTTATTTGAAAAGGAACCCACTTTGTGAATTTTAGTGATAACCCAATTTGACCAGTTTATAAGAGCAGTCAACACATTTTTGACTTTTTGCAGTCTGATACTTTCTGGTTAATTTTAAAGTGACATGCCTGGATCCATATTTTATTTTTTCAAAAGAAGGAAACACGTAATAACTCTGGCAGTGATGAAACAATATGGATACTTAATTCAGTTAATCAACAGTTAATCAATATAACTTTATGAAATTTTCTTGAACGGCTGTTGGAACAGGCATTTTAACTACAAAACAAATGACAGCACTCTTTTTCACAGCAACTAAAGGAAAAACATTTTTCACAGTCCAAAAGATTGTGGGTGACTTTTTGTAGATACACCTCACACCTCAGACTGAATGGATTTCAATGCAGAATAGAAACAATCTGAAGAAAGACCATTCTAGCAAAGTACAAAATGAGAGTAAACTAATTGTTATGATCACTCACTTAAAAAATTAAATATGTTATTATAAAGAATATTTGTAATTTGAGCAAAGATCAAAATAATTGTTATTATTTCATGGGTGCGTTTGCCTGAAAATCAGGTTTTTGTGTGTCTAAAAATGATTGATTTTCTTCATTTACCCTAAATAAATTTTCAGGATTTCAGGTTTTTTAGAAATCCTAACTTGCACCCTTGCAATTTTGTGTTTGTTAATTTCAGTGATAAAATCAAATGAAAGAAATGTGCCATCTCTGGTTCAAAAAGCATGAAATTGGAAAAGGAGTGGAAGAAGGATAATGGTATATTAAATTTTATTAATTGACTTTTAATAGGGCTCCCACCAGACTTGCAAATCAGGGAGAGTTTTGTCATAATTTACTGCATTATGGAGAAGTTTGCAGTCAACAGCTTTCTTTCCCTATATCGTAAATACAAAATGACTTCTAACAAAGCTCAACAAAGAGAGGTCTGGTCACTTTTGATGAGACTAATTCCTTCAAGTCTCTCTCTAGTGAGAGCCCTGTATTAATATACAGTAAAGGCATTGCATACTTTGCCCTTTTCTTTTACATGACTGCAGTGTGGCAAAATCTCGAGGCATGTCATCACCTGACTTGAACATGCCATTTTCCTGGCAGACACTACATGGTACACCACATCAATACTTAAGTATTTTATAATGGCCCAGCAATTCTCATATTGGTCCAGAACACCTGTATTGGCCCAGTTTAGTCTTCATATGAATTTGAACATGTTATTGGGCCTCGGGCTGTCATATTTACCCTCAGCCTTCTGTCTCAGGCATATATGACTACCTTTGACCCAATAACAAGGTCAACTTGAATTCACTTGATTATTAACATTATATATAACAATATTCATCTGTTGGCCACCTTGAACTAACACGATGGGTTGCTTATTTGTTTTTTAAGTTGGGTAATCTCATATAAATGTGTCTCAAAAATCCAATGCTGTTTCAACTTTCATGGTTAATAACTTGACCCTTTACTCCATTTACACGCCATTTTACCACATGGGTAACCAGTGTAAATCCACATCAGATAGAGATAGCACAAATGTAGCTCCAGACCAGCTTGCACATCAGACATTTTGAGGTCTCATCATTCTGTATCTACTCTGTTCATTAGAATCTTTAGATACATTTAAAGCTCTAATTAACAGGAAGGAGATGTGTCAGCACCTAGATTTACAATAGTTGCTCATGTGTTAAAAGGTGTATCCAACGAATAAAATGAAGTATCAAAATGCAGGTGTTTTTTTGTAGTAATTAACCCTTTACTATAATATTATACACATTTTCATGCCTTTTCATGATCTGATCTGGATCTGCACAGGTCACATTGTGGTCAGAAATAACCTATTGAAATTTGAATAAAAAAGCTAACGCCGTAACGGTTTAGATCCTAATCAGGCAGTATGGATGTGTCGGCTGATCTAGATCTACACTGATTTCCCATGCCATAAAGGCATATGGTGGTAAAGGTTAAATGGGATAAATTGTGTATGAGCCTATAGGAACTGAAGATGGCTTGAAGCTTACACCAGAAATACCTCTTTTTGTGATATTTATAAAAATAGATGAATTATGACAACATTGTAATCTGTTAACTAACCTGCAACATCAAATTATGTACAACTTCATAAGCAACAAAAAGTACAGTGAAATTGGTTTTGGTTATTTGTTATGATTAAAATACAACATTTATTTTCAGCCATGTGTATCATCAGTCTTGTGAAAGCTGTGGACTTATAATGTCTGCAGAATTGGTAGAACATAAGGGAGCAGAATATGAATGTTACTGTAGAAAATGAAGACAAGGTTTGCATTTTTTATTTTCATTTATTAAAGCTGCATGAATGTATGATTGAGACACACTAAATCTATCTGTATATGTTGGTATTTGTATTTTTGTATCTTGTAACAAGAAAACATAAAATTGTGTTTATATGTATGTGTTGACTTGTGAGACCTCAGTTCACAAGAAAATTAATCATCCTATATAAAAATTACTGTGTTGTTTTTGCCCCTTTCTTCCATGAATACATGACATGAGTGACCAGTGTATATCCAGATCAGCAGGCATATCTGTGCAGTCTTAACAGGATCTACATGGTTCATAATAAGATTCATGAGGCTATTTCTTACAAATATGCAAACAGTGTAGATTCCAATCAGATCCAGATCAGACATCAAAGTTGTTCTTGCTGATACATGTACTGATGTATTGTTTTCCAGGTGTCCACTAGCTGCTTAATCTAAAGGGTCATTTTTTGTGTCGCCCTTTCAAAGAAAAGGCAATACATAGGGATCGCTTTGTCTGTCCGTCCATCTATCCCAAAAACTTAATGTTGGTTATAACTTTGCCATATCTTAATATTTCTTCATGAAATTTTCAAATTATATTGTTTGTGACAACATGCTTGAGCTGATATTAATTTTCAGGTCAAGGTCACATTTGATGGAGTTAATCCTTTTTTGTACTTTTTTTTAACAGAAAAACTTAATGTTGACTTTAACTTTGACTTTTCTTAATATTTCTACATCAAACTTTCAAATTATATTGCTCATGACAACACACTCATCATGACTCCAAGTTCTTTATGTCAAGATGGGGTTATTCCCTTTTTTGTTCTTGCATTTTTAACTTGATCTAGTTCCCAGGGCGACACAAGTGAACACCCATCTAATGTAACTTTTTGGTGGATTCTGGCAATTAATAACCAAAATTACCCTTAATTTAAAGAAAACAAAGACACTTCAGCTAAAATCATTACAACTTCAATATAAATAGGTTATTTGTTGAAATTAATATTTCAGGATAACAGCTCTACATGGAATGCTGTGAGGAGACCAGTTTGACAATTCTGTCTATGACTGTCTGAGGGAGCATACAGCCTTTAGATTGCCACTAATTCCTGCAATGGAGCATGCTGCTTTTGTAATGGACAAGAATAAAAAAATCACAAATGTCGATACAAATAGTGGATGTGAAATGGAGACAAGTTATATAAAATATAACCAAAACGTTTTAATGTGCACCTCATTGAAAAAACATCAGTTGACAAAAAAGCATCAGTGTAATTGTGTGTTTGAACATTATTTGCTGAATAATAGAACCATTGAAAAAAACCATAGTGTCACTTGTAGTATTATTTTAAATCATGTGACCCAATTCTGTTTGTCGATTTCAAGTTTGAATATTCAAAGATTATGACTAGCTTAGCTACTTTTTTCTGTCATTGGTGTCACCGTATCTCAACTCAGAATTTTAGGTGCTGTCTAATGATACTGCGCTTGCAAACAACTGCTCACAGGATTCTTCCACACTTACAAAAGTATTCACGCCATTAAGGTAATATTCCATTCGTCATTGCACTCTCATTGATAAAATGAAAAATTAAAAAGTCTCTCTAAATGCAAAATGCAAGGACGAAAGGAGTAATACCTTTAAATAAAGCGTTGTGTTTGAGAACTGACCAGCGTTGTTTCACTGTTGACCATATGACCTGTGAAGTATGATATCCTTCACTTAATTGTGATTGGTCAATTTCATTTTATTGTCTACAAGTCCAATCATATTCAAATTATGCCTTTAGACGTATTGTCCTACCACCAGGTTCGCTTTCCATGTCACCACGTCTGCAAACTTGATAACAGTATTTGTCTTGACTTGTTAATTGGACATTAATTGTTTTTGGGGTCGAAGATCTATGTCTCGGAGGACATAAAGTAAATTGTTCCCCGTTCTTGAGGCGAAAGTTTATTTCTGGTCCAACTTAATCAAACCCAAAAATCCATTGCTTTTCAATTGTGTTTTGATGGCCGACTCATCAGTACCTCCAGTCCTTTGATTAATGGATGGACACCTTTCCATAGATTATTAATGGATGTGAGTGATATACATTGTTTGTTTGTTTGTTTGTTTGTTTGTTTGTTTGTATTCACTACCATCATAGCAATGTCTCCATGATGGAGTACTGGTCTGAAGGTTATAAAACTGAGTTCGGAAACCAGTCTCAGCCAATCAGATGATTGAGATTTGAGACTGGTTTCCATGCTCAGTTTTATAACCTTGGGCACTGGTCATTTAGGATTTTTGAGGATTGTGCAGATACTGAGGTAACTTATGTCAGATCAGTCCCTGGTGTCTGGTGATTAGCACTGCTAGACTTGACCACCTAAGGTTTCAATGTATAAAACCCAGATCAAGAATGATCTGTATGGTTTGACGCATAACTGCAGTTTTTTGCTATTTATTACTACGCGACTGTGTAAAAAGGCGCGCAATGTAGTTTGTAATTTATCTTGCAATTTCTGTCTTTTTGGATAACTATATGTAAGTGTAATTATGAGAGAGTAACACATTTTTCACAATTGAACTCAAATTGATGGTATATATTGTCTAAATCATTTGCCACAAAAGTGCAAATGAAAGTTATAACGTCAAAATGAAAGTTATGATGACAGCGTGCCTGTAAAGGATGGTGTTTAAAAATGCGAGTGATGGCCGCTTTCATCGAAACTTAAAATGGGCCATATTGATTCACTACAGGAGGCTTTATTGTAAATAAAGATTTAAAACGAAACAAGTTTAATGTTGTTGACGCTTTTCCTATTTTAATTGTAAAAAATAAATAAACCTTCACGCATTCTCCATGTCCTATAGCGTCTGCTGATGACATGAAGCAAACCCGATTCTTAAATGCAGTGCAGCAGGGTCGTAGCTCCGCCCTAAAAGTAGTTTCTATCCCAGAGTTCCTAGCGCCAACGTACACATGTCATGTCTTGGACTGTGAACTGTGTTTTATGCATTGCCTAAGGTCTAGCACCACTACACTGGAACTGGATGTGTTTTTATCAAGAACAGATCTTTATTGATCTTTATTTGAACAAGTTGAATTTAGTTGGATTATCATTCACATCTTACATTCATAGTCATTTTCATCTAAATCACAGCATTCACATCTCTGCTATCATCTTTTGTGTGCAGCAATGACAGATCTTTAGTCTGTAATGTATTCACTTAACCCTTTCCTGTACAGATACACCTTAATTGCTAGGGCGAACAGTTTAGATCCAGATCAACCGGCACATCCATGCCGTCTGATCAGGATCTAAACTGTTCGCTTCTTGATTCATTAAGTTATTTCTGACCAAAATGCGACCAGTGCAGATCCTGATCAGACGGCACGGATGTGCCGGCTGATCTGGATCTACACTGGTCACACATGCGTAAAAATGCGTATATATACAGGAATGGGTTAAAAGCTTTTCTTACACATGGTTTATCTGTAGACTTCAATGAGATTTAAGTTTGTACATCATAAAACTATATTTCTTACAAAAGTTTCTTTGTGGTTCCAACTTTGATACCGTGGACAAAATCTTAAATGTGATTTCCCAGAATTTTGTTAAACAGCCCACTATGTTCCAGTGTATTATAACCCTTTCCACCATATATACACATTTTAGCACATGTGCCACCAATGTAGATCCAGATAAGCCGGCATATCCATGCCGTCTGCTCAGGATCTGCACTTTGCGCTTTTTGGTCAGAAGTAATGTAATAATTAAATAGCAAACAGTGCAGATCCTGATCAGACAGCATGGATGTGCCGGCTGATCTGGGTCTACACTGTTCGCCCTAGCAATAAAGGTTTATCTATGGGGGAATAAACAACCTTCATGTGTATAGAACTGTTCTTAAAAAGGCAGCTAGCATTGGTTTGAACTTACAAAGTCTGTTTTTTGTTGGACACAATAGTTTGATTGAGATGCACAGTGTATAGATGATCTTAAACAATCCCTTAGATTTTGATCTGCATTGGAGTGGTCCTTCCCAGCTGATAAGCAGGCAAGTTAGGACAGACTCTTGGTTGGCTTGCATGATTTAGCATAATTATTAGCTTCTAACACATGCTTTTGCATGTTCTGTAATCAAGTCATTTTGGAATATGTGTAAAAAAATATATAATTATACTACAAAATTAAGAATAGTTAAAAATGAATGAAATGGAATTTTTCCCGGCATTATTGTTGTAAAGTTGAACCCTTTACTTCATAAGACAACAGTGTTGTTAGATCTAGATCTACTCTCATTGCTCCTGGGTCAGAAAGATAATCTAATAAATCTACAAACCAGAAGTGTAGATCTAAAGATGTGCATGTTGATCTGGATCTACAAGGATCACACTTCTGATATAAGCCATTACCACAGTGTAATAGGTTCATTATTTTAGATTAAGCTCTATTATTGCTTCCTGTTGAAAATCAGGGCTGAAGGTTAGAAAACTGAGTTGGAAACCAGTCTCAAATATCAAGCATCTAATTGGCTGAAATGGCGACCAGTCGCCATTTCAGCCAATCAGATGCTTGAGATATAAGACTGGTTTCCATGCTCAGTTTTATAACCTTGGGCACTGAACTTATAGCACCTTACTCATGTAAAACTTGTAAATAAACTCCTTACTCCATATATACACCTTTATGGCATGGAAGAACAGTGTAGATCCAGATCAGCCGGCACATCCATGCCATCTGATCAGGATCTGCACGGTTCACTTTTTGACTTATTAGGTTATTTCTGACCAAAAAATTGTGCAGAACCTGATGAGATGGCAGAGATGTGCAGACTTGTCTGCTGGATGTACACTGTTCGCACATGTGATCAGGTGGCACAGATGTGCAGACTTGTCTGCTGGATGTACACTGTTCGCACATGTGATCAGGTGGCACAGATGTGCAGACTTGTCTGCTGGATGTACACTGTTCGCACATGTGATCAGGTGGCACAGATGTGCAGACTTGTCTGCTGGATGTACACTGTTCGCACATGTGATCAGGTGGCACAGATGTGCAGACTTGTCTGCTGGATGTACACTGTTCGCACATGTGATCAGGTGGGGGCATATAATTATATGGAGAAAATTGGTTCAAAGAACTTAAGATGTTGTTTATGGGAACAAGTTGAAGTTGCAGTATCAAAACTTAAGGCACTAAATAACACTTGTATGAAATTGCGTTCTCTAAGTGCAAAAACAGTGTAAGTACCATTTAAATAAGAAGGGGTTATACTGTTTTCGCACTAAGGTGATGATTTGTACTGTGATTCTCAGTACAGTAAGAATGATAGATAATATTTTACCAGAGTCTTAGCCTATTATACAAATTTGTTAGGTGAAGGGTTGAGTTATACTATATAAACTTTAATGAACTGCAATTTGTTTTAATTATTCATTATCTACATAATACGATTCTTCTATGATATCAGGTATCACTTTGTTGGTCTTGAATTATCATATCAGTGAGGATATCACATCATAGGCGGATCCAGGGGGGGGGGGTGGGTGCGCGGACCCGGCGTACGCCCCCCCTAAAATTGCCCAAGCAAAGTTTTTTTTTCTCTGTAATGAAATATGATATATAGGAAAATATATATAAATGTCAAAAAATTTTCGCACACTACACGTGCAATAAGTTTCAAGACTAGGAGTACACTAATACAATGACATAACAAACAATTCACAAACAATTCCTTCTCATTTTTTGTAAGATTTTAACATGATCCAACGGCTGTTTAAAAAATTATATGATATATTTAGATGCTTTACAAAACATCGTGATCTAATGTACAATCTACTGAAATTGATTCGACATTCAAACTTAGCGTTTCAACTTTTTCCTTTGAATTTTCTGTATTTAAGTATATTTGAGGTTCTGGAAATGTGCATGAATCCCTTAGAAATGACTAAAACACAGGAGCTTCCAGGGGCCTCCAGCCCCCTGGACCCCCAGTCGGATTCTTTATTTTCCGTCCCCCCCCCCCCCCCCCCCCCCCCCCCAAGACTACAAATCCTGGATCCACCTATGCACATGTTGTCACTTTGGTGCCATAACACGACATCTCTGACATATTTCTAACATACTTATACTGTTTTCGCACTCCAGTGACAGATTATATGCAAATCTTCACCTCATTAGAAATTGACAGAATCTGATGGAGTTAGTAGTTAAAATTACAGTACAAGATTGCTGGCCGTTCAAATAAAAATGGTATTTCCCAAGTTTTTCATCATTTCCTTATAGACATCCATTAAAATTATTTAAACACACCAAAAAGAGCTACATATTTATTCAGGCTTGCCAAAACTTTTTCATTAAAAATCCGGAGATTGGTTCTAAATTTGTCAATGATGACGATGATGACAATGATGATGTTGTTGTTGTTGTTGTTGGTTTTAATTTCTTGCTGCTGCTATGAGTGTGACTAAACAAAAATGATGATAAAGATGATGATGTTGTTGTTTTAATGTCTTGTTGCTCTTATAACTATTATCGTAATTGAACAAAAATGATGATGATGATGATATTTTTATTACATTCTTCTATATAATTATTATTCTTACAAGAATTTTATAACTTTGATAAATGTATTTTGCCAATTTTGTTAGAAATGGTTCAAGAATTTGTTTAAAAATGACTTAAGTCTTTTTATATCATTCATTTTTCAAATTTCTGTTAAACCTAAGACTTCTTTTTTGACAACATTATAATGAACATGCAATGAAAATAGATGAAGGCAGGTGTAACATCGAGGCCCTTGTTTAGTTTTTGACACGCAGTTATTGTATAGTTGTGCCAGAGGCATTGAGGCAGCATGTCACTGATCAAGTCCTCGTTATCTTGTAATAAACAGGAAATGTGCGACTCCAGTAGAATAACTCTTAAGTTCATTGCACAACTTAAATTAAGATTTAAATAATCTTTATTTGTTTGCAATTTTATATAAATCCGGAGATTTTGACTATAAATCTGGAGATCCGGAGAAGTAACTTAAAATCCTGCGAATTCGGATAAAGTCCGTAGATTTGGCAGGCCTTCTTATATACATCATAGTTGTTTATTTCTGATATATCTAATATATCATCATCTAAGCGAGAAAGTGAAGTTCCCATTTTGGGGCTTGGGGCAGTCCCCTGATACATAAGTTCATTTAACAAAGGTTAACCCTTTACTTCATAGATAAGTATATTTTTGCATGTGTGAAAAGTGTATATGCAGATCAGCTGGCATATTGGTACCATCTGATCTGGATCTACACTGGTTGCTTCTTGGTCAGAAATAAACTAATGAATCTAAAACAGAAAGCATAGATCCTGACCAGATTTTTGAAATGGATGTGTCAGCTGATCTGGATCTACCCTGTTCACCCCAAAATAAAAACCGTAATTGTTTATTTCTGATTACATGTATATGTATTGTATAAACCATAAACGTGGGTTGTGTTTTCTTGAAGTATGAGTTTCCCACCCTGGGGATTCAGTACACACATTGAATCAGGCACACATTGAATCACCATATTACAATTTTCATCATTCTGTGCCCAAGGTTATAAGACTGAGCATGGAAACCAGTCTCAAATCTCAAGCATCTGATCAGCCAATCAGATGTTTGAGATTTATTTGAGATTTGAGACTGGTTTCCAATCTCAGTCATATAACCTTCAGCCTTGATGTATCAGTATCTGCTTAATATGAAATCATTCTGTAGAATGACATAAACAGACTAGTATGAACATTAAAGGATTACTTTGCTGATGGGAGTGTTAAGATATCAATAATCAACCAAGAGACAGCAACTCCAGAAATAACCTTAACCCCTTCCTCTATATATACATCTTTATGATGAAGGCAAACAGTGTAGATCCAGATCAACCAGCACATCTGTGCTATCTGATCTGCATCGCGACTGGACCCTCGTGTGATAAAATGCATCTATATGGAGTAAATGGTGAAGATATCAATAATTAAACAAGTTACCAAGAGACATGAATTTCAGAAATAACTTTAACTGGATAACCAATATTGCTGTTCCCAGGGAGTCCTATGTGAAGGAACTTTAATGCTGGATATTTAAAATGTAGTTTGATTTGGAAATTCAATGCCTAGTTTTGGAAATAAACATAATGAGAAAATATATAGAACAAAAATTTCTCTTGCTTGTTACTGTATAAACACTACATTTGCTTAGATAAATGAACTTTCATCAAAAGAGCTTTCACTCACAGTTCTGCTATGATAATGCTTTATATTTAAATTTAGAATTAAATAGAATTTTTTGCCTGTTAACATGTTTTTAAATATTTTCTAAATATTATTCATTATTTTGACTGAATATGGATTGGGTATTGATATATTAGGGCTGTTTCAAAAATGGTTAGTTTGGGTTTTCCTGCTATAAAATGTACAACAAACAGTTATTATCATTTTTCTATATTGCAGAGGTGTCTCATTATGCCCTTTAAAGATTTTAAAGTTTCATCGAAATAGCCCATCTGTTAAAATTTTCTAACCAACCCTATCTTTAACTTCTATATAAAAATTTGTCCATGCTAATCATTCACCAAACCCAAGTGTGCATATCGTCAGGAGTTTCTGTTCAAATTATTTTGCAAGAGTTATGGACCCTTAGTCTGTACTATGTAACTCAATATTAAAATCTTGTCCATGCCTAATCTCCAAAACTTTTAGCAGAGTTATGTGCCCTCACTTATTTGGTTTGCTTTACTTCTATATTTAGTGAGGGATTTACTTCAAACTTCAAATATTTGTTCTTTATCATCACTCACATTATTCTTTTTCATTACTCACATCATATGTGGTAAGGTCCATAACTCTTAACAATCATATTTCCAGGATTATCTCCCTTTTAATCTTAGAACTTGTTTATTACTTGAGATATTTACTTCAGACTTGAAACAAATGATCCTTTCCATCTTTTACATTATATGCTTGCAATATGCTTCATCTTTTTCACAGGTATATTTTTTACTACTTATGTGTACCACTTTGGTTTCAACTGCATTTGGGGGCATATGTCAATTTCAGGTGTCAGCTTTTGTTTGAAATACAACTATATCTCAGCATCCAGTTGACTGATTTCAAAAATCTTTTCAGTCCTATACTCAGTTTCAATATGCAAAAAATACAGAGTAACCTGTTTGGACATTTTATGAACTTTAATTTTTCACTATTTTTTCACTTTTCTAGCCATTTGTTATGAAACAGCCCCATTATCAAGTTGTTTAATTTGTGCCCAAGGTTATAAAATTTAGCATGGAAAGCAGTCTCAAATCTCAAGCATCTAATTGATAGAAATGGCACCCAGTCGCCATTTCAGCCAATCAGATGCTTGAGATTTGAGACTGGTTTCAAATCTCAGTTTTTTAACCTTTGGCAAATTCTCATCCATAATCAACCAAAGCACTTTGGCTCCAGAGACACAACTCATTTGTTTTGGTCAGCTCTATATAGAGTAAAAAGCCAGTTTCTGGTTGAACAGATCAACAATATTCATCATTGAAGCTAACAGAAAGTCATTACTTGGGAGATTTTGAATTAAGTAAAACACATTTTAGATTTTACCAAATTTAGATAATTCCTTATCATTTAGGTTACAGAGAAAAACTGAAATATCAAGGGAGACAAATGGGATGCAAACAAATTTAAAATATTGGCTAATACACTACAGCTTTGATAATATAATTGTTCTGTTAAGTCTTTCCAATTTCACGGGACAGTGCCTTTTAAGGTACTCACAACTTCAACTTTTGTTTTTTGTGTGATTTTGCATGCAAACATGCAACATTGTGAGTATCAGTCTTCGCCTTTAGGTTTCAAAACCACTTGTCCGTTCGGGCAAGTAGGATAGGATTTTTACTTGCCCGACCTAGACTTTTGTTGTCCGAAAATGCAAGATGATATAAAGTCAATAAAAAAGACATATTATTTGACCTTTTTCGAATCGCCGATCTTCTCTTTTTTAACACACTAAGGCTGTGCACCTTCGTAAAATTTTAATTGCATCGCAATAACTAATGACAAATTAAAATAGATCGGTTATTGAAATTACAAGCGTCTTACAGATAATTATTACGTTATTGGCAATAAGCATTTAGTGTACGTGATTAGTTTAAAAATAACCCGTCATGGTTTACAAGTGATAAAGTCTGTCTGTCATGATCCTGACCGTTTGTTAGCATAAAAACCGTCCAGGATGGACTTGCCCGTTCGGGCAACCGACCAGGCACACCAAGGTTGTCCGGACCGTAATTTACTTGTCCCGGGCTTCGGGCAACCCGCTTACGTCGAAGACTGGAGTATTGTGTAGGTTGGAGTAAATTCAGTAAGGCAACTTGTGTTTTGCCACGACCGTTCCAGTGGTTCTCTATTTCCTTAATTATTTGTGGCGCCTAATTTGTATTGACAACAAACATGCTGTCTCTTCCTCTCTTCTTTTTCGCTGCGTGGGGAGGCAGTGTTTCGTGAGTGTGGCAATTCCTGATATGCATATTTCACTTGTTTATGTTTATTCATTTAAGGATGTAAAATTGCTTCAGGTTTGCGCACCCTATAACCTGATTTCAGGCCACAATAGCAAAATGCCAGTGAAAGCTCTAATTGGTCTCCTTTTGGTTAATTGTTTATGATGTCTGTTTTAAATTGATCATGGTTTTGTTAACCTAGGCTATCTTGTTGCTGTGTGAAGATGCTTGTGTTCTGGAAGGGCTATTCCTGGTGTTCCTGTTAAACTTTTTTGTGTTTTGGAAAGCAAAAGGATTTTAGGACCTGCTATACCTGTTAAATGGAATAGATAAAAAGGGTACTTTAAAAGCCACCAATCCTGACAAATGGAAAATATTGCAGGCTTGGTTTGTTCATGAATGGGTTTGATTGAGCCTGTTCATAAACAGTAATGGAAATGAATGAAACTGCCTAATTGAAATACAAAATACTGAAATTTAAACATGCTATTGAATTTTCAATATTAGACCAATGCAAAAACACTATCAAACCTTTTGCATACTAAAATTTATGAATTGAGAAGTGTCTGAACACAGCTTCACAGCATCACAACACAGCCAAACAACAGAGAGAGAGAGAGAGAGAGAGAGCTAAGAAAATATGTTGATAATGAGATCAAAATTAAAAAATACCAAACAGCGAAAAATATGAAACTAAGCGATAACCTGTACCTGCTTAGAATATTTAATATCTAAACATAAGTTATTAGGTGTTTAACCTAGGTTTACGAGGTGCATCAACTTCACTGTCAGCTTCTCAATAAAATTTAATACAGGTTACCTTGGTGACTAAACACCAATCAATCAAACTATAAAACAATGGTTTACAGAATAGCTGGAAAACATGTATAACAAAAGTAGCTGATGGACGTTTGCTTTTCAGAAGTATTTACCATATAAAGATGAAATTCAATAGGAAAGGGAGGCTGTGTTTTGTGAGTGTGGCGATTTCTTGAAAAGCATATAATTATTTACATTTTAATTAGAAAGTAGATGACTTGCAACGCCCTTCTTAAGAATTCACTTAGCATTGCACTTATAAAAAATATTTTTCTATCCTGTAGAGACTTCCTGCTTCTTAATTGTTGATGTAAACAGATGAGTGTGATTAATATGCTATAAAGCAAACAGTTGGTTATTTTGAGGACTGATAACTCAACGGCCTCCAAAGATCTATATGGAAACTACGACCTTTCATGCCAGTGAATGTTAATGTAAAGGCATGTCAGTGGTTACAATTTATTCTTTTAAAGGTGACATAAAATTATGCGCCAGTGAATGTTAATGTAGAGGCATGTCAGTGGTTACAATTTATTCTTTTAAAGGTGAGATAAAATTATGCGCCAGTGAATGTTAATGTAGAGGCATGTCAGTGGTTACAATTTATTCTTTTAAAGGTGAGATAAAATTATGCGCCAGTGAATGTTAATGTAGAGGCATGTCAGTGGTTACAATTTATTCTTTAAAAGGTGAGAAAAAATTATGCCCCAGTGAGTGTTAAAGTGGTTACAATTTATTCTTTAAAAGGTGAGATAAAATTATGCGTATCAGGAAAAGCCTTAGTCAGAAGACACAACATCCCCATACAGCAAAAAATATGGGAGGAAAAGAGAGCATAATTTATCAAACGTACAATTTTGAAAAAGACACCACAAACAATGAAAGAGATAACTCCCCCCTTGAAACGGTCTTTGGCAAAACAAATTGTCACTTGGGGTTTAAATCCAATTCTAGGGTTCACCAACCTCACATTAGTACCCGCAGGTTTTCATATTAACAAACCAGTACATGTTGTCATGGTGATTTAGCTCCACCCACCCATCAATTTGACAATGTTGCATGCATGCTCAGTTTCGGACTCATAAAATTTTACGATTTAATATTGTTAGAATGTTAAAAGTGAATGTTGTTGTAGAATCTCGAAAATAAGTGTATGAGCTTATATTTGAATTTGTGACGCTTTTATGCGCTTATATTTCGATATGCGCTTATATTTAGTCTGCCGAATATGCACTTATTTTTGATATGCGCTCATATTTAAGCCGCTGAATATGCGCTTATATTTGATATGCGCTTATAGCTTAGATTGACTGAATATACGCCTATTTTTGAAAGAAAATAACACTAAAAGACACGCATGCATCAAACATTAGCAAAAAAAAAAACTTATCGTCTTTGAAGAGGAAAGACGTGTTTCAAAATGCATGTTTATTTACAAATTAACAAATTGAAAACTATATTATTTATTTCATTGTACTCGAACAAAAGAATAAACGGTTCACTTGATAATAGCAATGCGAGTGGTTAACACCTTTCTGGCTAATACAGCGCTAGCCCTGCAATTCCGACGACCCAATCAGTTGAGCTAACCGGGGCAACCCCCAAAAAGGTTGATTGGATAGCCCTGATATAAGTTATCATCAATGCACGACATCAGTAACAGGTTATTTTACTGATAAAAGAACTGACTATATGTACAGGGAGACTTTTTACGGCTGCCACCCTGCACAAAAAGCGCTACTGTGAATTTCAAATGATATTGCCTCTATTATCATTTTATTTTAATTATGTTTATCTCTTTTAAACTTTTATTCTTTGTTCATCTAACAGTCTTGGTTGGTCTTTGACGAGCACATTATGTCTACGTCCCCTGATAGAGGTTGACATCAAAGGAGAACAAATTTCAAATAATATTGTCATATTATCAAATGATATTGTTTATGTTGTGTGGGTATTTTCAAGCAAGCAAACCTGACAAAGAACATTGAATGAATTAATGCTAATGAAATCAAAAACAATGGATAAATCTGGAATATTGCTGTGTTTTTCCTGTAATAGAAAACCTCCCTCTCAATGATGTCTTAATGCAAATCGAGCAAGCTGTCACGTAACAGAGAAGCAATTCGATCATATATTAGTACGTTTGGGGGTTAATGGATATTTTTATGATTATTATTCCTGTCAGTGTATTGTCAGGTCCCAGTTTAACTACCAGTGTGTATCCAGTGTGTTGTATGGCTATTACCAGAAGCTGACAATACACTGGTTATATAGTGCCAGTGTATTGTCAGAAATAAAAATTTGCAGCCCAGCCAGTGTCATACCAGTTTCATGTCAGTGTGTTGTCAGACAGACATTTATGTAACCAGTCTATTGTCAGTGTGTCATTAGGTCTGTTGTCAGTGTGTTGTCAGAAACAACTTTTCATAAGGGATATATTAGTACATTTGGGAATTAATTGATATCTGTTCATACCATAATATTCCTTATGTTTGTATACACAAGGTCTGCAGGATGTTACATGAAATCAAAACCATTGTTGTTCCTTTATAGAGTATTTAATAAATGAAACACGGCATGGACTTGTATCTGGGTCCTCATAATGTTTAGTGGATGATAGCTCTTAGCCCAAAACAATATTTTGCACCAATTAAGAACTATTGATCAGCCATAGAAGATGTCACTGTAACTCTTATATATGATAGTCGCTAAATTGGGAGATGTGATTTCCTTGTACTCCATGCAGTGCAAACAATTTTAAGGATTTTCCTATAGGTCGGTCATAAAATGTCCGGTCTGCAAAGTTGTGTCGCTTAATTTTGGGTGTTATAAAATAATTTTGAGGTACGTTCCCTTGCCAGAGGATAATATTATCTAAGTATCTTCATTCTTATTCAATACATATTTTAGGCAAGGTTAATCGAGATAAGACTAATAGTGCAGTGCCCATCATATCAGGTTATATACAGCAATATTTACAAAAGCTATCGTGTCTATTTGCCAGTCTTGGGCTGATGGTTATAAAACTGAGCATGGAAACCAGTCTCAAATCTCAAGCATCTAATTTACTGGTCGCCATTTCAGCCAATCAGATGCTTGAGATTTGAGACTGGTTTCCAAACTCAGTTTAATAACCATCAGCCCAAGACTGGCAAATAGACACAATAGCTTTTGTAAATATTGCTTTATATCTTCATTACACATGTTTCTTTCTCTTTGCATTTCAGATATTCGGCAGATGATATCACTGGAACTAAATAATGGCAGTCGGATCTTATGTCTAATATTGACAACAGAGTATACCATCGATTCTAGAGCACAGGCGGTGAATTCTACCTGGGGAAAAAGATGCTACAAACATTTCTTCATACTCAAGACAAGGCGGCGATCGCCTGATATAATAAACACCCCGTTTGAAGAAAACAGGAAGTCCATCGTTCATAAAGTGAAATTTGCTTTAAGTTATATTTATGAACATCATATAAACGATTTTGATTGGCTGTTAAAAGCTGACGATGACACATATGTTATTCTAGAAAACTTGAAACATTTACTAAGAAAACACGATAGTAGTCAGCCATGTTATCTTGGTTTCCATTTTAATAAATTTGTAGCCAACGGGTATATGAGTGGCGGTGCAGGTTATGTGATGAGTAACAGGGCACTGAGAAAGTTGGTGGAAACTGGGTTTTATCCTGGGTCGTGCCCAGTGATTCCGAATTCAGAGGATCCGGAAAACAGTGAAGATATCGAGATCGGACGATGTTTGAATAAAACCGGTGTACCTGTGATAAGTTCACTTGATGATGAAGGGAGAGAAACCTTTCATCCCTATCCGTTAGAACGTCATTTAATGGGTTCTGTACCACAGTTCGTATTTGACTGGGCAAAAAATCCACAGAAGTCGGTGAGTAGTTACTTTTGAAACCATTAAATTATTTCTCATCCACAACGAGGTGGCTCAGAAACAATTTAAGATTTGTTCTGACTCTTGCCGGGATCCAAGATAGCTCACCGACGCTGACGTGGTCTGAAACAACAGAGTACGTACATTATAACCTCTATGTCACAGTGTAAAATACACACAGTCTTGTTTGCGATTCATCAGACTTGTACCGTTTGTGTAAATATTGAGTTGCGCTCAACCCGTGGCTAAGGAAATCAGGCTGTATTATGCATTTCAGACAAACAGGCTCAGTCAAGCTAAGCCTCCATTTTTAAAAAATATTTTTCGTGTTCAATAGACTTCAAACTTTCTATACAAAATCATTTGGTAACAACAGTTTTCTATCAGTTTTTTTCAAAAGTAATTTTAACTGGTGGGCACAGGTATTGAAATCCTTATCTTCTAGTTTTCTTTTTTTTTGCCCAAACTAACTCTTCCGGATCACAGTTGTTCTGTTTATTTAAATGTAAAGTTTGCCTTTTTTGTTAAAACCTTATGTTACTAAGCACAGTCTGGTCAGATTCGATCTTTAGATATTTGTAGATACGTTATTTGTAAAAAATATGTAAATTAAAAAAAATACTACATGATATTGTAAATCGCGCTGTATGCTCGGTGATTAACCCATCTACATACTTGTTGGATGTACAAGTTAATATTTTAATATTAGGATTATGAATTATAACTCCCTTTAAACAGCAGTGTCATTCTGCTAAAATTTTATATTATCTTCAGCCTTGGTAAGTTGTAAGGATGTGCAGCATCATATTCCCAGTATTTTCTGATTTATTGTTTATTGGCTGTTTGCATTTTGGGCTGAAGGTTATAAAACTGAGATTGGAAACCAGTCTCAAATTTCAAGCATCTGATTGGCTGAAATGGCGACCAGATACTTGAGATTTGAGACTGGTTTCCATGATCAGTTTTATAACCTTGGGCACTGTTCTCTGTAGAACCTTTCAGCCTTTGTCCTCCAAAACCCGCCTCATGGAATTATAAATCTGCGTTTTTTAAAAGCATAAATCGATTGCTCTTATTGATGTTATTGTCTTACTTATTGTTTATGCTCCTTAATAGTTTACAGTTGGCAATATTGTGGGCAGTAATCATGTAAAACTGCATGTTTGTTTAGCGAAAGTTGTTCAGATGATCATGGTTTGTCATATACATGTTCATTGACTTGGCTTTTTATAGCCCATTTAATACGAGCTGTTTTCATCAAAATTTGCTTTTGTTTTGCTATTGACATTTCCAAGGCGGTAACTCCTCAGGGTTTTTTTTCTCGTTAATTGTTAGAGATGTCTATTTGAAATGTTTACTAGTATTTCAATACCCATGCTCTTTTTTCCTCTTCATTTGTTGGCTGTGTGGGGAGGTTGTTTGTTCTGGATGAGGCTATTACTGATATGCATATTTCACTTTAGGGGTCGCAAACATTGCAAATGGCGATAACTGGATAGAACCAGGAAGTAAGTTTTCCTTGAATTTCTATAAAATCCTAACATTATTTTGATGAATGGGCACTAAACATTGTAGAACAGCATATAATTATTTCAGGTATGAGTTGCTTAGCTAAATACGTTTCTTAACTAAAATCTAGATGGCAATAAGTATCCCCCCCCCCCCCCAAAAAAAAAATCATTTTTTAAATTTTTGCCAGTTTGCTCCATTTGCAATGTTTGCGACCTCTTAGGAATTGCATGGAAATTTGTTGATAAACATCAATCAGATTCGTTTATTGTATACATTTGCATATCACCCAAATTCTTGGATTTATTGGTTCCACAAAGTCGCAGAGAAATGGTTGTTTGAATATTACAATTTACAGTAAACTCTTCTTATACATGATCAGTAAAAGCCTAAAAGGATTTTACTGAACGTTGAGCTTACTACATGTACTTGTATAGCCAGCGTAATCTACATCGACATAAAGAACTGTTCAGTTTATTGGGTGTCTGTCTGATATATTTTCGGTATGCTGCGTTTGGTCATTTGTTTTATTAACATAAAAGTGTAATCTTACAATGAAATACATTCATATTATTGTGTGGGAATCTGTTTTGTCTACAAATAGCGACGTTTCCTATTCTAAGGTATTTGCCTTATTTAGCTTAAGTTAAATCATGTAGTTATTATTGACAAAGGTGAATTATTGTTATTGTTCTATTCTTCAAGAAAACACTTAATGTTGGTGAATGGCTGTGACGATGTCATCTTGATGTTACAATGAATCATATAGCATTTAATCTCTTTCTAATCGATAACAAATCAGCAACAAGAGGTGCAAAATTAGTGCGCTGAGAGATGCCTATTATTTGTTTATGAATAGATGAATTAAGCCTGATATAAATATTTCCCACTGAAAAAAAGAGTGATTCGATCAGGTGGAGACATTTTTGTTTATACACCGGTCGATGTTTGCCATACAAAAATATAATACCTTTTAAAGCATATTTCATACGGTCTAAAACTTAATAACCATTGCAACTCGTCCCGAGTATGCCTTAATTTCCGAAGAATGTCTTCCCTTTGGTTATTATGATTTGTCTGGACGCTCTACATGCCCAATAGCAAAATGCCATGGTAACTTGCTCAAACGTACTGTATATAAGTATTTACACTTTGCATTGTAGAAATAATATTTAATCCTGCTTGTTACTTTCAGGGGGCAGAGTGTTGCAGCCGATACTCCATCAGCTTTCACTATATAGAACCCAGTGCGATGTTGGTCCTTGACCATCTGTTATACAGAACCTCAGTAACCGGACTCGAGCACCGTGATGCCACGTAAACCACACCAAAGACGTCTCTACAGTCTTTATTTATATGGGTCACACATGACCTGCTTTTTGACCTGGTGTGCGTATTGGTATATAAACACTTCTGAATCTGTGCTTTGTGACCTTGAACTTTCACTCTCATGTGAAAGATATATATAGGAATATAAATAAACGTACATAACTTCTGCAGATTCGGCGTGGTCACCATGGTGTAACATAGTACATGTGCCCAGATGTCAGTGGAACGTCACTGCGTGGAGATCCTGGCATGAGGAAGCCATATTGGACACGTGACATTAAAATTGCATTATCATTATCGATTTACGGGTAAAATGCTTAAGATGAAAATGAAAAGACAATGCCCACCAACAGTAGATATTTTAAAGGGGTAATAAAACCTAAATAAACAAGTCGGACTTGGCCATACTGAAGTCATAGAGTCAGTATATTAGATTATTAGGAGATCCAAATTATATTGGAGATAGGGATTGTCGGTTCATTTACACCTGTCTCAATCGGCCATGTAACTAATTGCTAATTCTCTGGCTTAACATGGCCCCCAAGGTACCACAGATATATCATGTCAGCAGCACACAATGCTTCCCCACCTCAGTCAACATGCTTTATGATATAAATCGGCTTAAATGTAAATACAGTGGTCAGTATTAAATGTATTCAAACAACTCTTGCTCTATCATTGATTTCTCGAAAATCAGCTAGATATACAAAACTCAATTTCTTGTTTAAGTATTTGTTTATTATTCTATATTAATGATGCTGTTTAAAGTAGCCTGATCAATGTACAGTTTGTGACATTGCATGTTATATTTTATGATAATGTTGATAGTTTAGTGAAAAACGAGTCAGTTGTTGACATTTCCTGTTATATTTTAATTGAAATATTTTTAGTATAGTGAAAATTGGGACAGTTTATGACATAAAATGTTAAACTTTAATGATTATGTTGGTAGTTAAGTGATCAACGGGAAAGTTTATGACTTTACATGTTATATTCTAATGATAATGTTGAAAGTGTAGTGAAAATTGGGTCAATTTTGACAATAAGTGTTACAATAATGTTAAAGTGTAGTGAAAAATGGGTCAATTTTGACATTAAGTGTTACAATTAATGTTGAAAATGTAATGAAAATGGGTCAATTTTGAAATTAAGTGTTACAATTAATGTTGAAAGTGTAGTGAAAATGGGTCAATTATGACATTAAGTGTTATAATTATTTTTATAATTCTGTTGAAAGAATAGTGATAAATGGGAGTTTTTGACATTAAGTGTTATATTTTAATGATAATATTTATGGTATAGCGAGAAACGGGACAGTTTATGAAATAACATGTTAAACTGAAATTATTTTATTGGTAGTTTAATGATAATTTTAACATTTTTAAATTATTACTATTTTTCATTCTGTGAGTGTCAAGTAAACAATAGTCTTGCTAGTGTTGTTCTGTACCACTGATCATACCAAAGAAATTTACTGTTGAATGTGTGATATATAAGAAATTTAAAAAGCTCATCTTTGTCAACTTTTTTGACTGTTCGAAGGCAGCATAACTGGAAGTCAACCACACAGACATATTCTTTTATTCTTGTATTTCTTTTTGATTTCTTGTGTAAAAATGATACTTTCAAAAACCAATTTACTATTTATCCACAACAGAATGTGAACATGTTTTTTATAATGTGTATGCGAATGTTAAAGTTATTTTATTGCAATTATTTATGTATATATACATACTATGTCGCTCATTCAGCCTATGGTATTTCAACATGGGCAAGAATGTTAAGCAGTGTTAATGAGCCGACTTCCAGGAAAACCAGGCACAACATTATAAAACTTAAAATGGAGACCAGTCACAGTTTCAAGCATCTGTTTGGTTGAAATGGAAACAAGAATCTCCATATCAGCCAATCGGAAGCTTTAGATTAGATCTGAGACTGATCTCCAATCTCAGTATTTTAATCTCCGGACCAGTCCAAAATCACAAAACTAAAACTTGAGACCAGTCCACGATATCTTACAGTTTATTGAGTTAAGTCTCTTGGAGTTTCGCGACAGTATTATGATTATGACCTGACCAAACACATCTTAAGTTTTATGTTGACATTGACATCAAAATAAACATAAATCCAATGACAATTATTGAATTATTAAAACTGCTGAAAGATTGATGTTCGATTTCATCAGCTATATTTAATGAAAAATTCAAAAATGGTTGTTTGTCTTGAAACCGGCTCAAAATAATAAGAAAACGGCAGTATAGTCTTCTACAATATGGTGCCATGAGTTTGTTCATTGTCTTGCCATATTTTTATAGTTCAGTGTAATGATATACTTGTTTCTCAGTAAATTTTAAGCTGAAAACTTCTACCTTGTTGTTTTGTTGTATGAAACCATACACATGTTCCCTTGTTCCTGGTTAAAGCAGTTGCTTCCTGTTAAGCAGCTAACGCTAGCTGTCACCAGAGCAGACATTGTATCAGTATTCAAGTATAATTGCGGAAGTCATTTATCTCAATTTTCCGTTGTTCTGTCTTACCCACCCTACTGATGAATTGATGAATACATGTAACAGTGCGCACTTGGACTATATAATTTTCATCATAATCCAGGGCCCAGGATCATAAAACTAAGATTTGAGATCAGTCTATTTGAGATCAATCTCAAATCTCAAGGATCTGATTGGCTGAAATGGCGAATGGTCGCCATGTCAGCCGATCAGATCCTTGAGATTTGAGATTGATCTCCAGATTTAGTTTTATGATCTTGGGCATAGTTGGTCTCAAAAGTGCAGCATTACCTTCTTAAACAGAAACATATAGGTTATAAATCATTAGTTTAAACTGATTAAGTGATTGCCATGGCATATCGTTTGTCAGCAGTACTTAACAGTCACAAATATACTCAAAGCAAATCTTAATAGTTACTATGCGTCTCAATGTTCTAATATTTTAACAATTGTCTACATAAATTGGAACGATAAAGAGAAGAATAGCCTGTAAAATTGCAACGGTTTTGTTCAGTATTTCATTTATAACTATTTAAAACACAAAAAATCTTTGCATGTGCCGATCAGAGTATTTGCTTAGGATATTTTTGTTGAAAGAAGAGCGAGTTACATGTAGTAGGATTGACCTCCCACATAAACTAAAACTAAATTACCGGTACTGATGATTTCTTTACATTTTTGAAGACTTTTCTGTAGCTGTACTTGGTGAGTGCCAAACATTTACACACCATTGCGATGGGAGTGCCGTTTTGAAACCACTGACCATCTTTAAAAACGAGTCATTGATTAAATAAAACAGATCAAGGCTTGGAATTTGAACTGGTTGTTGTAGGACGACAGGACTATACATTACTGTATCAAAAATGAATAAATTTGCAGTATTTACTGAGTATTTTAAGTTTTATTTTGCCATTTGACATTTTTGAGTAACTCGCCGTAGTTTGTTTATTTCAAGATGAAATGTTGTGACACTTGCAGAACATAGTCATTATTTATTCACCAGAGTGCTGATATGTTTCATTTTTAGATGGTTTTGAATTTCCGGAGATACGAATGAAATACTTACACCACCTCTCCTCTAAACTTATTTACTGTGAGCTGTATGTGGGAGTGCCACCTGTACTTGGGAGAGACGATACCAGGGTGTTCAAACAACGTTATGAATATGGCGATGAAAATGGAATCTTCAATGTGTTATTTTCAGATTAACATCATTTCATGATCTATGACGTTTGCTCCCCAGATAAAAGAATGGGTAGGTCATAAACGAGAAAACAATGGACTGAACTTAACAGAATAAATTTTGACAGGGGATCTGAGAATATAAATCCTGCAAGTACTATCACGTGCAGTATAAGTACTATCACGTGCAGTATAAGTACTATCACGTGCAGTATAAGTAGTATCGTGTGCAGTATAAGTACTATCATATGCAGTATAAGTACTATCACGTGCAGTATAAATACTATCATATGCAGTATAGGTACTATCATGTGCATTTCAAGTACTATCATGTGCAGTATAAGTACTATCATGTGCAGTATAAGTACTATCATGTGCAGTATAAGTACTATCATGTGCAGTATAAGTACTATCATGTGCAGTATAAGTACTATCATGTGCAGTATAGGTACTATCATGTGCAGTATAAGTACTATCATGTGCAGTATAAGTACTATCGTGTGCAGTATAAGTAGTATCGTGTGCGGTATAAGTACTATCATGTGCAGTATAGGTACTATCATGTGCAGTATAGGTACTATCATGTGCAGTATAGGTACTATCATGTGCAGTAGAACTACTATCATGTGCGGTATAAGTACTATCATGTGCAGTATAAGTACTATCATGTGCAGTATAAGTACTATCGTGTGCAGTATAAGTACTATCGTGTGCAGTATAAGTACTATCGTGTGCAGTATAAGTACTATCATGTGCAGTATAAGTACTATCGTGTGCAGTATAGGTACTATCATGTGCAGTATAATTACTATCATGTGCAGTAGAAGTAGTATCATGTGCAGTATAAGTACTATCATGTGCAGTATAAATACTATCATGTGCAGTATAAATACTATCATGTGCAGTATAAGTACTATCATGTGCAGTAGAAGTAGTATCATGTGCAGTATAAGTACTATCATGTGCAGTATAAGTACTATCATGTGCAGTAGAAGTAGTATCATGTGCAGTATAAGTACTATCATGTGCAGTATAAATACTATCATGTGCAGTATAAGTACTATCATATGCAGTATAAGTACTATCGTGTGCAGTATAAGTACTATCATGTGCAGTATAAGTACTATCATGTGCAGTATAAGTAGTATCATGTGCAGTATAAGTACTATCATGTGCAGTATAAATACTATCATGTGCAGTATAAGTACTATCATATGCAGTATAAGTACTATCATGTGCAGTATAAGTACTATCATGTGCAGTATAAGTACTATCATGTGCAGTATAAATACTATCATGTGCAGTATAGGTACTATCATGTGCAGTATAAGTACTATCATGTGCAGTATAAGTACTATCGTGTGCAGTATAAGTACTATCGTGTGCAGTATAAGTACTATCATGTGCAGTATAATTACTATCGTGTGCGGTATAAGTACTATCATGTGCAGTATAAGTACTATCATGTGCAGTATAAGTACTATCATGTGCAGTATAAGTACTATCATGTGCAGTATAAGTACTATCATGTGCAGTATAAGTACTATCATGTGCAGTAGAAGTACTATCATGTGCAGTATAAGTACTATCATGTGCGCTATAAGTTCTATCATGTGCAGTATAGGTACTATCATGTGCAGTATAGGTACTATCATGTGCAGTATAAGTACTATCATGTGCTGTATAAGTACTATCATGTGCAGTATAAGTACTATCATGTGCAGTATAAGTACTATCATGTGCAGTATAAGTACTTATCATGTGCAGTATAGGTACTATCATGTGCAGTATAGGTACTATCATGTGCAGTATAAGTACTATCATGTGCAGTATAGGTACTATCATGTGCAGTATAAGTACTATCATGTGCAGTATAAGTACTATCATGTGCAGTATAAGTACTATCATGTGCAGTATAAGTACTATCGTGTGCAGTATAAGTACTATCATGTGCAGTATAAGTACTATCATGTGCAGTATAAGTACTATCATGTGCAGTATAGGTACTATCATGTGCAGTATAAGTACTATCATGTGCAGTATAGGTACTATCATGTGCAGTATAAGCAGTATCGTGTGCAGTATAAGTAGTATCGTGTGCGGTATAAGTACTATCATGTGCAGTATAAGTACTATCATGTGCAGTATAAGTAGTATCGTGTGCAGTATAAGTACTATCATGTGCAGTAGAAGTAGTATCATGTGCAGTATAGGTACTATCATGTGCAGTAGAAGTAGTATCATGTGCAGTATAAGTACTATCATGTGCAGTAGAAGTAGTATCATGTGCAGTATAAGTACTATCATTTGCAGTATAAGTAGTATCGTGTGCAGTATAAGTACTATCGTGTGCAGTATAAGTACTATCGTGTGCAGTATAAGTAGTATCGTGTGCAGTATAATTACTATCATGTGCAGTATAAGTACTATCATGTGCAGTATAAGTACTATCATGTGCAGAATAATTACTATCATGTGCAGTATAAGTACTATCATGTGCAGTATAAGTACTATCATGTGCAGTATAAATACTATCATGTGCAGTATAAGTACTATCATGTGCAGTATAAGTACTATCATGTGCAGTATAAGTACTATCATGTGCAGTATAAGTAGTATCATGTGCAGTAGAAGCAGTATCATGTGCAGTATAAGTACTATCGTGTGCAGTATAAGTACTATCGTGTGCAGTATAGGTACTATCATGTGCAGTATAAGTACTATCATGTGCAGTATAAGTACTATCATGTGCAGTATAGGTACTATCGTGTGCAGTATAAGTACTATCATGTGCAGTATAGGTACTATCATGTGCAGTATAAGTACTATCATGTGCAGTATAAGTACTATCATGTGCAGTATAAGTACTATCATGTGCAGTATAAGTACTATCATGTGCAGTATAAGTACTATCATGTGCAGTATAGGTACTATCATGTGCAGTATAAGTACTATCATGTGCAGTATAGGTACTATCATGTGCAGTATAAGTACTATCATGTGCAGTATAAGTACAATCATGTGCAGTATAGGTACTATCATGTGCAGTATAAGTACTATCATGTGCAGTATAAGTACTATCATGTGCAGTATAGGTACTATCATGTGCAGTATAAGTACTATCATGTGCAGTATAGGTACTATCGTGTGCAGTAGAAGCAGTATCATGTGCAGTATAGGTACTATCATGTGCAGTATAAGTACTATCATGTGCAGTATAAGTACTATCATGTGCAGTATAATTACTATCGTGTGCAGTAGAAGTAGTATCATGTGCAGTATAAGTAGTATCGTGTGCAGTATAAGTACTATCATGTGCAGTATAATTACTATCGTGTGCAGTAGAAGTAGTATCATGTGCAGTATAGGTACTATCATGTGCAGTATAAGTACTATCATGTGCAGTATAAGTACTATCATATGCAGTATAAGTACTATCATATGCAGTATAAGTAGTATCGTGTGCAGTATAAGTACTATCATGTGCAGTATAAGTAGTATCGTGTGCAGTATAAGTACTATCATGTGCAGTATAATTACTATCGTGTGCAGTATAAGTACTATCATGTGCATTATAAGTACTATCATGTGAAGTATAAGTACTATCATGTGCAGTATAGGTACTATCATGTGCAGTATAAGTAGTATCATGTGCAGTATAAGTACTATCATATGCAGTATAAGTACTATCATGTGCAGTATAAGTACTATCGTGTGCAGTATAAGTACTATCATGTGCAGTAGAAGTAGTATATTGTGCAGTATAAGTACTATCATGTGCAGTATAAGTACTATCATGTGCAGTAGAAGTAGTATCATGTGCAGTATAAGTACTATCGTGTGCAGTATAAGTACTATCATGTGCAGTATAGGTACTATCATGTGCAGTATAAGTAGTATCATGTGCAGTATAAGTACTATCATATGCAGTATAAGTACTATCATGTGCAGAATAAGTACTATCGTGTGCAGTATAAGTACTATCATGTGCAGTAGAAGTAGTATATTGTGCAGTATAAGTACTATCATGTGCAGTATAAGTACTATCATGTGCAGTAGAAAGTAGTATCATGTGCAGTATAAGTACTATCGTGTGCGGTATAAGTAGTATCATGTGCAGTATAAGTACTATCATTTGCAGTATAAGTAGTATCGTTTGCAGTATAAGTACTATCATGTGCAGTATAAGTACTATCATGTGCAGTATAAGTAGTATCGTGTGCAGTATAAGTACTATCATGTGCAGTATAAGTACTATCATGTGCAGTATAAGTACTATCATGTGCAGTATAAGTACTATCATGTGCAGTATAAGTACTATCATGTGCAGTATAGGTACTATCATGTGCAGTATAGGTACTATCATGTGCAGTATAGGTACTATCATGTGCAGTATAAGTACTATCATGTGCAGTATAAGTACTATCATGTGCAGTATAGGTACTATCATGTGCAGTATAGGTACTATCATGTGCAGTATAAGTACTATCATGTGCGGTATAAGTACTATCATGTGCAGTATAGGTACTATCATGTGCAGTATAGGTACTATCATGTGCAGTATAAGTACTATCATGTGCAGTATAGGTACTATCATGTGCAGTATAAGTACTATCATGTGCAGTATAAGTACTATCATGTGCAGTATAAGTACTATCATGTGCAGTATAAGTACTATCGTGTGCAGTATAAGTACTATCATGTGCAGTATAAGTACTATCATGTGCAGTATAAGTAGTATCGTGTGCAGTATAAGTACTATCATGTGCAGTATAGGTACTATCGTGTGCAGTATAAGTACTATCGTGTGCAGTATAAGTACTATCGTGTGCAGTATAAGTAGTATCATGTGCAGTATAAGTACTATCATGTGCAGTATAAGTACTATCATGTGCAGTATAAGTACTATCATGTGCAGTATAAGTACTATCGTGTGCAGTATAATTACTATCATGTGCAGTATAAGCAGTATCATGTGCAGTATAAGTACTATCATGTGCAGTATAAGTACTATCATGTGCAGTATAAGTACTATCGGGTGCAGTATAAGTACTATCATGTGCAGTATAGGTACTATCGTGTGCAGTATAAGTACTATCATGTGCAGTAGAAGTAGTATCATGTGCAGTATAGGTACTATCATGTGCAGTATAGGTACTATCATGTGCAGTTTAAGTACTATCATGTGCAGTATAAGTAGTATCGTGTGCGGTATAAGTACTATCATGTGCAGTATAGGTACTATCATGTGCAGTTTAAGTACTATCATGTGCAGTATAAGTAGTATCGTGTGCAGTATAAATACTATCATGTGCAGTATAAGTACTATCGTGTGCAGTATAAGTACTATCATGTGCAGTAGAAGTAGTATCATGTGCAGTATAGGTACTATCATGTGCAGTATAGGTACTATCGTGTGCGGTATAAGTACTATCATGTGCAGTATAAGTAGTATCGTGTGCAGTATAAGTACTATCATGTGCAGTATAGGTACTATCATGTGCAGTAGAAGTAGTATCATGTGCAGTATAAGCAGTATCATGTGCAGTATAAGTACTATCATGTGCAGTATAAGTAGTATCGTGTGCGGTATAAGTACTATCATGTGCAGTATAAGTACTATCACGTGCAGTATAAATACTATCATGTGCAGTATAAGTACTATCATGTGCAGTATAGGTACTATCATGTGCAGTATAGGTACTATCATGTGCAGTAGAAGTAGTATCATGTGCAGTATAGGTACTATCATGTGCAGTATAGGTACTATCATGTGCAGTATAAGTACTATCATGTGCAGTATAGGTACTATCATGTGCAGTATAAGTACTATCATGTGCAGTATAAGTACTATCATGTGCAGTAGAAGTAGTATCATGTGCAGTATAGGTACTATCATGTGCAGTATAAGTACTATCATGTGCAGTATAGGTACTATCATGTGCAGTATAGGTACTATCATGTGCAGTAGAAGTAGTATCATGTGCAGTATAGGTACTATCATGTGCAGTATAGGTACTATCATGTGCAGTATAAGTACTATCATGTGCAGTATAAGTACTATCATGTGCAGTATAGGTACTATCATGTGCAGTATAAGTACTATCATGTGCAGTATAAGTACTATCATGTGCAGTAGAAGTAGTATCATGTGCAGTATAGGTACTATCATGTGCAGTATAGGTACTATCATGTGCAGTATAAGTACTATCATGTGCAGTATAAGTACTATCATGTGCAGTATAGGTACTATCATGTGCAGTATAGGTACTATCATGTGCAGTATAGGTACTATCATGTGCAGTATAGGTACTATCATGTGCAGTATAGGTACTATCATGTGCAGTAGAAGTAGTATCGTGTTCGGTAGAAGTACTATCATGTGCAGTATAGGTACTATCATGTGCAGTATAAATACTATCATGTGCAGTATAAGTACTATCATGTGCAGTATAAGTACTATCATGTGAAGTATAAGTACTATCATGTGCACTATAAGTACTATCATGTGCAGTATAAGTACTATCATGTGCAGTATAAGTACTATCATGTGCAGTATAGGTACTATCATGTGCAGTAATAGGTACTATCATGTGCAGTATAAATACTATCATGTGCAGTATAAGTACTATCATGTGCAGTATAGGTACTATCATGAACAGTATAAATACTATCATGTGCAGTATAAGTACTATCATGTGCAGGTATAAGTACTATCATGTGCAGTATAGGTACTATCATGTGCAGTATAGGTACTATCATGTGCAGTATAAGTACTATCATGTGCAGTATAAGTACTATCATGTGCAGTATAGGTACTATCATGTGCAGTATAGGTACTATCATGTGCAGTATAAGTACTATCATGTGCAGTATAGGTACTATCATGTGCAGTATAAGTACTATCATGTGCAGTATAGGTACTATCATGTGCAGTATAGGTACTATCATGTGCAGTATAAGTACTATCATGTGCAGTATAGGTACTATCATGTGCAGTATAAGTACTATCATGTGCAGTATAAGTACTATCATGTGCAGTATAGGTACTATCATGTGCAGTATAAGTAGTATCGTGTGCAGTATAAGTACTATCATGTGCAGTATAAGTAATATCATGTGCAGTATAAGTACTATCATGTGCAGTATAAATACTATCATGTGCAGTATAATTACTATCATGTGCAGTATAAGTACTATCATGTGCAGTATAAGTACTATCATGTGCAGTATAGGTACTATCATGTGCAGTATAGGTACTATCATGTGCAGTATAAGTACTATCATGTGCAGTATAGGTACTATCATGTGCAGTATAAGTACTATCATGTGCAGTATAAGTACTATCATGTGCAGTATAGGTACTATCATGTGCAGTATAAGTAGTATCGTGTGCAGTATAAGTACTATCATGTGCAGTATAAGTAATATCATGTGCAGTATAAGTACTATCATGTGCAGTATAAATACTATCATGTGCAGTATAATTACTATCATGTGCAGTATAAGTACTATCATGTGCAGTATAAGTACTATCATGTGCAGCCAATCAGATACTTGAGATTTGAGACTGGTTTCCAATTTCAGTTTTATAACCTTAAGCCTTGGTGTAATTAGTCTTCTGGTCACATGTGGATATAGGCATTCTTTAACATCTATCAATATAGCATCTGAATACAAAATAATGTGAAACTTCTGCTTTAATTTTGTCTACTAGATTGTTTTCTGTCATGCAAAAGATTACAATTACTATAAAAACAATTTCCAAAGTTTAACTCAGAGTTTAACACAAAGTCGGATTCAGAATAACTGGATTAATTAATTGATTGTTTCACACAAACTATAATGGAAGTAATGAAATCAGCTGGACGCGTTAATCAGAAATAATACTTTGTTCATCGACTGAACTGCTGTATAAGTAAATCTGTATCAGAATGATTGCTTTATGTAAATTGCGACATCTATCTTGTTAATAAGAAGGTATGTTGGGAATTAATGGATTTTTGTTCTTACAATAAGTCGTATAATAAGTGCTTCTTTTATTAAGCTTAGTTCTCGTTCAGCAATAATTGAGCTTCAAGTATCTGCCAAGCATCAAAGAAAAAGAAATAACTACAGAGATGTTTACCTTGGAAAGCTGTGTACTAGTTTGGTCGAACTACAGACATTGTGTCGGAACGTTTACGTTACCTGTACGGTTCTTCCGCGGAACGTTTACGTTACCTGTACAGTACTTCCGCGGAACGTTTACGTTACCTGTACGGTACTTCCGCGGAACGCTAACGTTACCTGTACGGTACTTCCACGGAACGTTTACGTTACCTGTACGGTACTTCCGCGGAACGTTTACGTTAGCTGTACGGTACTTCCGCAGAACATTTACGTTATCTGTACTGTACTTCCGCGGAACGCTTACGTTACCTGTACGGTACTTCCACGGAACGTTTACGTTACCTGTACGGTACTTCCGTTGATAAAAACATTCATTTGATATCTTTCAAAAACCATACTATACCATGGGTGGTTTCAACATCTCTGCCAATATAGATTCGGATAATGTTCAATCACCCCAAATGATAAACTTCCTGCTTTTTTTTTCCCTTAGCGTTGTCTGTGATATGCAGGATTGAGTTTATAGTTCCGCCCATTATTGTTTCGTTCGTTTTGTGCAAATTCATGTATCCTCATAACATGGTTTTCATTTTTCGAATTTTACTCAGAGTATATTTTGAATTCTTGAGTTGTGTTAATATAAGGATTATGATACAACTTCATAAAACCTGAACCTAATTTAAAACCCCAGTGTCAAATTGTGTTGCCACTTACTGTTCCGAGACGGCACCCACTCAGGCGCCCCCTCTTTTTTGTGTCGCTCTTTCCAATATAATGCGATACATACGGTTTGTCAGTCCGTCGGTCCGTCTGTCCCTCACAAAAACTTAACGTTAACCATAACGTTGCCATTTCTAAATATTCCTTCATCAAACTTTCAATTTTTTTGCTTATGAATACACGGTCATCATTTTGCCAATTTTTATGTCAAGATCACGTTTGATGGAATTATACCACTTGCTGTACTTGGATTTTGACACAAAAAATTTACATTGGCTATGAATGCCATTTCGTAATATTTCTTCATCAAACTTTTAAGTTATTTTGCTTATGACAACACGGTCGTGATCATGCCAAATTCGTCAAATCAGGTTCACATTTGATGGAGTTTACCCCTTTATCTACTTTGATTTTGCCACGAAAACGTAACATTAGCTATATAAAGTTCCCATTTCTTAAAATTTTCACCAAACTTCCAGATTATATTGCATATGACAACACGGTCGTTATGACGTCAAATTTTAGGTCACTGTCACATTTAATGGAATTACGCCCTTTTTTCCTGGATTTTTTATTGTGACAAACTACCAGAGGGCGACACAAGTGTTCAACTGAACACCCGATGTAGTCGCTAATTGCTTGGGCTGTCTTATTTGAAACTTAACATTTATAAACCCATGCTCTCTTTTCTTCTCTTTCCGGCTGTGTGGGGAGGCTGTATGGGGAGGCTGTGTTTTCTGGATGTGGCAATTCCTTATATGCATCTTACACTACCTTTCTCAAAAACGAGACAAATAACCAAAGAACAAAAAGGACCCGTCGGTAACCACATTGGAACGGTGTTGGAGTTAAAACTAGTTTATGTGTTATTTACATGTACGTACATGTACAAGTTGCCCTAGTAAATGAAATTCAACCCAGACAATTACCGGACAAAACAATAGCCTACACACGCATCATGCAAAACGTAGAAAGAACAGATTAACCAAATAGGTTCACGAGATTGTACTGTCACTAGTCTTAATATTTTCGAAACCACCCGAATATTTTCGTGGAAATTTTGTCCCACCGTCCATGCGTCCGTCCATGCATGGGAGATAAATGAAACTTTTAATACTTATATTTAAATGGGATTTAAAATTTAATGTTATTTATTATATGACAAGCTTGTTCGGAGCATATCCCTTTCAACCTTAAATGGCATCTTAATTGTTTAATTGTTTTTGAGTTGCGCTTAACCCGGTGATAGAAGAAGTGGGCAGTAAAAAGTATAACATGCACATCAGGAATGGCCACATCCACAATACAAATGTTGTATTACCACCCATGAACAGGCTCAATGAAACGTGAGCCTATAATAATTTCATATTGGTCGTGATTCCCTTTCCTCTATTTAATGATTATTGGACAATTATAGAAGATGTGGAGAGCACAAGATCCAAGTAATATTCTATAGTAAAGTTCTATATACTCTAAGTATATAGAAAATTATGTTCGTTTGAAGATTTTGTTTTACGAAAAAGGTTTGTCTGGAGCATATCTCTACAGCTGTAGACACTACGGAACTTAAAGATTCTGACAATGAGACCATCACTCTCACAATTATATCTCGTTGAAGGTTTTCGTATAAATGGATTGAGCTCATACTTCAAACTGTCAAAGGGATCTTAAAGATTCTGGGAATTTAGGGCAACGACTTTAACTTCTTTAACGTACAACACAGTAGGATATCTTCTGATCTTACAGAAATGGAAACCTTTAAATCCAATGTACACGTCAAAACTACCACTGCTGCAAGTCGGATTGATACAGTAAAATTCCTCATTAAGACCACCTTGCTAATAAGACCACTATTCAGGTGTCCCATTTTGCAGTTTTGCACTATTTTCTACCCATATATAAAGACCCTCCATTATTAAGACCACTTTTTCTAATTCCCAAAGGTAGTCTTAATTGCGGGGTTTCACTGTATTAACTTATAACCTTTTCCTTGACAGTAATGGAATTTTTTTTTATAGATACTAATGTCAGAGCAAATAGAATTTTAGGGTTTTTGGGTCTACGTATTTTTCTTTACTGTTCTAACTTTTCTATGGGTATGTAAATTAAACATATATTAATAACATTTGTTTGTGCAAAGTTTGGATGAACTGCATTGTGCCGTTCGAAAGATTTTATATTTTTCTTTTTGGTCTATGGCAAGTCAATCGCGAGGTGTGCAGTGCCTTAAAACAAACTTGGGCTAGGCGGCTTGGGCAGTAATATGCATTTCCATTACTGCCCATGAACAGCTCAATTCAATGACACAGAGCGAAATAATGCTGCATAGTATTAAGGTATGTCCATTGAATAAATTAAAGTCTTACTATTTTGAAACTTAAAAACACAATTTAAGTAACTGTTATAACTGTTATAAAACAATAATTGAGATATTAAAAAATGCAACTTGTTGGAAAGGATTCTCTGTAATCAAAACTGTAGAACCCGAAAATGAACAGATATAATGGGCTTAGTTTAGATTCAGCCTATTCATGAGGAATAATGAAAATGCAAATTTCTGTACAAGCCGCATAAACACCGGTTAAGCGTTCCTCGATATTCATGCAATTATTCAAAATACGTTCTACCATAAACTATAAGTTGAAAAATGTGCCCAAGATCATAAAACTAAATCTGGAGATCAGTCTCAAATCTCAAGCGTCTGATTAGATCCTTGAGATTTGAGACTGATCTCAAAACTTAGTTTTATGATCTTGGGCCCAGGATTCTCGAAGCTGCAAAGCTTATAGATTCTTCGTTGAAAGCAAAATAACATCATATTTCTATGCTACTCAGGCCAGGTTGGATAATGAAGAGCAAAATAATTTAATTGAAAACACTCTCCAAACAAAACAATAAATGCGAGAAGATATGTCATGTTTTTATCCAAAAAAATTAAGAAAACACTGGAACAACTTTTCCTACCGGATATTTAAAAAGGGAAATAAGAGAGAGAGAGAGAGAGAGAGAGAGAGAGAGAGAGAGAGAGAGAGAGAGAGAGAGAGAGAGAGAGAGAGAGAGAGCATGGTTAATAAAAATCAGCTTCAAAACAGACACCACAAACAATTAACAAAAATGAGAACCCGAGGGGTAACCGCCTTGGAACGTTGGAACGGTCAGTCGCAAATCAAATTGCCACTGGGGTGGGGGGGGGGGGGGTTAAGATGCCAAATAGGCGGGTACTCAATGATCTTACAGAACCCAGAGCTCCTGGATTCAAATCAGCAAGAACACGATGACAGGGATAAAAGAAACAAATCGAGCTTCTAGGTTCCAATGAAAAAGTTCCCCATAAACCTTCATAAACTCTAAAACCCCTGCCACTTTCGTGCAACCAAAGAGGTGAGCATAATGATCAACTCTAGATGGGTTTTCACCAGGCCTGCAGAGCGCTGTAATATATCATGTTGGTAACCTTTCTTTTTAAATTTACAGATGGCTTTTACGAATAACCGAGAGAATTAACATTGCATTTTACTTTCTTAAGTTTATAAATTATATCTCCATAAAACTGGCTGTGAAATACAAATGTACCTTGTTGCCAAAGTGATTTTAAACTGCACCCGTACTTTTGAATTAAATCTTAAACGAGGTTCTAGCTTCTAGGTTGATCCAACGTTAGGTTTTCTGAAGAACAATCGTTTACACGTGACATTTGTGAATTAGCTTACAATACAACCGAAACAATTAGCAGTGATCGAATTAATGAGCCATCGAATGTTTGGATAACTTTTACCATTTTGTTCGTAAGAGAAACCTAGTGGGGCGGGTTTGCGTTTGAAGCCCCTTTTGTCCTGGTAGATGCCCTCCACACGTACACCTCCTGGAATAGCACTTGCAAATAAATTCTTCTCCGAGTAAGTTTATCAAGGCATATGGTAAATGTTTGTTTCTATAAGATGAAGCAGTGCAATAGTGAGGTTGGTGCTCCCTGGAACCCGATGGAAACCGCCGGTAGCAAATTGGTTATGTCACTGACGTTACTATGCTACCGCGGGTTAAAAGTGTTGTGTTTGTTTGTTTTTTTTGTTTTTGTTTTTTTAAATAATTGTAACTTATAAACTTGTGTTCTCTTTTATCTCTTCTAATTAGAAGTGTCGGGAGGGAGTGTTTTCTGGATGTCGTTTGTTTTTTCGGTCACGGGTATATACACTTGTAATCAATGACAGTCGGTACATGAGGTAACCGAACAAAGCGGAAATAACAAACAACTACATGATTATATAACTCTCATCGACCATGAGTATCGCCACTGATTTAGTGCGTGGGAAGACATCTTACCGCCATTTTACACAAAAAATAACATTTACCAACTTATAACAACATGCTCTCTTTTCTTCTCTACTTTTTCGCTGCGTGGGGAGGTTGTGTTTTGTGAATGTGGCGATTCCCGACATGAATATAATTTACCGGTACTTTTTCATAAGAAATAGCAGTTGAACATTGGTAAAGTGATGCACATTTTGTTTCGTCCTATTGGTTTTTCTGGAAATTCTTCCATTTTCTGGAAATTCTTCTTCATCCCTTCATCGGCTTGTTCCAAAACTGAATGTCCAGTCTAAAGAAGAAATCCATTATTGTGAAAGTGTTGTCATGAGTTCCCCGTTTTAATTTCTAATAAACTGATTACATTCGTTTATCACATTTTCAGATCGTTTACTACAGGAAGCCAATATTGTATGATATTGACCTTTTTTAGGAATTCTTGGACAATATTCAAGATAGGCGAGAAATTATGGCAAACGGAATGTACTTAATACATACTGTATAGTTATTTGGTTTCTTGACAAGGGAATTACGATATATTGCCCGTCTTGCTATCGTGATAACCGAGACGCAGGCGATAAGGATAATATGAAAACATGACCTGTAACATGACCTCATATCATTTCATAATATTGTTTTATTATACTGCAAAATCTTTTCCAAGCAAAAACGAAAATACAGGATGTTTTACATATTTCACTATTTTCGTGCGTGACGTCAAAAACATAAAAAGTCACTGGTCTGTCGAAGCCCCCCCCCCCCCCCCCCCCCCCCCCCTGCGCATACCGCTATACAAGTTGGAAGATCAGCTTGGTTATATAAGGAAGGAGCCAACTGCCCACTTTACACTAAGTGCAAAACACTCTACCACAATCTTCAGCAAAATTACTTGGAGAGATATCTCATCATGTGACACCCACATCGACGGAATCACAAAAAAGCAAACAGTGCTCTGGTCTTCCTTATGTGAAACATCAAGGTACACTTTGAACCACTGAAACCTTCTGCTACAAAGTTCTTGTACGGTCTCAGGTTGAATCATTGCTGCTCTATTGGTTTCCTCACACTGAGGCCTACACATCACAAAATGAATCTACAAACCGCAGAGCCCCCTGGTGGACAAAACATGAATATGATCAAACATCAAGCGTCACAGAAATTCTACAATCCCTTAAATGGCAGAGACTAGACCAAAGGCGTATATATAGTGGACTCGCTTTGATGTATAGTCACCGACAAACTTATAGCGGGTTTTCATTTGTAACGTCGATTTTGTGACTTTTGTACCCACTTCTATTAAATGTCATTAGTTTACGAATTTAATGGTTTTTAAAAAACCTGTAAAAATGATGTATCTTATTGTATTCCAAATTTAAAGAGTGTGCTGTAATTCCATTCGAGAACGTATTGCGAAAAGTGTGAGGTTAGTGCATCCTAGAACCTGGTTTAAACCCACATTTGAGAATTGTTTTCCCACTGACCGTTCAAAGGTTCCATTTTACCAATACTCTATTTTCCATTCTGGTCTTTGGCTGTTTGTGGAGGCTGTGTTGACTATTCACGATTTACTTTTTGCTTAATATTAACATCTTTAAAAACATTATTCAATGCACCCTATTCCATTTTGCTTTCTGTTAACTGTACTTAAAAAAAGGTTAAATAACAACATTAAAAATTATTTTGCTTTCATTAGGTAAATAAATCCTTCTCTATGAGAATCCATGAGAAGAATGTGTACATTTTTTTATGACCAAACATACTTGCATGCGCATGCATTCACTTTACAAAAAAATCTCATTTAGGAGACAATCGTGCATTTGTTATAAATGTGAGTTGTAGCAAGTCATCAAAGTGTGACCAATGTCCCCGAAGTCTTCTCCGAGAATGAGGCTTCATTTCAAACTAGTATAATATTAAGTAATTATAATTTACACAGTCAAAAGTGAAAACAGACAGAGATGGGGTTTTGATTTACAACAATGAACATCGAATATATTGATTAGGAAAAAAGTGCGTTTTAGAAAAATCAATTAAAAGAAAATTGTACTGCATTATGCCCATTTCAGTCATTTATTTTAAGGTTTTGTTTTGATTCTCTGACCGAATTTCCGCACTTTGTGTCCATTCGAACATTTTGTCTGAACATATAAAAAGCAAACTTTAAATGGAGTGAGTGATTGGGTAAGGAAGGACAAGTTCTTGAGGTTACCATTTTTAAACTTTGAGAGTTCTCAAAGCTTTACTCTATAACAAAATTGTCAAAGTATATTGCCCTTTAAACTTGATATGTGACCTTGAACTTTGGGGTAGGGTTTATGTCCTTACAGCTGTCCAACACTTGTAAAGTTTGGATAAATGAGTCCTTATCTCTTTCTATGTTGTCTTACGTCGAGAAATTTTTTTCTACGGTATTTTAACTCCCCAGGCACATAAGTCGTTCTGCGACAATATTTTATATTGCATACGGCTCTGCAACTTAATTACTCCGAACTCAGTAGCACTTACGAGATCAAAGAACGATGGATTAATCAGGAATATTGCTACATGTCTTCCTTGTTAAAGAAAACATGACAGGGAATGAATGATTTCTTAATGCGAAATGAGCCAGATGTCACGTAACGGAGTTCAATGTCATCACGTGTTAATGAGTTTTCCTGTTAACGGATATTTGTTCTTCCTTTCAATAGTCATTTCTATTATGATTCTGCACTTTAAGTATTCAACATATGATTTTTTATCTTGTCTATTTCATGAATGTAAATATTTATTCTTTATGTTTTAGGCTATTTATATCTTGTTATAATAAATGAATAATAAATTCTAAACTATCGACAAGTGGTTTGTCTTAAACCCTGCCCTGGTTTACAAACATGTTACATAAAATAAAACCAGTAGACCTTATGTCGCCTATTGAGCATTAGCATCTGTGACCACAGGTTGCATGTTAGATGGCATCAAGCAAAACATATGTAGATCGAACAGCTGTATGACAAATAGCATTGAAACAACTTGCACGAGTTTTTTCTCCTAGTTTCCATATGGTCGACCCTCAATTTGCTGAATTTATTGCGTACCAAACAACACCTAGTTCGCAAACATATTCACAACACATGACAGGGTATTAGTTCTGTACCATGTGAACGAGATCGAACAAGTTAATTATAGAGTATTGTCTCTGATACATTCTATTTCTGCAACAGCGTTAACATGCTTTTACTTGTTCTTAAGGACCAATCGTACAACTAGTGAAAATACTAAAATTGTTTCAGTTAGAAAGTAAGAGAATCCACATTTATTTCGCCACTTAATAAAAATTCAACATACATGCATTAATAATGCAACATTTCGCGGACTCAGATAATCATAATATTCACTTGTACCAATGACACTATATCTGATATTTTATTTATAAAATAAAAAAGTGAAATAAGCATTATCAGGAATCGTCACATTCAGAAGACACAGCCTCCCAACACAGCCAAGAAGAAGAGAGAGAGCGCGTGGTTTATATAATGATCAACTTCAAAACAGACACCACAAACAATTAATAAAAATGAGAACCCGAGGGGTTACCGCATTTCAACCGTCAGTGGCAAAACAATTTGCCACTGATGGTTTAAACCAGTTTCTAGGGTTCACCAACCTCACACTTGCCCCGACAGGTTCTCATATCAACAAACAAGTATAATTTGTCTTAGTGAAATAACTCCAACCCACCCATCAACGCGACAATGTTGCATGCAAAAACACACAAACGTATAAAACATAAGAAGCTAATAGAATCGTTAAGTAAAAGTTCATTTCAAAATACTTGCTCAATGTTAAAACTAAAAAATCCAGACCATTAAAAACAAGTTTGTTGCATAATTATAATTTACACAGTCAAAAGTGAACACAGACAGAGATGGGGTTTCGATTTACCCAACACTACTAAGAACAAAGAACATCGAATACAAAATCGGATTTAAAAAGTAATTCTTGAAGTCGCGATAATGAAATCAGATATGCTGGATTAATCAGAAACATCGCTTTGTCATTGACAACATGAAAGGCAATCTGCCGACACTGCCGGCTTACTTACAAGACATGTTGGGGATTTCGTTTCTTAATTAAAGTGTTCAGCTTTCAAGCCGATGACAACAGTAATTTCATACCATAAAGATGAAGTAAGAAATATTTTACAAAAAAAATATAATGTTCTATCAGTCATTGATCTGAGAATATGTTACGGTCATCTGTCAAAATAATGTCAGGGTTATTTAAATAGTACAGTACATTTCGTTGCACTTAAAACCAAAAGTAGACATGAAGGGAGTCATTCGTGAATATCTTAAAAACCCTAAAGTACACATAATTATGTTGACGAAACGCCACAACATTCTTGTTAGAGTTATGCGTTTTAGGTATATTTATTGTCTATGAATTTTAGAGTATTGATGCGACGCAAACAAGTTTTCTAATGTTTTTGGTTTATGCTTGGCAATTAAAGCATTTTTAATGAACTATGTGTTCCATTCGCCATTTCAGCCAATCAGATGCTTGAGATTTGAGACTGGTTTCCAATCTCAGTTTTATAACCTTCAGCCCAGGTCTATGCTTAACGAGTTTCCAACGGTTGCCGCTGTTGACCAGCACACATTTGTTGAATTTCACAGTCAAACGGTTGTTATTGATAACAGCACTCAATTCTTGAATTTCACAGTCAAACGGCTGTTATTGATATCAGCACACGATTCTTGAATTTCACAGTCAAACGGTTGTTATTGATAACAGCACACAATTCTTGAATTTAAAAAGGTAAAAATATCTGTTTTATTGCAGAAGAATCGTCTTCCGTATAAAATACCGGTATTTTTCACAAAAATGTTGTCCTGTGCAAATAACACTCCGGAAGTAGTACTTTAGAATACTGGATTAACATCATTACCCATTCTTTTCCGAACAGTTGTAGTTACAGTAATATAGATTCATATTGTTGCGGGGTGGTACGAAAGAATGTTGCGATTGTTGCCTTTCAAGAACTCCTTTACAAGGATATCAATTTGTGGAAGCCTGTTTTATGTTTTTCTTTGTAGAGGTAGCACTTATCGGTAGTGTTTCTTCCTATGAATGTGTATTGTCTTATCTTTGCCCTTTTATCGAAACTTCAACCTCCGCCCCATCCTAATCCGTTTTAAATCCTGCTACGTGCCAGCATTACCACTCTGAAGCAAGCGACAAATTCTGAGAACGAGTATTCTTTTGTTATCCTCCACAAGATAATATGTCTCTAAATGAATTCTTAATTCGAACGAGCCATATGTCACGTGTCGGAGAAACAATTTCAGTATTAATGACTCTAGGTTAATGGAGATTTCTTCTTCTTAATTAGAATATTCGTTTCTCTAATGTTTGTTTACTTTCTCTTTTTTTTTGCGATTTTGAATGATTTGGTGATAATGTATAGAAATAAGCAATTTGCAAATTGAATCAAGATATTTGCTAAAAAAAACGGTCAATCAAAATAATTTTATCATTGCTGAAAGTAAAGGTTACACAAGGATACAGTACAAAGGATACACCGCACATCTCAGCAGGGGATTTTTTTTAAATTTGAACACTAAAAGATACAGTTTGTTTGATAATTAATTAACACAATATTTTATATGTGAATTTTCGGCGGACGTTAGATGTACACGTACCGGTACTTCTGTTCTAAAGAATACTGTTATAAATTTCTACATTTATCAACTGTGTTCAAACCCAAGAAAGTTTTTTAAACTAGGAGATTGACTAGTATAGCATATTGTATTGAATGGATGAGACAATATGCTACATGTAACGCAGGTATTTTTTCATGGTTCGTTATAGCAGGAATCACACTGTTCTTTTCTTCACACTACCCCATTTCAATTTAAGATTTCACGAAATAAAAAGCAATTGCTTCTTTGCAAAAGTCCAATTATTTCTCGACAAATGTAATTTTGGACAATTTCTAGAACAAACTCGTACACTTTGCAATCAGAGCCATTTAGATCTTTTCCAATGACTGGCACCAATAACACTATATTGGATTTACCACAGTTTCTTCATTATGTTAAGTTAGTAGTATGACTTTAAAGGGTGGAAAAAACTTGAATACCTGTTACATTGTAGATTATGGATTAATTTCATTTGATCAGGGTTACGCTTCTCTGGATTCCATCACTTTCAGTGCTTTGATTCTTGACTGATTATAACAAACATTGACGAAGTATCATTCACCGGAAGAAGAGACAATTAAATTCAAAACGCGAAAGATAATGAAAAATATGAGCGTGTCCCTTGTTTTCCGTTATACATTTATTAAGTTCAATACAAAAATCAGATTAAAAATATCCAGTTCAATATTAGACTGGATCCATTGATCCTTGCATTTCCCATACTTTAGCGCTTCTAATACAACAGTAATTGAAAGCACTGTTCGTCGACTAGCCAAATTCATTACGGAAATTGCGGCAGATGCTGAGATGGAATGTTGCGGGATTAATGGAGTTTTGTTCTTAATTATAATAAGTGTCTTTTTTATGACGGAAGCTTAGTTCGTTATCGTGTTAAACATTGAACCTGCTAATTCATCTTCTGAATCGCCTAGTTACATGTAATCCTTGGCTTTACTGAGAGCACAGCAAGTACCTCATGTTATGTGTGTCTGTGCTGTAAAATCATGCTTTCATATAGCTTATAACCTGAGCATCAAAACGCTGAAAATAACTCACTCCTTCAAAGTTTGTGCAGTACCCTTCCGAGGAGTATGTTTGCTTCCTCTTAACTAGAGCAAGATTCCAACATGTTCAACACTTAACGCCAATAAAAATTTGCCATGCCCTTTCATTCATCGAGTACATGTACATTGATATTAATATTGCATGGTTAAAATGTCCAGTGGTTTAAGTTAAGTTAAGGCCCATATAGACCATATATATGCATCTTCACAAAAATCTTTAGTATGGACGTGTTTTTTTGTCAGATCGTTAATGAAGGTCATTTCAAGACGAGTCGAATATTATGTTTCGTTTTTGGAAAAAAACTCATTAATTTCTATGAAAATAGGACTCATCTTTAATTCCCATCAAATTCGGTTACATTACATGCACCGGAATCGCACATCACTTTCGAAACGATGCGCCACTGAGTCGAGTACTGTGCGATTGGTGGCCGTGTACAAAAGTTTACAGTTTAGAAGTTCGCGCTCTTCACATTGTTTTGCTATGTTTTACTAGATCAACTTCAAAAAGAGATTCCGTTTACAATTCTAAAACCTTGTCCCATCTTTATTCATCGTTGTTCGTTTGGATATGGTGGCTGATTTATGCCATTTCGTTTTTTCGTTATTTCGCCGCGAAATAACGCCAGGCGAAAAGACGAAATAACGAAAAAACGCCACGCGAAAAAGACGAAATAACGAAAAAAACGCCACGCGAAAAGACGAAAGAACGCCATGCGAAATAACGAAAAAAAACGCTATTTTTGCGCGAAATAACGAAAAGTCGCCGTGCAAAAAAAACGCCAATTTAACTGTACAAAATAGCGTTCTTTCTAGCTTCGCCTCGCGTTTTTTCGTTCTTTCGCTTGGCGTCTTTTCGTTATTTCGCTTGGCGTCTTTTCGCTCGGCGTTATTTCGTTATTTCGCCTCGCGTTATTTCGTTGTTTCGCGTGGCATTTTGTCGTAATTTCGCGTGGCGTTATTTCGCTTTGCGTCTTTTCGTTATTTTGCCTGGCGTCTTGTCGTTATTTCGCTTGGCGTTTTTTCGTTATTTCGTCTTTTCGCGTGGCGTTTTTTCGTTATTTCGTCTTTTCGCGTGGCGTCTTTTCGTTATTTCGCTCGGCGTTTTTTCGTTATTTCATATTTTCGCGTGACGTTTTTTCGTTATTTCGTCTTTTCGCGAGGCGTCTTTTCGTTATTTCGCTTGGCCTCTTTTCGCTCGGCGTGTTTTCGTTATTTCGCGTGGCGTTATTTCGCTTGGCGTCTTTTCGCTCGGCATGCATGTTTCTGGCAATGACTCAAAGTGCTATGCACAAGAACCGTAACTCTACCTTCTTTCGTTTTTTAGTTATTGCCCTTTGGTTTATTTTACAGAGCATTTCTTGTGCGGAGCGTAACTTTGTCACCATGTTCAAATATGACTCCAAACTTGGTTTGCATGTTTCTTGCAATGACTCGAAGTGCATTCCGTTTTTGAATTAATTTTCTTTGATTTTTATAGGGCATTTCTTGTTAGGAGCGTAACAATGTCACAATATGTTCAAATGACTCCAAACTTGGTATGCATGTTTCATAAAAGCAGTGTTAAGTATGCTTTGCGACAATATTTTGTCCCATTAATGTCGTTAAATTATTCCCCTTTGATTGACTTGATAGAGCATTTCTTGTCATTCTTTTAAATTATTCCCCTGGATTGATTTTAGTGCCTTTCTTGCCAAGGGCATAACTTGTTCTGCATTTTTCTTGCAATCAGACAATTAAAAGGTTATTTTATATGTGAATTTTGTGCAAATACATTGCTAATAACTGTACAACAAAAAACTAATTAACATTTTTTATGTCGACTAAGATAAATTTCGTTAGGCGACACATCCGACTCGCGGAGCTCTAGTTTATTTTATTTGTTTATCAACTCAAACCAACAAATGTTTTTGTTGTTGGGATTGGGTGGGAATTCAGGCACCTATCTATCACATCCCACCTGTATTTCTTTTTTTTGTTACTTTTATTTCTCCAATCTCGCACCAATCAAAACTTTTTGGTGGTGATGGTTGGGAAAAATCATTGGTACCACCTCTGCCCTTCCATTTTTATTTCCCTCCGCGTAGCGGGAGTGGTGTATAAGAATGGTCTTCGTCCGTCCGTCTGTCTGTCCGTCCCTCCTTCCATCCGTGAATAGTTGTTTTTACCCATATGTCCAGCTTCACTGTTACTAAACTTTGCGCATTTCAACCGGAAGGCGAAAAGACGAAAAAACGCCAAGCGAAATAACGAAATAACGCCGAGCGAAAAGACGCCAAGCGAAATAACGAAATTTTGCCGAGCGAAAAGACGCCAAGCGAAATAACGAAAAGACGCCACGCGAAAAGACGAAATAACGAAAAGACGCCACGCGAAAAGACGAAATGAAGCAAAAACGCCAAGCGAAATAACGAAAAGACGCCACGCGAAAATACGAAATAACGAAAAGACGCCACGCAAAAAGACGAAATAACGAAAAGACGCCACGCAAAAAGACGAAATAACGAAAAGACGCCATGCGAAAAGACGAAATAACGAAAAAATGTCAAGCGAAAAAACGAAAAGACGCCACGCGAAAAGACGAAATAACGAAAAGACGCCATGCGAAAAGACGAAATAACGAAAAGACGCCACGCGAAAAGACGAAATAACGAAAAGACGCCACGCGAAAAGACGAAATAACGAAAAAACGCCACGCGAAAAGACGAAATAACGAGAAAAAAAACAAGCGAAATAACGAAAAGACGCCACGCGAAAAGACGAAATAATGAAAAAACGCAAAGCGAAAAGAGAAATAACGATAAAACGCCAAACGAAATAACGACAAGACGCCAAGCGAAATAACGAAAAGACGCAAAGCGAAATAACGCCACGCGAAATTACGTCAAAACGCCACGCGAAACAACGAAAAAACGCGAGGCGATATAACGAAATAACGCCGAGCGAAAAGACGCCAAGCGAAATAACGAAAAGACGCAAAGCGAAAGAACGAAAAAACGCGAGGCAAAGCTAGAAAGAACGTCATTTTGTACATTTAAATTGGCGTTTTTTTTGCACGGCGACTTTTCGTTTTTTTTTCGCGCAAAAATAGCGTTTTTTCGTTATTTCGCATGGCGTTCTTTCGTTATTTCGTCTTTTCGCGTGGCGTTTTTTTCGTTATTTCGTCTTTTTCGCGTGGCGTTTTTTCGTTATTTCGTCTTTTCGCTTGGCGTTATTTCGCGGCGAAATAACGAAAAAACGAAATGGCATAAATCAGCCACCATATTTGGAGAGTCATATCGTTTTGTGTAAATGAAGAAAATTTATTTTAATATACATATACGTAAATGTGTTTTCAAAGTAAATGGTAATATATAAAAGTAAAGCAGACAAACTCGTTTAAATATCTAATATTTAAATGTTTTTACGTGAGTCATCTGATCTTGATAAGATAGGATTTCCAAAATGTATCTATCAATAACTAAAGTTTGTGCGCTTTAAATAGCCTAAATTATCTCTGTCAAACCCGAGTCACATTATATGCGCTTAATTAAGGTAGGCAGGCATGAATTATACCGAATGCAAACACGTTATTTATGGAAACCCTTATAAGAATTCCAAATCTTGAGGAATGTAAGGGTAGGTCTATATTTATCACGGGATAAACCGATGTGTTACTATATTTAATTTAGGATGATTGAGTGAAAATGACAGCGGGCATCGGCTGTGCGTTTTTCTTAGTTTTTTCAACATTTTTGCAGCTATATAATGCAGGTGAGTTTCATATTAGTAAATAAATAGTATCTGAAAACAAATCCACATTAAACTGTAATCAATCAAATATGATAGTAATGAATACGACCACTTTTACGATGAGATTTTAACAGGGTGTATGTCTAAATCAGATAAAACTTAAGGTCTAAAAAGATTTAGTTTAACAGTTTTCGGTGTCAGAAAGAAAGCTTTCACTATATGTTTATACATAAAAGGAATATCGACTTCGTAATTGCCGTGCTAATTAGTGTAAGTAGCAAATTATATATACATACATACAAAATGTTACACATAATTTCAGCGTCGGTACAATCTCACTAAAGTCACATCTAACAAACTCTTAGATCTGATGACGGCCCGCTATAGCTGATAGCGTTGCGGTTTTTAGGAGATGATTTTAATCAGATTGGCGTCGGCATATCTTGTAATACGGCTTTAAAAACATGTGCTTGCCTTTGTTTTTGCAGAAGAACCCTGTGGTCCCGACCAGTTCCTTGGTGCCGGATGCGAGTCCTGCCAAAAAATTTGCAACCCCCAAGACCCGTATCCTGTTTCATGCCTCGATAAATGTAAAAGTAAGTAAATGTATTATATACACAGACTTTAAGATAAGTATGGGAAACAGTGAACAGAAGTGTGGACGAAATATCACCGGGAGGTGCTTGGATTTAAAATTGATCTTAATTCGTTAAGTCCGGCCTCTACCTCATACGTGTGATTATCTGGGTGTAGACGTCCAGCCCTTGTAGACCAGGGAAGACCCCAGTTGCAAGTAATTTTTATCTTCGCATATGAACATCATCCAGTGTTTTTTTACGATTTGTACAGTGTTTTCTAATACGGTGATATAATTTTTTCTTAATTTATGTACGCGCAACGAAAGAAAGTAACAGTCTTAGATATTTGTGCATAGTTGTTGAAAATGTCTGACGTCCTTGTTGTTAGATCCTTACTGGTCTTTCTACCAAATGTGGTTTGTAAAATCATTTGAAATTGGCAGTTTTGATATTCCCCAACTGTAACATACTCTTTAATTAAAGTTACAAATAAAACCAAGAACATAAAATTGTGCTTACAGTATAATCCAAGTCGCGCAATTTAAAGTAGACAATTCAGTGGCACTGTATATATATATATATATATCAACAGTTAAAATGTAACTTGTTTTTTGGTACAAACTCCTATCAGAGCTTAACGCATAACCTGATATGTTTTTGAATGGCCTAGATATAGTTGTAAATACGTGAAGTGATAAATCATTTATACCACTGGTATACTGAGTGACTGGCAACACGATGAGGCAAAAAAAAATGATTTTACATGGATCCTATAAATGTCCATCACAATTATTTCGATCTTAACGTTTTGTTTATTTCAGATTATTTAGCGAAAACGGGAGGGATCTCTACGTCTTTCGTGAGCACAATTCCGACTACATCTATTATCGCAACACGAGAAGACAAGCATCACAATATTCTCTACATATGCCTTGCAATTGTTGCCCCGATACTTATCATTGCATGTATTCTTGCACTACTTCCATCGAAGAGGATCAGGGAAGTAATTGAAACCTACAACCGACAACGGCAACAGAAAAAACTGAAACACCCTACCCAACCTCATCAAGACCCTGAAAATCAGGAGTCACTCCTTCTTTACAACAATGTTCCACATTCTATTATTTGTAATGTAAATGAAACCACAAATTCCGGACAGGATGATACTACAGTACCCAAAGTGAGACCCGGTTCGTCCAGTGACCTGTCAAATCGATCTAACTGTGATCTCAGTTGTGGATTGTACAATAATACAGTAGCAGACGGCTGTACTGGCAACCACACAAACCAGATTCGTAACGTAATTGGTGAACTAGGTGCAGAAGAGTTTGACTTTGGTGCCACTCTTCCATTTTGTTCAGCATCTTTGGATGAATTGCGAAGTTTTTTCTCCAACAATCCGGACAGTTTTTTTCAAGGACAGTGAGGCAACAGTGATATTGAAAGACGGCTTCGAATCTCTAAATACCACTAGCTTTTGTGCATAAGCAAAAACTGACTGATTCACAATAAATAAAGTGATTCACAATAAATAAAGTGAATACTTAGTATTACACCTTATTGTCCAGCCATCAAACACAATAATTACTACGATAACTACTGGTAACAATCAGTGTTCGTGCTCAGGCTGAGTAGGTCTCCTATTTTCCAGGGTGGAAAGACGCGCAACCAAGGTAACCATGATCCGAGTGTTGTTCAAAATACCCAATTAACCATGAAGTTAGAACTGACAAAATGCTCAATATTCAATCTCATGTTGAATTGTTTCATGCATAGACTATAGTTAAATACTTAATATTATTTCCACCGTTCTTTTGCAATGCAGTTTTTAAATATTGATCTATTTGGTATAACCAATAAACATTCTGATTCCTAGATTAAAATTTCCTTAGTTTTTCCGAAATTGACCGTTTAATTAAAAAATAAAGAATTACATTCAATATGTATTAATATGTTGCGGTATCAGGTTGTATTTGTTATGTTTGAATGTACTATATTATTTGTTATAAGTTATTCATAAGTTATTGTTAAATTACAGTTAAATTATATTTATGAAAATTGTTATAGAAGGCCATGTTTAAACTAAGGTTTGTATAGATAAAGAATTATTATTATTATTATTATTATTATTATTGCTCTACTTTAAAGACGTTGTTCAAGTTTATTTTCTTGTTGATTCCTACACTGTTTCATCGAACACCTTCATGCAAGTTTCTTGTATAAACCAGTGCTTATTCGAATAAGGAGGTTCGTGTTATATATTTTTACTCCATATAAAGTCGCGATCGAATAGTACTTGTCACAAGGTCATAGGAACAAATTGAGAAAAGATGACGTCCCTAAGCCCTGGTCACAACCCGCCGAGCGTCTTTTTTGTCCGTACGTGTTCTGCGGAGGCTACGTTCGCTTCGTTTTAGGGTCGGACGTGGCAAGAGCAGGGAGGACGCATGTCACACTCACGGGTTTGCAAGGTGTGAGTACGTGTCCCGCACGCCACGTCTGGGGGGTAAAAGGATGCGTGCATCGTACGTTCCGTAGGTGGTAAGTGAGTTGTACCTGCTGACAACGTGCTTACAACGCAAGATCTCCGTGCGATTTCCATTTCAACGTGCGTAGGCAGTACTGCTCACGTACGGTGTCCGTACTCGCTCGCACGTTGTATATGCGTGCAAGTGCGGTGAACGTGAGTTTATTTCGGTGGCTGTTGGTTGATATATATAAGGACGACCTATTGATGCTCCCCAGAAACCACAGCTGCCGCTGCCTTGAAATGCCGCCCCTTCAACATGAGATATTGCAAATTCTGCTGCTGCAAAAACAGATTGCAGTGGCACGGCAGGAACACGAGGCGCTATTACTTGCAGTTCTACGGGAGATGGAGAGGCAACAAGAAGTCCGACGTATGAGATGGTGGATTCGGCCATGGATCGAGAGGAGGAGGATTTTCGGACAGTACGAAACGTTGTTTCAAGAGCTCGAGCGTGAATCGAGATGGGATTTTGTTGGATACGTCAGAGTAAATCCCGATCTCTTCGCAGAACTCGCAGAGGTCGTGCGCACACTGTGCGCGTTTTGGACAGTTGAACTGAGGAGTGCGAACCACGTACGGACTACACAAATGATAGTGCCTCTAGCTGGGAGCGAACCCGCACTGTCACGGCGACAGCGCCTAGCCCTGCAATTCCTGCGACGCAACCAATTGAGCTAACCGGGACAATTCCTCAAAAAAGGTTGATCGGATAGCCCTGATATACGTTACAATTACTGCATGACATCGGTAACGGGTTATTTTACTGATAACAGTACTGACTATATGTACGGGGAGACTTTTTATGGCCGCCACACTGCACAAATAGCGCAGTCCGAGGTCGATATCACACTACCCAGGTCCGCAAAACTACATATCGACCTCAACATTATATAAATATCACATCCCATTGGGGGAAACAGTACGAAATGTTAACCCGAGAGAAGTAATGTCAACCGAGGCGTTAGTAATCTAGGCACTGTTTGGAGAGATAGTGCTAAGGATCTAGTTGATGCCATGTGGATCGGAAAAGTTTTAAACATACGTAGTTAATTTAAAGTTGCCCAGTACAACATCCTACGACACAAATAAACGTGACTAAGATGTTACAAACTAGCATGCTAAATGACGTTTCTCACTTGAGGTATGAAACAAACCAAATAATTAATAAGGATCATGGCGATATTTTCCCAAAACCTAAATCGGAGACCTTGTTGTACGTTTGTTTTTACACTACTCAACTCGTTGATCCTTCTAACAAGCCAGACTACCCTTATCATTTTTTCTTGGATAAAGTAATCGAAATAAATATAATGATACATATGAATACGATCTTTTCTAATTAGTAGCTCCCTATACTGAAATGGTTGCATCTGATGTGCCTTATTGGGACCATAACTCTTCTCTGTTCAGTGACTTGGAAGAACATGTATAATAACAAAGCATACTATTTGAGACAACACTGCTGTCTTTTTTACCAATAGCACCGATGAATGTAATGAATTACAATCGATTTACACCAGCTACAAATTTGGAAAATACAATGAGATCCCAATCATTTGTCCTCAATATAACTAGCAACAAGCACCAGATACAAGACCCTCATAATAAAACATCTTTCAAGCGCTTTTACTATTGGGGATCTAGCAATAGCAAAATGATTCAGGAATCACACATACAAAATGTGCAGTATTTGCGACCATTTCTTAACATTTTTAAACTGTTGAAATAAGTCTGAGACAAATTAAAAAAAACAAAACAACAACAAAACATTAGAGTTAATTAAATTCAGAGTATTAGACGTTTATGATAATCAAAATCAGTGAATGTTTTAATCTGTCAGGTGGGAGGCCTTCTGCTGCAGAACCTCAAACAGTTCAAATTACAGTGCAAGTTTACTGAACTCTCTGTTATTATATTGACGCAAATAGTTACAAACCCGATCAGCAAAGAAAAGGTGATTTAGGTAAAATAGATACAATATGTTTTCAAACGCTCCGCTCAAGGGAAACCTAATTTCAGTTAGTCAATCTAACATTCGTAAGATTGTGGTAGGTGCCATGTTTGAGAATTTTTCCGTCCCATTTTCAGGATTCGATTCAACCCAGATGCAATGCGCTCCCTAGGGTCCGATCTTGTTTAGGCCGGTCTCCATTGATAGCGCAAGATCAATATAATAGCTTAGACTGTAACGCGCTAGGTTTACACTTTGTTCCCGGCGACCACGGCAATCACGGTTTCAGGCCACCGTGGAGAAAACGGGAGGAACATGATACAACGCTGGGGGACGTGATTGGCAAACATGACAGACCGTAATTACCGTTGATGCCGGGCCAGATTTTAAACTGGTCAAAATTTGTCACGGCAGCCACGGTGCGGACAAGAACTTTACCAGACCGTAGTCAAATGGGAGAACCTCTACAATACAGTAGAGAACAGTAAGTAATAGTCCGTTACAAAACTTGACAGTGGTCCGTAGTGAGTCGGACTGAAATTCCTCGGCATCTGAACTTCCTTTGCGGTTTTGTGCACCTTTCATTCACGGTCCTCGCGGCAGATTTTACCGGCAAAAGACTCCCCCACATACTTCCATTTTCCCCTCTGAACTATCTGCGTTGTTATTCTTCTTTGATGTTGTGAATTGTATTAATATGAAATTATTGAAATAGTAGTCCTATAAGATAGTGAATGGTCGAATGGGCGATGATGTAGGTGTATGTAGCTTTAATTTTGTATCTGATAAAGGTTGTGGTATAATAGATTATGCATTGTGTTCATACAATATGTTCCCTTTTATACAGGATTTTATTGTACATGATTTTCAAACATGTTCTACCCATGCACCTATTGAGATACCATTAGGTGTTAACAAAAACTGTAATGAACGCAATGATATTTATGAGTAATGATGAAAAGCTCGTTTGGAACGATAATAAAATGAGCGACTTCAAAAATGAACTTGCGTTTAATATTAATATTTTAGAAGGGTATGTAAATAATATTACGACAAATATCGTGGATGTTAATATGGGCATCGATATATTATCGAGGTCATTATATGATATTGCATTCAAATTATTTGGTAAAAATAAATCTAAAAGGAAGAGTTATTACAAAAGAAAATTTAAAAGTCCCTGGTTTAATAATAGTTGTAAACGCGCCAGACGCGAATTTTGTTCTGCAAATAGGTTATATTATAAAAATGAAACGTTAACAAATAGACATGTAATGGTTAACTGTAGAAAAAGATATAAACAAGAGAAGAAAAAGGCTTTAAACAATTAAATAATAATCAAAAGATACAACTGCATGATTTGGCTAAAAATGATCCACAAAAGTTTTGGAAAGAAATTAATAAAAAAAAAAAAAAATCCTAATAGATCAAATATAACTTCAAATGAGTTTTATGAATATTTTAAAGAGCTATTTTCCAATAGTGAAATTTTTAATAACAATGATGTAGAAAATGGTCTTTCTGAAAATACTAATCATACCAGTATCGAACAATTAGATTCTGAGTTTAGTTTAGATGAAGTCAAAAAGCTATTTCACATTTAAAAAAAGGAAAAAGTGCGAGTGTTGATAAACTAATTTCGGAAATATTTGTTGCAGGTATTGATGTATTAACACCGATATTATGCACACTGTTTAATTATTTATTTACTAACAGTATATATCCAGAAGGTTGGGCACTGGGTACGATCGTGCCTGTACCCAAAAAGGGTGATGTAAATAATTATCGAGGAATAACAGTAACAAGTGTGTTCTCAAAAAAGTTTTTCAATTATATTAGATGAAAGGCTTCAAAATGGGAAGAATAATAAATTGCTTTCCGTTCACAAAGGTGTACAGTTAACTGCATATATATTTTGAGTTCGATTATTGAAAGAGTTGTTAATATAGAAAATAAAACGTTGTATTGCGCCTTTATAGATTTTAGAAAGGCGTTTGATTTAGTTTATAGACAAGGTATTTGGTTTAAGCTGATACAAAATGCCATTTCATCAAAGACTGTCAAAATATTAACGGCAATGTACGAAAATGTTAAATGTTGTGTTCGGGTAAATGGTAATACTAGAAACTTTTTAGCAGTAATACTGGTGTTAAACAGGGCGAGCCATTATCTCCCTTTCTTTTCATATTTTTCATTAACGACATGTATGAAGCTTTGAATGATAACACAGTTGAAATGTTCTCTTTACACGAATTGAAGCTATTTTTACTCCTTTTTGCTGATGACACTGTTAAGAGAAGGATTGCAAAAACTATTAAATAATCTTAATATATACGCCTTTCCAATAATTCGATGAATTTTTTGCAAATTTTTATTACGATAAATCTAAATTAAATATTGTTAGGAAATTTACCTATCTAGGTGTAACATTAACAGCCAATGGCAATTTCTATCGAGCACAAAAATCATTGGCTGCCCAGGCACTAAAAGCATTGTTCTCTTTGAATACATTATTCGAAAAGGTTAGTTTGGGTGTGGGTGAAAAATAAAACTTGTTGATTCTCTGGTTTTACCTATTTTATGTTACGGCAGTGAGATATGGGGTTTGCATAAGGCTTCTGATATTGAGAGAGTTTATGTTAAATTTTTTAAATGGACGAAAATGGAACTTTGATAGCCACCGAATACGACAGAAATGAAAATATTGCAGGCTCGGTTTGATCGAGCCTGTTCATGGGCAGTAATGGGATTGCATATTACCGCCCACGCCGCCCAGCCCCCGGTTGAGCGCAACTCAATATTTACACCAATAAACAGTACAATTTTGATCCATCCCAAACGATGGTATGCATATGGCGGTGAACATGGAACCTTCAATGGGGTATTTTCAGATTAATACCATTCCATGTTCAGCGGCGTATGGTCCCCAGATAAAAGAATGGGTTTGCCCTAAACCAGAAAACAATGGGCGTAACTAAACAGAATATAATTTTGATAGGGGATCTTAGAATATAAATCCTGCGTATCACAGACAACGCCAAAGGCAAAATTTAAAAAGCAGGAAGTATATCCAGGGGGTGATTGTACAATATCCCAAACCTTATTGGCTGGGATATTGAAACCACCTATCTTTAAACTGGCCGAAATATAAAAACAAAAGTCATTTTAGTAGTACTATTAACTTAGTACATAAGTATCGTGCTCAACGACCTTCAAAGGACGTAACTGATAATAGCACTGATTGAAACAGATGTTAAAATGTTAAACAACAAACTATAAATGATACGGTCTATGGTGAACTTGGTTTATTCCCATTATCTGTAATACGAAAAGTTCGTATAATTAAATATTGGTTTCAAGTATTGCAGAATCCTGATTCTTTGTTATATAATATTATGTATATGAAAGACAATAATGGCAGATATGTAAATGGTTGGTCAATGGAAGTTAAAAATATGTTAAATGAGATCGGCTTTGGATATGTATGGTCTATCAATAATATTAATAGTGCAATAATCATTCAAATTGTCCAAAGAATTTACGATAACTACATACAATAATGGTTTTCACTTACAAGCGATAAATGTTTTATTTTCTCTAGCAAACGTTTTTTTTTCAATGAGACTGGTAAGCTTGTCTTTTATTAAATTATGAGGAAGAGAAGTATATAAAGTTGAAAAATCATAAGTAGACAAACAGAACGCCTGAAAATTATTTGATTTAAGCTTCTTCAAAACGTCATTTGAATTTTTTATAGACCAAAACAAATTTTTGCCAGTAGTTTCAAAAACTTTTTCGCAATATCTAATTACATGTTCTTTTACAGCTGTAAGACAAGATGTTAAGAGCACGGATAATTTAGTTGTTGTACAAGAACTAGAGTTTGCAATAAAACTTGCTTTGTACGGTGTTTTGTGCATTTTAGGCAACCAATACACAGTTGGTACTTTGTCTTGTTTCGGCACAACACTGATTCTAAATTTTGTAATTTGTAGAGTGTGTGCAGTAACAATATCACTCTCAGATGAAGAAGTCAATGTATAAGCATTAGTTTGAACATTAATATAGTGTATACGTCACACAATAATTACATTATTAGAAGCCTTATCAGCAGGTGTTAAAACAAATCTGTTGTGAAAATCTTGAATACCCTTTTTCAAATGACGAAAGTTTAAACGAGGTCGAAATAAGGTTAAAATAAGCTGTTACAGTAAATAAGACACATAGTCTTTATTTAAATCAAGTTTCGCATATGAAAAATATCTAGATGTAGTTAGTAATAAATCCCATAGAGAATCCCTGACACGATTAAGATGTTCTTCACAGAAGAAGATGTTGTTCACAGAAGAAGATAGGTTTAGAAATATAGATAGAAATGAACGCATTTGTAAATTTTGTAACATGAAAGCTATTGAAAACGAATATCATTTTCTTCTTGTGTGTCCTTGTTATACAGAACTTCGAATTGAACATTTACCGAAATATTATTATACATGATCGACAATACAAAAATTTAAAGGTATTCTTGAGACACAAAAGAAATCAATATTGATTAAACTAAGTAAATATATTTTTCTATAGGTCGACCAAGCTAAATTGGCGATGTTTACAATTATTCATAGAATGTAAACACGGGTTGAGACAAATTTACGCGTTAATAAATAAATTTTGCAATTGTACATCACACCTCCTCGATAGCACAGTGGTTAACGCGTCTGGCTGGCATAGGGCTAACTTTTTTTCTGCACGGGTTCGATTCACACTGACACACAGCTTTTAAGGAAATATTTTAGATTTATATTTTTTAAGTTTTATCGCAGTTATTTCATGTTAATTTATATATTTTGCTTCCATTCATTTCATCGCGGAAATAAATATTGTGTAAAAAAAATGTTAAAAAAGTAAAAAAAACCAACAAGTTTCGAACCTTCAACCTATAACAGCATTGCTACAATTGCACTACATGTTGACTGCGTCTTAGACCACTCGGCTAATGAGGCAAGTATTAGAAGCTTCACGCTTTGTATAAAGCAACGATTAAAATATAAATTCATGTAACGCCAATGTAAACACTAAATGTAAACATTGCCAAATTACCTCTGTCCAATAATAGCTAACAAGAAAAGAGATAGGTTATTATGATTCTATGATTTATTGCTATTTATGTATGTATCATGTAATTTCCTCCTTTATTCATAGGAGCACTCCTCTTCAGGGTTAGGGGTTTTTATATATATGTACACCATCTTTTACCTCCATTATAGGAGATCGCTGTATTCAGAGTATTTATGTTACCTCTACCATCAACACCACCACCGAGTATTTACGCACATATATCTATATTCAACAAAAAAAGAAACCTGACACTGTAACTTTGAATAAGTATGAGGTGCATATTCAAAATCTATATATTTTTGCACCATCCAAAAGAAAATAACCACTGAATCACTTGTTTCTTGCAACAAAAATATCAAAATGCATAATTAAGTTCAAAACATGCACAATTTTTATTACATACCACAATTCAATTAGCTTTAAATCTGATTCCAGGAAAATACACCAAATATAAAGTGTCAGGTTTCTATTTTTGTTGAGTATATATACACAATGCATTACATCTGACAGGTGCAGATAACTATAGAGACAGCTTTCAGATACAGGGAATCTGGGTGCGATACCCTAGCTCTTTTCGAAGAGACCACCTGGTTATCTAACGTGCCCGGTGTATAGCACCGATACACGCACTGAAAATCTACCCCTGGGAGTGAACCAGTACTTAGTTGGGTGCTAAACGTATTTCAGAAATTTCCAGTGTTGCGTTCGGGATTCGAACTCACGACCTCCGGATTGGTACATCAGCGTGTTAACCACTGGACCACACGTCATCTATGTTGTTTATTATATTACTTTGTTATTTGAATCCTAACATTTTAATTAATACATAATGTAATTAATACATATTGTAATTCCTTATCATAGTACAGATGATCAATCGGTATTATCTGTTTTGTTTTTGTTTTGTTAAAACATTCCTGTATTAACATACTTTTCTCATTGTGTATATTGCAAACCGCCGTCAGTTGATGGCAAAAAAACATGTATACGTTTATGCCAATAAAGAACTTTGACTTGACTTGACTTGAAATAAAATCTTTCACTTACAATTGAATGAAGTTAATCTGATGTGATTTATTTTACAAAAGAAATCGGTAAAGTCGCATCATAAAATCGGCAAAAGCTCTGAATGGAAGTCGAATCAAGATATTCAGAACAAAAACACTTTTATCAAATATTCGGACTGAAAAAAATCATCGAATATTAAATACAAAAGTTTTTGCAAGTCTACAAGTTTTTTTTTTAAATTTCACACATTTTACCCTATCGTCACAGTACTAAGGGTCATCTATAGGCCTATCAGTTGCAAGCGTTTGTCGCGACGTTCAGTGAAGACCGTGCAGTCTGTTTTTACCCCAACCCACGAAAATACCCGGATGTGCAGACGAAAGATGCTGATGCTGAAAATCGACCGAAACAAATTAAAGCGGAAATTTGAACACATTTGCTAAAATAATAGCACAGAACTTCAGTGAAAATAGTATGTTTGTTATAAATTTACCGAAAAAAAATGTGTGAGCAATAAAACAAAAACTGACACTGACAAAAATTGTGTCCCGAAGTTGAATATCTCCAGCACTGCCAGGAAGCTGGACTACCTTCCTGCCATTATTATTTTATACATTTCTCGATCAAAACACCAACATCTTAAATCATACTAATGAATTCAAATTTAAAAAACCTGAAAAACAAGCTTTAGGCAACTTCCAATGTGTTGGATTACCCAGAGGTCCCAGGTTTGAGTCTTACCAGGGTAAAAGTCCTCAGCATTTTTCATTATCGTATACCATCAGGTAACCATCTTGTTTTCAGTACCGTCCTATTTTCATTATAGGTTAGTTTACTGCTATGCACATTACAGAAACACTCTGGAACATCATAGCTTTCTGTGGTAAGCTGTCATATCTGACATGCGGCCCAAAACAAGTGCAAATCAGATTAGAAACATAATTTTTATGTGAATATACGAGTGACCAAATATTTTTGTAACACATTTTGGTGATTCAGCAGGGGTTTTTGGGAAAAAGGCCCCTGCCCAAATTGGGAATTTTTGATGTGGTAAATAGTCAAATTTGGGAAAAAAGTATCGACAAATCAAACCATATTTTGGGAAATTTCAACATTTATTTATCTGCATTAAGGTTGATTTGCCTTGCTTTAGTGTTCCTGGAAGTGTTACAAATCTCTTCCAGAGTTTGTTCTGACAGCTTTACAGATGTATCACTTAAAAAGTTTATTTACATGTAGAATGGCCATCATCTGATCCTCAGAAACTTGGCAAGTTTCAACTGACTGGGAAAGAACTTTTGAAACATTTGACGTTTTGTTCTACAGAGTTTAGGTTTGGAGTACCCTTGGCATCTTTTTTTGCGGCCTTTTTGCATAGTTTTTTCTATTACGACATTTTTTAATTTTCATCACTATATTTCGCGGGTCAGTATAAAAGCCAGTACTGCACTTACTATTTTTGATTCATCCTTTCTGTTTTGTACGCAGTCGAACGATTATCGCGAAAAACATTTGTTCACGAAATAAAAAAAAAAATTTCTATTAATATCCAAACCATAAATTGACTGTAATATAAGTTATTTGGAATCATGGGCGCCGCGCTCCATCTTCAACTTGCGGTACGGTAAATACCGGTTTTTACACCAGTACATACATTTTCATGGAAGGTAGTTTTCACAGATTGCCGACAACAATTCGCGTATATTTGAAAAGTCTCGATTTTATAGTTTCTTGTTTATTAATTTTTAAAGGCAAAGGCGTTTCGGTTCAAAAGGGGAATAAATTTACGAGATTGGGAATTTTGTTCTTGAAATTGGGAAAAATGGTCGCTATTTCGCATTGGGAACGGGGCCGAAAATCGGCCCCTTGAGACAGGCTGAAAAAGCCCTGTTCAGCAAAAGGTAATGTTTCCAATAGAAAACTGTTGGACTGTGCAGTCGTTAATAACCTGTCTAATTAAGCTTATAAATGCCTGTCTTCAGCGTAGCCAAAACTTAAGGTGACATAAAAATATTGAAGCGATGAGGCTAAAATATAACATGGGCAAGTTGAAATATTGGGGCAGCAGACAAAGACCATACTGCCCCATTGACTATGCCCATGGTTCTAATAGAAAACAGCCTTGCTAGTAAGTTGGCTTTAAAGCTATTTAGTCAAATTCAAGGAGATGTTGTAAAAGCTGCAATTTTGGAAAATGAGTTTAATACATTTTTTGACAAATATACCAGCATCTTAAGAAAATGAACTTTACTTTCATTTATGCTTTTCATTTCATAGACAGGCATTCATAAAGATGGAAGAAAAAATGGATTGCAGAGGAGATGAAAGTTTAGAAAATAAGACAGGTATGTTGATCTGTTCTGCCTTTCACAATATGGGTTTGTGTTTTTTATGGGATTTTGTAAGACGTGTAAAGCAAAATCATATTTAAAAAGAAAAAACAAAACACTAACAGCAACAGAATAACATTTTGTACAATAAAATATTTTTTTTCCTATGAAACAAGTAGGGCTTTAAAATGTATGTTTACTTTGGATTTATGGGTTTGATATATTTTCTGGCTTCCTGTTACCAAAATTTTTTTATTGTTTCTAAAAATTCTTTGTGGCAATCACTATAAAAAAGTGGCAAAAAGTAGGGTCAGTCAGGAAACCAGAACCACACGTTTTTTTCTTGGCCTCATTAAAATCTGCTTATGTTTAGTTGCTTAACATGCTGAACATTAATACACAGGTAATTTCTTTATTTTGTCATAAAAGGTAAATCAAACAATATATTTGTCTTATCTCAGCTGTTTTATCAAAATATTTTCTAAGAACCAAGCAACACGTTTTTTATTTTCGTTATAGCTGTGTTCTCCAGTGGGTACAAGATGAGATTTTCAACATTGACATATGAGATCATAGAAGAGTTGAGAATGAGAAGGGTAATGTTTTCAATTTTGTTCAGCTTTAACTACAAAAAATAAGCCCTGTCCTATCTTATGGTATTTACAGGGAATCATGCAGCAAAATCCCATGGTCCACTGTTGTGGTACCCTGGCATGTATACTCGGCAAAAAATGTTCTGCACACTTGGGCATTTTATAAAATATCTTTTTAGTTTCACCATGCACAACATAATAATGCATACCAGATAAATCAGCAATTCAAGGTAAACAATGTAAAAAAGTCAGAAATAAAATCCGATCAATACTTTATAAGTATTTCATTGTTAAAGCAACTGGGGGTTACCACACAAAAATTGCAAAAATCGCTAGACTTACACTGAGTAAATTCACCACGATGAATCCGGCATTCTTTCAAGCGGCTTCGCACGGAATTTAACAGCTGAAGAAATTTCAATTGTGGAATAAGATTCCATTCGTGAACAAGAGAACCGGGTAGACCAACTAGCTTGACCAACTTCACGTGTTCTGTCTTGTTTAGATAGAAAAAGACGTCTAGATGGCCGGTGTGGTCCGAAATTTGCCATGACGGTCAAATTAACGAAAACCTTCCTTGTTGACCATGAGAAATAAATTAATTTGAAAAACAATGCAGATGATCTTAAATAAGAATAGGTGTTGATTGCATTGGATGGTTGCTTTTATACACTTTATAAACTGGATGCTTTGATCCATTAATACAGAATGGAAACTGTTCGAATCATCACTTAACTGTTTTGTCATACAATTACATTTCTATTACTATTACATGTAGGTCAATGAGTGAGACAATGTGATACTTTAATTAATAAAAAACTTAAGTTTGAACGTTATTCTGGAAATGGCTTGCTATCAAATTTTGATTACTAACTGTTACTAGCATCACAGTGCATGCTCATAATTGCTTAAAACAGACACTGGTGAAATGTTAAGTGATTTCATAGATTTAACACCTCTACATTGATACGGCAAATTTCGAACTTTTGACTGTTGACCCCTATCATACTCAAAATGACATTTCTCGCTTATTTGCCAACCAATTTTAATTTCGTTTGTGTCTTTAACTTCGCAAACAACTAATCTTGATATACATGTAAGAGTTTATACAAGTTATTTGCTATATTATAAAATTTACGCAAAAGGACACTTGTGTGCAGAACTTTTTTTGTTGGTTATATTTAAAATAACATCTGCACAATGATAATTACATGGAAAGTCTTTGTAAAAATCACCGTTATAAAAAATGAGGTCTCCTCTGTATTTTTTTTTACCTCAGATGTACTTTACATGGTTTAGCTAATTAAAAATGTACAGGGCTGTGTCTTAATAAGGATAAATGTGTTATATCTGTACAATAAAGCAGTAATAAGAAAATTATAACATACATATAACTTGTTATACATGGATGACATATGATGGAAATGGAAGAAATTAACATATCACTTTTGTTTTCAATGTCGTAAATTTGAATAAAACAGTCCATATATAATGTTCTGTACTCAGTTTATGTCAATAGCAAATCCGTTTTGTTGTTTCATTCAGTTGTGCATCAAAGTTAACTTTTTTCAGTTTGGCACAAAAAGCAGCTGCAAAATTAACAGCTTCGCAGTTTAATGTGTTACTTTAAAGCTTGAAGTTGAAAGTGTAATAAGTGTAAAAGCTTTCTCCCACCTTAAGGATTCCCATCTTGGGAATGTTCCTATTCCAATTAAATGATGATATACATTCAGAAATGAAACAATAATGATTTATGTTACACATATATAGATGTTCTGTGTGTAATTGATTTAAATGGAACTCTGACAGGAAATACATGTAGCTTAAAAAACAAACATTTGAATATATGCCTATATTGTTTGAATGAGAATTAATTAAGACCACAGATACATGTATGTCACAATTTTTTTGTGAGGACGTTCCTGTCTAAGTCATATCTCATATCTCCATGGTTATGAGAATATAGTGTAATTGACGTCTTAAAATTGTACATAGAAACTGTCATTTTGAGGATACAACTGTTGTGTATTTTCAGGAGCTAGCAGCAGAAAATGAGAAGAAAATTGAGAAGCTTCTTGGTGAAAGGTTTGCCCTGGGCTGGAAACTGGTATACACATATCTAATTTACTTATATAACATGAAATTTGCTGTAAGTGAAATTTGCTTATGTAGCAGGAAAAGTCTTGTACAGAAAACACAGCCTCCTCACACAGCCTAATAGTAGAGAGAGAAATAGAACATACATTTGTAATAAGATCAATTTAAATAACACAAAAGTCAACAAGAAAAGAAAGATTAGGTCCTCCAGCAAAACATGCTTCTGGAGGTTTAAAGTAATTTTTAGTGTGCACCAGCCTCACACTTGCCTTGTTCTTATAAGAACAAACATGCAAAAGTTACCTTGGTGAATTAACTTGAAAGTTCCATGTTTATTGTCATGTTTATTGTCATATGCATTGTTTGGGATATATCAAACTCTCACATGTAGATACTGTGTTGTGCTCAAGCTAGGGGTGGCAGCATGGAGAGTTATATAATTATATTCCTGTTACTGCTCTTGAGCAGGCAAACCCAGCCAGGAATATTTTCAAATTTGTGGTGTCTTATTCCTTTCCAAGTTTTCATTAAAATTTCATCTATAATGAAAGGACACATTTATTTAGATTCAAGAGCAGACACGTCTGATTAGAAACCTTGGGCATTTAAAATGATGTTTTGTGTTGTTTTGTTTTTGTGAATTTATGTAAATAGAAGTTAAGGGAATTTTTAGACCTCACTATTTTTTCTTTACTGTACTAACGTGTCTTACCATGTGCAAAATAAAGATACATAAGTAACACTCATTTGTGCAAAGTTTCATAAACATCATTTTGCCGTTACTGAGATATTGATAATTTTCTTTTTATCAATGAACATGCAGAGGGGAGGTGTGTAGTGGGCCCTTAAGTCAGTTTGCAAATAGTATCTAATGAAGCCACATAAACAAACACTGTATCACATTTTATCTTGCTTGATGATTACCCTTGGCCACCCATATATGGTCTTTATAATTTCTAAAAATCTTACACATCGAGGTTTTTAATCAGGGTTGAAGGTTATAAAACTGAGATTGGAAACCAGTCTCAAATCTCAAGCATCTGATTTGTTGAAATGGGGACTGGTCGCCATTTCAGCCAATCAGATGCTTGAGATTTGAGACTGGTTTCCAATCTCAGCTTTATAACCCTGGGCACTAATCAGACCTGTCAGCTCTGAGATGTAACAAAGGTACCTGGGGAGTTTATTTTAGACAGCTGATTTGAGAGAGTCTCTCAGCCATGACACACCTAATTGTTTTTCTCTAGAAATTTAATATTTCTTCTGCAATTTCATTTAATTTTCTTCGTTATCACCCTTAGTTTCTAATTTCTTCCCTTTACTAATATTTTCTTCATCTCAAAAATTATAAGATTGGCTTATCTAAAACTTGACTGCTTCAAAGAGAAGTGTGGTGCATTCCAGTGTTGTCATCTGTAACTATAGTGGGTGTTTTTTGAGGAAACACAACATTTTCTCATTTCTAGCAGAATGGGTGCTGTGGAGTTATGCTCCAGACAAGCAACATCAACTAAGGAAAATAAGTACAACATTTGCCATGCTGCAGTTACAACACAGTTATGCTCTGGACAATTGTCTTGGAGGGACTCTTGCAATTCACAAAACTAACACGGTGTTTCCTGAAGGGTTTATGATGCATTGGCTTTACAGTGCATTTATAGAAGATGAAAGGAAAATTACCCATTTTTAAAATTCACTACTTATTAACTACATTATTGGGGTAGTTTTGAAGTTGGGAAGGGGGCTAGACAATATGTATACCCAGATTATGCAGACTGAGGCTTGTACACACCTGCCACCGATATCACTGCAGATTCACTAACAAGTTCTCACAATATACTGAATCTTTTGAATCTTTTATATCCAGTGCCCAAGATCATAAATCTAAATCTGGAGATCAGTCTCCATTTCAGCCAATCAGATCCTTGAGATTTGAGACTGATCTCAAAACTTTGTTTTATGATCTTGGGCCCAGGACCAGGAGAGTTCTATGGCAACCAGCTTGGTAGAGAGACATGACACCGAGTTCTCATAATATACTGAATCTTTTGCTTGTATATCCAGGACCAGGAGAGTTCTAAGGTGACTGGCTTGGTAGAGAGACATGACACCGAGCTGAGAGAGACTAGAAGACAGCTGGACGAGAAGATGAGAGACTTCCAAGTAGAAGTTGTAAGTCTGTACCCACAATCAGAAAATTAAGATTATAGAATCTCAAGCATCTTATTGGCTGAAATGGCAACTGGTCCGCATTTCAGCCAATTAGATGCTTGAGATTTAAGACTGGTCTGCAGATTTAGTTTTATGATCTTGTGAACAGATGGCACAAATAAATAAAGCCTGAATATAGACTGGCTACAAGCCACTCTTAATGTTTTCCTGAATGCTTAAGAAAGTCGGTCTGTATCAATCTGTACTGTCTTGATGTTGACAAAATGCTCTAGACTAGCTCAAGTTACAATGTTTTTGATAAAAAGACTTCAACAACTTGAAGTCTGGTTATCAGCCTTAACTTCCAAAACAAATCCTGTACACTGGAAGGAGAAGTGTAGTTAACTGAGAATACCAGATTACCACTTAAGTAACCTCTTTAACTCTTTCCTTGATACATAAGCATTTTTATGCCCCGGAAGGGAGGCATATAGTAATCGGACCGTCCGTCCGTCCGTCGCGTCCGTCCGTCCGTCCGAAATAATCTTGTCCTCGCTTCTTCTCCAAAACCGCTTGAGGGATTTCTTTGAAACTTCACAGGAGTGTTTGTCTCCAAGCCTAGTTGTGCATATCATCAGGAATTTCTGCTCGGATTATTTTTGGCAGAGTTATGGCCCTTTTTAGCAAAATCTTGTCCTCGCATCTTTTCTGAAACCGCTTGAGGGATTTCATTGAAACTTCACAGGAGTGTTTGTCACCAAGCCTAGTTATGCATATCCTAATGAATTTCTGATCGGATTTTTTTTTTGGCAGTTATGGGCCTTTTTATCTAACCCTAACCCTAACCCTAAGCTTTTTTGAAACCGCTTGAGGGATTTCATTGAAACTTCACAGGAGTGTTTGTCACCAAGCCTAGTTGTGCATTTCCTAAGGAATTTCTGATCAGATTATTTTTGGCGGAGTTATGGGCCTTTTTACCTAACCCTTACCCTAACCCTAAGGTAAATTTTGTTAAAGCAATAGAGGTTACATTTTTTGTCTGATTGTCATGAAATTTGGTATGAATATTGATATTGATGATTTCTACACAAATGATTAAAATCATGTTGTTAAATTGACCAGGGGCCATGCCCTGGGGATTTTAATTTTTTTTTCTTTCAAAATCTGTTTTTAACCTTTGATTTTCTAGTTATCAACCAGATTTTGACACAAGCTTTATACCATCTTAAAATTCAATATTTCCTGAACAATTCATTCACTGGTTGTTCAGTGATAAAATTTGAAACAAAAATTTTAGTAGCAGAGTGAAAATTTCAAGTGTCAAAATCCAATATTTCTACCTGTCTTCAGCTACATATGATGTTTACCAGTTTATTCATTAATATTGGTAAAGTTGGTGGGCAATGATCTCATGAACTTTGCTGCTTAGATCTGTGTTATGCAATATTAAGAACTTTGCTCTGGAAGATTTTATAGGGTAAATTTTGTCATTTTCTATGGATAGTGACTTAATAAACTTTCTTACTTTATAGCACTTTGAAAATCAGGCTTTTTATGCCCCCGCCATGAAATGGCGACGGGCATTAAGAGTTGCTCCTGTCCGTCTGTCCGTCCGTCCGTCCATCCGTCCGTCCGTCCGTCCGTCCGTCTGTCCGTCCGTCCGTCCGTCCGAGCGCACCGCAAGGCATCTGTTGGGTACCATAATACCCAACAAATGCCCTTCTGTGAGAACTTTCCATTCATTCCGTTAGTCTCTTATTGGGTAGTTTTTCGCTTGTTGGGTAGTTTTAAACAAAAGAAATACCCAACAAATGCCCATCCGTGGGAACTTCCGTCCGTCCGTCCGATATTCTCGTGAACGCAACTCCTCCTAAACTACTGGTGGGAATTTAATGAAACTTTACCACAATGCTTGGCTTGATATGTAGTTGTGCATGAAGGTGGGGTTTCGCTCTTACATGTTCCCTTCAGAAGTTATGGCCCTTTGATACTTCCATTTACATTAGTTTTGATAGGAATATATCTCGTGAACGCAACTCCTCCTAAACTACTGGTTGGAATTTAATGAAACTTTACCACAATGCTTGGCTTGATATGTAGTTGTGCATGAAGGTGGGGTTTCGCTCTTACATGTTCCCTTCAGAAGTTATGGCCCTTTGATAATTCCATTTACATTACTTTTCATAGGAATATATCTTGTGAACGCAACTCCTCCTACACTACTGGTAGGAATTTAATGAAACTTTACCACAATGCTTGGCTTTATATGTAGTTGTGCATAAAGGTGGGGTTTCGCTCTTACATGTTCTGTTCAGAAGTTATGGCCCTTTGATAATTTCATTTACATTAGTTTTATTCTTATATTTTGTGTTAAGCAAAATATGCATTTTGCCCATAACTTTAAAGCTACTTGAGATATTGCCTTGAAACTTGAAATATATTTTCACCATCAAAATCTTTATCATAACCAACAAGACCCATAACCCTGCTTCCAATATTTTTTTCAAATTATGCCCCTTTTTCACTTACATTTTGTGTTAAGCAAAATATACACTTTGCCTTTAACTTTGTTATGAATGGAGGGATTTCTAAATAACTTGGCACAAATGTTCACCATGACAAGGTGGTGTGTCGCATACAACACCCATGCCTGTAGGTCCAAGGTCAAGGTTACTGTTATTAAAAATAGAAATTTCTTGCAAAATTGTGTCGGCTCTGTAACTTTGTTATTTTCTACTGGATTTTTAAATTACTTGGTTTAATTGATCACCATATTAAGACTGTGTGTCACAGTTACTGGATTTTTAAATTACTTGGTTTAATTGATCACCATATTAAGACTGTGTGTCACATACATTCCCAAGCCTGTAGGTCCAAGGTCAAGGTCACTGTTACTAAAAATAGAATTTTCTTCTCCAGGCTGTAACTTTGTTATGAATGGAGGCTTTTTAAAGTAACTTGGCACAAATGTTCACCATGACAAGGCGGTGTGTCCGCACAATACCCATGCCTGTAGATCCAAGGTCAAGGTCACTGTTACTAAAAATAGAATTTTCTTGTAAGAGGAATATATCTAGTTTCAAATTATGCCCCTTCTTCACTTACATTTTGTGTTAAGCAAAATATACACTTGGCCCTTAACTTTGTTATGAATGGAGGGATTTCAAAATAACTTGGCACAAATGTTCACCAAGACAAGGTGGTGTGTCGCATACAACACCCATGCCTGTAGGTCCAAGGTCAAGGTCACTGTTACTAAAAATAGAAATTTCTTGCAAAATTGTGTCGGCTCTGTAACTTTGTTATTTGTTATTGGATTTTTAAATAACTTGGTTTAATTGATCACCATATTAAGACTGTGTGTCACATACATTCCCAAGCCTGTAGGTCCAAGGTCAAGGTCAATGTTACTAAAAATAGAATTTTCTTCTCCAGGCTGTAACTTTGTTATGAATGGAGGGATTTCAAAATAACTTGGCACAAATGTTCACCATGACAGGGTGGTGTGTCCGCACAAAACCCATGCCTGTAGATCGAAGGTCAAGGTCACTGTTACTAAAAGTAGAATTTTCTTGTAATAGGAATATATCTCGTGAACACAACTTGTCCTACACTACTGCTGGGAGCTTTATGAAAAACCCATAGCGGGGGCATCCGTGTCCTTTGGACACATTTCTAGTCTGAATATGTTATTCACTGTTTGTAAGTAAAACAACAAAAAGAACAACAACAACAAATTTGAAGCACATTCTCAAAATGTTAAGACTAAATTTAAGAAAGTCTTAGATGTATATGTAACCCAGGCAATATTTTATGCCAGCTTGCGTTTTACGTCAATGTTTGTGATCGTTTACTCACCGTGTATGTGTATACATGTATTCAACTGCCTAACTGTATTCCAGGTAGGCAGTGACGTATCTTGTATTGTGTGGTTCAGTGAGTGAGTGGTTGGTGAGCGATTTCACTGAACCACACAATACAAGATACGTCACTGCCTACCTGGAATACAGTTAGGCAGTTGAATACATGTATACACATACACGGTGAGTAAACGATCACAAACATTGACGTAAAACGCAAGCTGGCATAAAATATTGCCTGGGTTACATATACAGTGTATGTACACAAACTGGCAAGTTAAGGCCACACTTTTTTAAGCTCCCCGCAGAAATTCGGGGGAGCATATAGTCGCCAAGTTGTCGGTCAGTCCGTCAGTACGTCCCACATTCTTTAACACTCTAGCGGTCACATATTTGCCTCGATTGTTTTGAAACTTGGTCAGGATGTTTGTCCCAATGATTTCTCAGATGAGTTCAAATATGGGTCATCTGGGTCCAAAAATTAGGTCACTGTTACTAAAAATAGAATTTTCTTGTTAACACTCTAGCGATCACATTTTTGCTCTGATTGTCATGGAACTTGGTCAGGATGTTGGTCCCAATGATTTTTTGGACAAGATTTAATATGGGTCATCTGGGTCCAAAAACTAGGTCACTGTTACTAAAAATAGAATTTTCTTGTTAACACTCTAGCGGTCACATTTTTGCTCCGATTGTCACGAAACATGGTCAGGACATTAGTCCCAGTACTTACTTGGAACAGTTCGAATATGGGTCATCTGGAATCAAAAACTTGGTCACTGTTACTAAAAAATAGAATTATCTTGTCTTGGCTGTAAATTTGTTATTTCTCATTGGATTTCAAAATAACTTGGCACAAATGTTCACCATGACAAAGCGGTGTGTTGAGTACAAAACCATGTCGGTTGGTCCAAGGTCAAGGTCACTGTTCCTAAAAATGGAATTTTCTTGTTAACACTTTAGTGGTCACATTTTTGCTCTGATTGTCCAATTGCAAAGAAACATGGTCAGGACATTAGTCCCAGATATTAATTTGACGAGTTTGAATATGGGTCATCTGGGGTCAAAAACTAGGTCACTGTTACTAATAATAGAAAAATCTTGTCCAGGCTGTAAATTTGTTATTTCTCATTGGATTTTAAAATAACTTGGCTCAAATGTTTACCATGACAAGATGTTGTTTCGCGTACAATACCCATGGCTGTTTGTCCAAGGTCAGGGTCACTGTTACTAAAAATAAAATTTTCTTGTCTGGGCTGTAACTTCCTAATGAATGGAGTGATTTCAAAATAACTTTACATAAATGTTTACCATGACAAGGGGTTGTGTTGCGTACAATACCCATGCCGGTAGGTCCAAGGTCAAGGTAACTGTTACTAAAAATAGCATTTTCTTTTCCATGCTGTAAATTTGTTGTTTCTTATTGGATTTTAAAAGAACTTGGTGTAAATGTTCACCATATCAAGACGATGGGTCACATACAAAACATACAACACAACTTTGTTGTATTCAGGTGAGCGATAAAGGGCCATCATGGCCCTCTTGTTTCCCTTGATTTTACCAAACTTGCACACAACTCTTACAACCATTGAGCAGTTGTTGACAGGTGAGCCACCCTATGGACCCTCTTGTTACAAGGGTTATAGGCCCTTACTCTTTACTATTTAACTTTCACAGGCATATTTTTACTACATATGTATACCAATTCGATTTCAAAGCTGCATTTCAGGGGCATATGTCAATTTCAAGTGACAGCTCTTGTTATGCTTGTGCGACCAGTGTAGACCCCAGATCAGCCAGCACATCCGTGCCTTAAGATCAGAATTTGCACTGGTCGCATTTTGGTCAGAAATTACCTAATGAATCAAGAAGCAAACAGTTTAGATCCTGATCAGACGGCACAGGTTAATGTATTTTTGATATTTGCATGGCCATAATTATAGAAAAAAAAACTGATTATTGATAATCATGGGAATTGGTTCATTTTGAAACAAAAATAAAAGATATTTACATAGTATTGTTAACTGAAGACCGTAAATTAATGTTTTGATAACAATAATGCATTTTTGGTTTCGTTTAATCCAGGGCTACTAATGATTGCTAGCCGCTCAGAATTCTAGAACTATGTGATTTGAATTCTTGCAGAGTTTGTTTGGCTGCTTAGATGTTTATGTAGAAGCTTGAATTTATAAGTGTTAGCAGTAGAATGTTCACCTGGTTGTATGATTTCAGTCCCAGCAGCAGGTGTACAGGAAGATGGCAGAAAAAGAAAAAGAGGCATTGAAAGAGGAGATCAGGAAACTACAAGTGAGTTTGACCTGTGACACAGCTAATTGCTCTGTTATAAGCTGATGTAACATTATTTGCTGTGTGCCCAGCCACAGTCAGCCCATCTTTAGCCTCGACTCAGATTCATAAGCAATGCTTGTTGGTCCTCGCACACAGCAGATTACTCTGTTCTTACATATTGCTGTAGCTGCTGTAACATTATTTGCTGTGTGCACAGCCACAGCCAGCCCATCTCGAGCCTCCTCTCAGATTAATGAGCAAACTTGTCGGTCCTCTAACAGGGCAGATTGCTCTGTTCTTACATATTTGCGCAGCCACTGTCAGCCTCAGCTCAGAATATTTTTTGTTTGTTTATTGCTATCTTTAAAATGGATCCTAAGCTAAGCCTGAGATTAAATTGTACACTTGGCAATATAAGGCAAGCACAGAGAGCTTAGCAACAAGCAGTCAGGATCCTTTGTGAGTTCTGAATGAGGATAGTTTTGAAACATGGAACAATTGCTGTCAAACTTGTTTAAAGCAACTATCCAAGGGAGCACCAAAATTTGGTTGCTTAACACATTTGCTGTTTAACCTTTTTATAAAAAAATAAGCATTTTTATGCATGTGCGACCAGCGTAGATTCAGATCAGCCGGCACATAAATGCCGTCTGTTCAGGATCTGCACCGGTTGCATTTTGGTCAGAAATAACCATATAAAGCAAGCTAAGAGAGCTTAGCAACAAACAGCCAGGATCCTTTGTAAGTTCTGAATGAGGAAAGTTTTTAAACATAGAAGAACTACAAAAAGTAGATCTAGTATACTTTGTTTGATTTATTGAATTCTGAGTTTGATTATAACACCTTATTCATCAGACTTCAGTATCACTGTTTGCAGATGATTAACATTTCAAAATATTTTTTTCAATAAATCATTATTCTTGAAATCTCTGTTAATCAAATGAATGAATGTTATGGACTTGTCATTCTTTTCAATTACTATTTATTGTGGTTTATTTTCAGCCACTTGTGGACATTAATAGCCACCAGAGTAGACCCTGATCAGACCTGGCATATTGTCGTCATATTTCCAAACAATTAACAAATAAGCATGACTTATGTCTTCGTCAGTTCATGGGATCTAATTTGTGTCTTTACAGACCACAGGGATATAACTCTTACAGTCCTGTAAAGCTTGAGAAAACAAACTCAGCCGTATTATTAAATATTGCCAAAAAAGACTTATATCCTCTGGGAATATGGTGACAATATGCATAGGCAGATTTGGGTCTCTACTGGTTTTCAATGGGACTTAAACAATTTAAAAGTGTTTTAAAATGAAAAAAAAAAAATTTTTATTCTATTCTATTCTATCACTTGCTAGCTAGCCAACTACAGTTTAGAGAAGAAGGTGCGAGAATCTGAGCATCAGGAGAAACTTCAGGCAAATGAGCGCGAGCAGCACATCCGCCAGGTGTCGGGCTTCGAGTCTCAGTACCGACATGTTGATGCACTTATACAGAAACTACAGGCGAAACAAGACCAGCTGGATAAGGAAGGTAAGTGGCAAAGTTGCTGTTCAATGATGCAGTACAGAGATCAAAATTAACCAGTTTCACATGCAAAATTTATTTGTGACATAATGTTACATTTTTTATGTCAGTCTAATCTACCAGCCACAGTCTGTTTAAAATTATACAGCATGAAATGGAAAATGTTTGATGTTATAATGATACAGATTTTGTGTTAGTCTATAGCTTCAGTCAGATTCAAATTATACAGTATGGTGCTCAAACATTTCATTTTAAACAGATATGGAAAACCTTTCTACTGGTTTTAAAGTCAACTAATTTTGATCACTTGTACTGTTTATTTTAGTTATTTTTCTGGATGCATTGATTAGTGATTATTATCCAACTGTTAACACATTTGTAGAAAGTGATTTCTGTACAGTGAGCCGTTTTACACAAAGTGCTGTATGCAGCTTTCCGGGTATCCCTTAGTTTATGCAATTGTTTTAACACTTTACTCCAGGGGATATCGCTGTTATCTCATGAATGGACAGTGTTGATCCAGATAAGCAGGCACATCCATGCCGTCTCATCAGGGTCTGCATTGTTTGCTTTTGATTCACTAGGTTATTTCTTTTACCAAGAAGCCACCAGAGTCGATCCAGATCAGATGCCATCGATTTGCCAGCTAATCTGGATCTACACTGGTTGTACACGAGTTAAAATGAGTATATAAATGGAGTAAAGGGTTATAGAAAGATGTTGAATTGTTCTATTGAAGATGAAATGGGGCAGGTCTCGGGGAAAAGGTGTCTTGGAAGAGTTGATGTCAGTCCTTGAAATCATGTCATAAAAATGAACAAACAACATAGCTTATTATGGATTTTGGGGTTAAATTAACGTTATATATTTAAAATGTGTAATAAAATCACTATTGAGTTATGAGAAAATAATTTATAATTGTCAGTTCTTTCAAAATATACTGTAAAATTCCTTTTAAACGACCCTCTCCTAATAAATGCCCCCATGTTATTTAGGAAAAAAGATCAGTTAATGCATAATTATCTTCCAATAGTGCCCTCTTTCAGAAAATGTAACTCCCGTCCCAGGGTTTAAAAAGAATTTTACGGTACTTACAACTTAAATGTGAAACAAAATCACGAAAGACCCCTTTTCCCATGTTGACTAATATGACTTGATTATTAACCAAAGAGTCCCAGTAAAGGTCACTTGATACAGTGACTAGTCAGAAGATGTATTTTATGTGTGGTTGAAGAGACGAGCAGTTGACTTGAATAGACTCATCATTTGTGATGTCAGTGTCACTTGATTATAATCGGACAGTAATTATGGTCATTTGTTGTCTTAGCTTGAGAAAAAAAGCTCTTTTTTTCATAATATTGGAAAAGTTCCATATAAAAATTTTTACTGATTGACATTTCATATCAGTTTACAATGGTATATTTTGAAACAAAAGAACCAGTGTGATTTGTGTTTTGTTTGTATTGTATGGGTGAATATGACTTTGTTTGAAGGTGTAACAGATATATTAGCTGTTCATTAGAGTTCCATTAACCAATGCCATTACAAAGTTAAACTACATATTCACCTGATTGGAAGCATTAACATAATATAAGCGTTCTCTCCCTGGTGCAATAATATAAGTATCATGCATGAGTATGAGTTGAAGTTGGAAAAATCTGTCACCAAGGGGGAACTGTTTAGCGGGAATGAGGCTCTGCCGAGTTCCCGCCAAAACAGTTCACCTGAGGTGACAGATTTTTCTATCTTTACAGAATGTCCCATGCAAGACACTTTTCTTGCATACCTTTGACTGTTCATAACATTTGTGTATATGTATACAAACTTAATTTTGTTTCCTTACGCTGAAATATTGAAGTTTAAATGCAAACCTTATTTTGTGAATGACGTCACTAATTTGAATATGTTACGTCGAATACTTGAAGACGTGACATCATTCATGTAGCTTGCAAACATTATTTTTTTCCCTAGGGAAAAGATAGGGAAAAGATAAGATTTTCTTTCCCCGAAAAATCATGTGGAAATACTTATCTGGTATTCATTTCAGTGGTACTTACACCCTTTTAGCACTAAGGGGACCACATGGTTTTTAAGGGTAATCCTTTTACTGCATATAAGCGACTAATATGCCATTGTAGCTGTTATTTTGTACCGTTATGCGGCTTGGATCTTGCAGAATAATGGTGTAGCATATACCACTAACCACTTAGTGTTCATTATCATTTATGTTTATTCACAGTTAATCTTTTATATATATTTTTTTTCATTTCTGTAAAAGAATTTGATATAAAAACTTTCTTGAAGCTTGTGGACTGTATTCTTTTAGTATTGTAAAGAGACAAATGAACAAGAGCTAAGTACAGACAGAATTTATTTTCCAAACCTATTTCTCATCACAATACAAATATTGCACTGAGAGCAATCAAGGTAAACATGATCAGGAGAAGCTGCTTGTTTGACCAGAGTCAAAATGACCAAACCAGCTGGTCTAGCCATGTCCATTATCTAGCCTGCCAGAGACTAGCATTTATATATTATGCTGTCTGAAACAACAACAACAAAATTGTGTCTGTGAAAATGTGATTATGTAATATTAGGGGATACAGTCATGGTCTGTTACAAAATACCAAGACAATGTAATTTTTTTGCAATAACTGGGCAACACTGGAAAAGCCTCAGTATTGTAAATGCAATATGAAACCAGGAAATATATCTCTTTGGTTATAATTAATTAAACTGAACCAGCACTTTAGGGCTTTTATTTGAAAAACACCAGATCTCAGTTTCCTCCATAGACACACCTTATTTGCATGGGCGAACAGTGTAGATCCAGATCATCTGGCACATCCATGCCATCTGATCAGGATCTGCACTGTCCACTATTTGATTAATTAAGTTACTTCTGACAAAAAAGCAACCAGTGCAGATCCTGATCAGATGGCAGGGATGTGCCGGCTGATCTGGATCAACACTGGTGGCACATGTGTAAAAATGTGTATATATGGAGGAAAGGGTTAATACTAACCACAAGCTTAACATACAAAATAAAAATATTACATGATAATGTTGATGAGTTCTGAGATTTAACAATTTTACCTGCTGTTACTTTTTATCAAAGAAAAAAACCATTCTTTTTGCAGCAGTGATATATATCTTTGTAGAGTAAAAAACTTAAAAATTCGAAAAAACTCGATCTGTGCTTCTGTTATTTTAAGTGTATTAATTGTTGCAGATTCAGTATAAAATCTAAATGATTCTGCAAAATTAAAGATTATCTAAATCATAAATAAGAAAGGGAGTACATTAAACTAAACATTTTAACTAGGGATGAGATTAACTTAAATCAAAATATTCAACTTTAATCCAAGTTTGATAATTTGTTGGCAAAGTCAATGTGTCAGAATATTTATATTGAGGTTGGTGTTATAATGCAGCTGTTGCAACAGTTTTTTTGAAGAGACACCATTTGTATTGTATTTTTAACAAATTTCTGAATATTCAAATACAAAATCCATATTCAAATATATACGTTTTCAAACAGAATGTTTGAATGTTTAATTATTTGATCCCATCTCTGATCTTAACTCACATTTGTCTGTGCCATCTGATCAGTTTACATAGTTCGCTATTCACTCAATAAATTGAGATTACTTTTTTTATATAAAGACCACTATGGACAATTAATGGACTTTCCTCTTAATCCTTTAATCTTTTTATACACAATTTAAGGCATGTGTGATTAGTGTAGATCTAGATCAGACAGCACACCTGTGTCATCAGATCAGGATCTACACATGTCTCCTTTTGGTAAGAAATAACCAAATTAATCAAAAAGCAAACAGTATAGATCCATATCAGATGGTACAGATGTGCCGGTTATTTGGATCTACACTGTTTGCTCATGCCATAAAGCTGTATACATGGAGGAAAGAGATAATTGATAGTTGTAGAGTTAGATCCATTCAAAGTGTTAAGTGTTTTCTTGAAAACCAGGCCAGTAACTGAGCAATCCTATGCATATGGATTTGATATATTACTGCGGAGTTGCTCTCTTAGAGTTTCCACCTCATATCTCAACATCTCTGTTTCTTTCTTAAACTTCTCCATGTCTTGTTTGTATCTCTTAGTGTCTCTAGTCATCTTGTTATAGTCCTTTAACTTCTCCTTCTGTCTTTCCACTACATTCTTCAGTTTCTCATTTTCACCTTTAAGTTTGATAACTTCTCGCACCTGTTTCTTCAAGTCTTTTACTTCCTTATTCAAGTCCTGCAGATTGTCATTCACTGCACTTAGCTTTTCAGTCTTCAGTCTCTCCTCTATGAGTTTATTTATTGGCATCTTATGTTTACCAAGCGCAGTAATATCCAAAGCTTTGTGACACTTTAATTCGAGGTTTGTTAACAAGTCGCCCAGTTTCTGTATGATAACACCAGGATGTGACTTTTCATCACACATTTCATAGTTTGTTCCTTCAGGGTACACCAGCGGTATAAGTTGAGACTCTATTACAGCTATGAGTCTCTTATTTATGCTGGCCTGGCCACTCTGTAACTTCTTCAGTTCATCTGTCAGCTTCTGGGCAAGCCAGGGGTAATTCTTTTCTAGTTTGTCTTTGAAGACAGCAAAGGCATCAGGACCTCGATGAGGTAAATACCGCAGTAACATAGCAACTTGGGTCTCTCTTGATGTTATTTTCTACAGAAAACACAACAAAACAGTTAATAGTTGAAGTGTTACTTTTAATTTGACTGACAAGGGGAACAACTTACAAAACTTGTCAGTGATTGCTGTGATATGTTATCTCCCTTTATACAGTTACTCTGCAGAAGAGACTTGAAATGGAAGTATTAAATATAGGATGGTTTTAAGCTTGAAATTTGACTGTTTTTAAACCCCTTTACTTGAGTGATTTTGCTTATATCATACGTGCAGCCAGTGTGCAGTCTGATCAGAATCTACCCTACTTGCTTTTAGACTTATGAGGTTGTTTCTGACCCAGATGCAAACTTTAAAGATCATAATCAGACTGCATGGATATGCAGGCCATATGTCATGGAATAAAAATGTTAACCCTTTACTCCATAGACACACCTTTAATGCATGGGTGAACAGTGTCGATCCAGAACAGCTGGCACATATTTGCCATCTGATCAGGATCTACACTGTTTGCTTTTAGATTTATTAGATTTTTCTGACCAAAATGCAACCAGTGCAGATCCAGATCAATAAGCACAGTTTTGCTGGCTGATCTAGATCTACACTGGTTGCATATGCACAAAAACATATAAGTGGAGAAAAGGGTTAATAAAAAAGCGATGAGAGATAATAACTCACACTGATCTGATCCACCTGATCTTCAGTGAGCACACCGCCGGCGTACAAGGAGCTCAGGAAGGCGGTAGACGGATCCAGGTCACGTAGAAAACTGTCAAAGCATCTGTCCAGTGCACGCCGTTCCTTCTGATCCATAGTTTACTATAATCCTAATTTAAATCTCCAAATTTTGTGATTGCTGTATTATTTTGCCTTGTTATAATTGTGAATGACAGTCGTTCTGTTCGATCTTTATCTGTATGTTAGTATTTTAATTTCACCATTTTATTGTTTAGATTACTTTCTCTTTGTTTTTTTTTATCCTAAAAGCACATACGGCTATTCCGGTATCATTGAATCCATTTTGGTAACATTTAATTATAGTAAGACTGATTATGTTAAAATAACTCCAAGAATATCATGGCAACTCAAACAGAAAAGAAAGTTTAAATTTTAAAAACTGTAACATCACATTCTTGTTCGAAGCTGCAACGAGATTTGAGTTTTTCTTCACAGAAGAAATGTTACCTCCACCTCTCATTAAGTTTAATAGACCTTTAGAAATATTATAGTTAAATTAAGGTAATTGTCACCCACATAGAATTTAACATTACCACTTTCTTCAACTCTTTTGTTTTTGTGCAAGTCCAAGACAATTCATGAGTCATATAGAACCTTTGTCTCAATTTGAAAGCTTGAAACATTCTTACTTTTAATAGGTTTAAATAAGTATTTCATTTCATGTCATGCAAGGCTTTAATTGGTTCTAACATTTGTATGGAAATGTTTTGTCCTCAACCCTTTACTTCATAATTATATGCAGATATTATCACTTGTCCGACCAATTTAGATTCCGATCAGTGGGCCTGTCTTTATCACCAGGTCTGGATCTACACCTTTTGCTTTTTGGTCAGAAACAACCCCACTAATAGTGTAGATTCAGATCAGCGGGCCTGTCTTTATCACCAGGTCTGGATCTACACCTTTTGCTTTTTGGTCAGAAACAACCCCACTAATAGTGTAGATTCAGATCAGCGGGCCTGTCTTTATCACCAGGTCTGGATCTACACCTTTTGCTTTTTGGTCAGAAACAACCCCACTAATAGTGTAGATTCAGATCAGTGGGCCTGTCTTTATCACCAGGTCTGGATCTACACCTTTTGCTTTTTGGTCAGAAACAACCCCACTAATAGTGTAGATTCAGATCAGCGGGCCTGTCTTTATCACCAGGTCTGGATCTACACCTTTTGCTTTTTGGTCAGAAACAACCCCACTAATAGTGTAGATTCAGATCAGCGGGCCTGTCTTTATCACCAGGTCTGGATCTACACCTTTTGCTTTTTGGTCAGAAACAATCCCACTAATAGTGTAGATTCAGATCAGCGGGCCTGTCTTTATCACCAGGTGTGGATCTACACCTTTTGCTTTTTGGTCAGAAACAACCCCACTAATATTGTAGATTCAGATCAGCGGGCCTGTCTTTATCACCAGCTGTGCAAGCTGATCCTGATTTCCACTGGCTGCACACATAATTAACCCTTTCCTCCATATATACACATTTTTATGCATTTGCGACCAGTGTAGATCCAGATCAGCCAGCACATCCATGCCGTCTGATCAGGATCTGCGCTGGTCACATTTTGGTCAGAAATAACCTAACAAATTTAAAAGCAGTTTAGATCCTAATCAGATGGCACAGATGTGCCAGCTGATCTGGATCTAAACTGTTGGCCCATGCAATAAAGGTGTATCTATGGAGGAAAGGGTTACACATGTATGAATGGAGTAAAGGGTTTTATAAGTTAATATAATTATTTCATTGCAAGTCTTATAATATTTTATATATAACTAGGCCTTTACATCATAAATACACCTTAATTATGTGGGCAAACTATTAAGATCCAGATCAGCCAGTACCTATGCAGACTCTACACTGTTTGCTTTTAGATTTATTAGTTTCTTTTCTGACCAAGATGCAACAAGTGCAGATCTAGATCAGATGGCATGAATGTGCCAGCTTATCTGGGTCTACACTAATTTCACATGTATTAAAATGCTTACATAGGGAGTAAAAGTTAAATAAACTGATACATTTTAACGAGAACCTAAGGGATGGTTTTGAGAGAATATGCTTTAGCTGTCTTTTTCCCTTCAGCTGGGGGAGAAGTTGTCCTAATATTTAGAACATTGATAACCAACTAACTCCAAAACTCTGTCCTGTTGCAATAATCTAAGCCCCAGAATAGTACATCGCCCGTTTGGTCTAACAAGGGAATCTTTTCAAAGGCTAGATTTTAGCTGCCTTTTTAACCATATCCTCCATAGATACAACTATATTGCATGGGCAAACAGTTTAGATCCAGATCAGCCGGCAGATCTGTGCTGTCTGACCAGGATCTAAACTGTTCACTTTTTTATTCATTTGGTTATTTCTGACCAAAATGCGACCAGTGCAGATCCTGATCAGCTGGCATGGATGTGCCAGCTGATCTGGATCTACACTGGTCACACACGGGTAAATATGCATATATATGGAGGGAAGGGTTAGGAGAGTTTGTGCATGGCTGCTGGCTTTTAACACTGTTTGCTTTTGGTGATTTTTAGCTCGACTATTCGAAGAATAGGGGAGCTATCCTACTCGCCCCGGTGTCGGCGTCGGCGTCGGCGTCCGTTAAACAAAATATGCACTTTGGTCCATAACTTAAAAACTACTTATGATATCAACTTGAAACTTGGAATATATATTCACCATCAAATTCTACATCATTACCAACAAGACCCATAACTCTGCTTTCAATATATTTCAAGTTATGCCCCTTTTTCACTTAAATTTTGCGTTAAGGAAAATATGCACTTTGGTCCATAACTTATAAACTACTTGAGATATCAACTTGAAACTTGGAATATATATTCACCATCAAATTCTACATCATTACCAACAAGACCCATAACTCTGCTTTCAATATATTTCAAGTTATGCCCCTTTTTTCTTATATTTTGTGTTAAGCAAAATATGCATTTTGCCCCTAACTTTAAAACTACTTGAGATATTGCCTTGAAACTTGAAATATATTTTCACCATCAAAATCTACATCATAACCAACAAGACCCATAACCCTTCTTCCAATATTTTTCAAATTATGCCCCTTTTTCGCTTACATTTTGTGTTAAGCAAAATATACAGTCGGCCCTTAACTTCGTTATGAATGGAGGGATTTCAAAATAACTTGGCACAAATGTTCACCATGACAAGGCGGTGTGTCGCGTACAATACCCATGCCTGTAGGTCCAAGGTCAAGGTCACTGTTACTAAAATAGAATTTTCTTGCAAAATCGTGTCCGCTCTGTAACTTTGTTTTTTCTTATTGGGTTTTTAAATAACTTGGTATAATTGTTCACCATATCAAGATGGTGTGTCACATACATACCCAAGCCTGTAGGTCAATGGTCAAGGTCACTGTTACTAAAAATAGAATTTTCTTGTCTAGGCTGTTACTTTGTTATGAATGGAGGGATTTCAAAATATCTTGGCACAAATGTTCACCATGACTAGGCGGTGTGTCCGCACAATACCCATGCCTGTAGATCCAAGGTCAAGGTCACTGTTACTAAAAATAGAATTTTCTTGTCCAGGCTGTAACTTTGTTATGAATGGAAGGATTTCAAAATAACTTAACACAAATGTTCACCATGACAGGGCGGTGTGTCACGTACCATGCCCTTGCCTGTAGGTCAAAGGTCATGATCACTGTTACTAAAAATAGAATTATCTTGTCCTGGCTGTTACTTTGTTATAACTGGAGGGATTTCAAAATAACTTTGCACAAATGTTCATGAAAAGGCAGTGTGTCCGCACAATACCCAAGCCTGAAGGTCCAAGGTCAAGGTCACTGTTACTAAAAATAGAATTTTCTTGTCCAGGCTGTAACTTCATTATAAATGGAGGGATTTCAAAAAAACTTGACACAAATGTTCACCATGAAAGGGCAGTGTATCGCGTATTATTCCCATCATTGCACTTGAGTGTCTGAAAATGATGCATAGCGGGGCATCCATGTCCTATGGACACATTTCTAGTTTCACTTATATTTTCACTTAAGTGCACTTCATCGATAACTTTGCAAATACTTAAGGTATCAACTTCAAACTACCATTATATTTTCATTTCAGTTCTTTTTCTGTAACATTACTGAAGTGATTGATATTTGACTAAAAGTAAATGTCTCTAATAAAAAATTACTAACAAGTTTTCTAACAAATTCAGAAATATTTCATAGTTATTCCCCTATTCAGTTTAATATTTATGGTACATTTAGGAATTATTTCTGTTATTTGAAAAGAATTTCTCCCGTACCATTCACTTGTTAATATTTTTCCTGATTGCACATGAATGTATGGCCATAGTTGTTATTGTTTTAATCTTCAAATTGCATTTGTTTCAAATGATTCGAATAGTCGAGCATGCTGTCTCCTCTGACAGCTCTTGTTGTATTTTGCAGTGGCATTTAACTGATAACAAATATTTGTTTTTAATTGTTTAATATTTAAATACATGATATGACGTATCAATGGAACATTATAGTTCACACATACAATTCATGTACAACAAGTGAAACGAGGATCAGACCAGGTTCAAAAATGATGAAACTAAGAATGAAGACCAATCTTATATCTGAGCAATCTGATTGGTTAATATTAAGATAGTTGACCAATAGGAAGCTTGAGATCTTAGACTGGTTTCCATTCTCAGTTTAAAAACCTTGGACTCTGTCTTACTGGCATACAGGTACTGCAAATTGTTCATTTTTATGCACACTCAAAAAAAATTTGTCCGCAATTGCAAGACCTATAAAAACTAAAACAATTTTCAGTTAACCTTTTTTAACAATTATCTCCATTGATACACTTATTTATTGTATGGGAAAAAAGTTTAGGTCAAGATCATCCAACACATCTATGCCATCTGATCAGGATCTACACTGTTTGCTTTTAGGTTTACCGTAATCCCTCATGTAATAGTCGCACCCGTCTAATCGCCGCACCCCCAAATGACCGAAAAAAATGAAGAAAAATCCTAATTCAATGTAAAGGCCGCACAGTTGATACAGTGTAAACGATTTTGCAAAATGGAAAGAGAAATAAGGGGAAGTAACAATGTGAATACCGCGTAAACCATAAAGACAATGACGGCCGTTCAGTAACGTACCGAGAATCGTTGAATAAATAGCGTATTATTATTTCTATAGTTAAATATTGACGTGGATTTATTTGGCAAAAATTAATTCCTTCTTGAATATTTGTGGTATCTAAATTCTCGTCGGACTCGTCGAAACTCTCAAATTCGCTGTCACCGCCGTCGCTGTCCGTGAAACTAGCATACATTTTTATGCTCCCCCCGAAATTCGGGGGAGCATATAGTTGTCGCTTTGTCCGTCCGTCCGTCCCGTTCGTCCGTCCGTTCGTCCGTCCGTCCGTCCGAGCGCACCGCAAGGCATCTGTTGGGTACCATAATACCCAACAAATGCCCTTCTGTGAGAACTTTCCATTCATTCCGTTAGTCTCTTATTGGGTAGTTTTTCGCTTGTTGGGTAGTTTTAAACAAAAGAAATACCCAACAAATGCCCATCTGTGGGAACTTCCGTCCGTCCGTCATAATATTGTCCGGACAATTACACAAAAACTATGAGAGGTATCAAGACTAAACTTCATAGGTAGTTAGATCTCGTTGAGGAGCAGTGCAGTGCACAAGAACTATAACTCTTGCTTTATTCATTTTTGAGTTATTGCCCTTTGAAATTTCTCAAACTTACTTTTTGTCCGGGGCATATCTCCCAAAGTCTAAGAGTTATGAAGTTGAAACTTCATAAGTAGATAGATCTCAATGAGGAGCAGTGCAGTGCACAAGAACCATAACTCTTGCTTTATTCATTTTTGAGTTATTGCCCTTTGAAATTTCTCATACTTACTTTTTGTCCGGGGCATATCTCACAAAGTATAAGAGTTATGAAGTTGAAACTTCATAAGTAGATAGATCTCAATGAGGAGCAGTGCAGTGCACAAGAACCATAACTCTTGCTTTATTCATTTTTGAGTTATTGCCCTTTGAAATTTCTCATACTTACTTTTTGTCCGGGGCATATTTCACAAAGTATAAGAGTTATGAAGTTGAAACTTCATAAGTAGATAGATCTCAATGAGGAGCAGTGCAGTGCATAAGAACCATAACTCTTGCTTTATTCATTTTTGAGTTATTGCCCTTTCAAATTTCTCATACTTACTTTTTGTCTGGGGCATATCTCACAAAGTATAAGAGTTATGAAGTTGAACATTCATAACTAGATAGATCTCAGGGAGGAGCAGTGCAGTGCACAAGAACCATAACTCTTGCTTTATTCATTTTTGAGTTATAGCCCTTTGAAATTTTTCATACTTACTTTTTGTCCGGGGCATATCTCACAAAGTATAAGAGTTATGAAGTTGAAACTTCATAAGTAGATAGATCTCAATGATGAGCAGTGCAGTGCATAAGAACCATAACTCTTGCTTTTATTGATTTTTGATTTATTGCCCTTTGAAATTTCTCTTACTTATTTTTTGTCCAGGGCATATCACACAAAGTATAAGAGTTATGAACTTGAAACTTCATAAGTAGAATGAATTCGTTGAGGAGCAGTGCAGCACACAAGAACCATAACTCTTGATTTATTCATTATAGAGTTAATGCCCTTTGAAATTTACCATACTTACTTTTTGTCCGGGGCATATCTCACAAAGTATAAGAGTTAGGAAGTTGAAACTTCATAAGTAGATAGATCTCAATGAGGCACAGTGCAGTGCACAAGAACCATAAATCTTGCTTTATTGATTTTTTATTTATTTCCCTTTGAAATTTCTCTTACTTAGTTTTATCTGGTGCATATCTCACAAAGTATAAAAGTTTCTGAACTTGAAACTTCATAAGTAGAATGATCTCAATGCAGAGCAGTGCAATGCACAAGAACCATAACTCTTGCTTTATTCATTTTTGAGTTATAGCCCTTTGAAATTTCTCATATTTTTTGTCTTATTTTTGTACAATATTGTAAAATGCTTTCTGTTTGAATCGTAAAGGAAACTTTCAAATACAATATCTTTCTTACAAATTCTTCCTGTTCTAACAAAAAAGTATTTGTGACAAAGCGGCGTTGGGGAGCATAACCCGTCTCTGACGGCTCTTGTTTGTTTTGTTTTAATGTAAAGCGCAATAGAAAATTTATTATTTTTGCGCTATATAAGTGTATTGTTTTTGTATTTGTGGACTTCAGCATACGCTATTACTGCTAAGTTTTCCTTTGCTGTGAACGATTTGTAGACAGGACCTACCACAATTTTAGGTATTCGACAATTTTCAGGTGAGGTCAGAATGACAATAGAGAGATTGGTATGTTTGACATTTTGAGATAGTTATTTGTTTGATCTTGGTAGGCAGGTTTTTAAGGAAAATTGAGCAACTCATGTCCCCTCAAATGTCAAGTGTCAATAAGATATTTTCGCACCTTCTCAACATGTCACCGTCTTCTCTGGAGTCCCAGCAGACAGGTGAGAATATTCTGTAAATTAGTGGCTCTGACAGAAGAGAATAACGTGTCAATTAGTGACAATTAACAGTAACAGGTGATGTACAAACTTGTACCAATTATTGTGATTCTTAGTTACGTATGAATAGACCTTGCACTTTAAAGAATTTTATCTTCAAGTTCAAACTTGATAGAAATAAAAGAATCCGTATAAATTTAAATATTTCCGTATACATTGCATTGGTTATTTTACAAACTCGTTTTAAAAAACCCCTAGTTCATGTATATACATTTTGCTTTGATCAACCGTCCTGTTTATTTCATATGGAGGTTACGTTTTATTGACAGGTTATATGGTCGATATTTCCTGTCTGTGCAACTTCCTGTCTAATACAATTTCAAAGAAATTGTCGGCTCGTATCAAGGCTGTGTTGTTTTATCGGCATTGCTATGAAATCCTTTGATCTGTATTGGTAGTGTGCACGACATTTTAGCTGGCTGAAATTGTTTGATGTTGCAAAAATTCTGAAATATGATACAAGATAAAACTGGAAATTATGGAATATATTTACGTTGGTTAGTGTTTAATTATTATAATGCATTTTTAAACAAAATATATTAATTAAATTAGATCGCTACCGGCAAAGCATACAACGGCGCTACCTCGTTCATATCGTCCGTCAACCTCCTTTTTAGAGAGCTCATGTAATAAAATCATAAGGTAAACGCATGGCGTTTCAAAAATCGGCAGAATCGTTCTAGAAAAAATGTCAAAAGGTCTTACACCTAAGGAATGGCCGCACCCCCAACTTCCTAACGATAAAATCGGGTAAAAAAGTGCGGCGATTACATGAGGGATTATGGTATTAGATTATTTCTTCCCAAGATGTGACCAGTGCAGATCCAGATCAGATGGCAAAGATGTGTTAGCTGATCTGGATCTACACTATTTGCCCATGCCATAAAGGCATATATATGGAGTAAAGGGTTGATGTTAATGTTGCTCAGTTCCTGAAGCTGAGAGATCTTTTCTTTGGCAGTGTCCGTCTAGGACTTAATTTATTACCATTATTCGCTGCATTAGTTTGTGGCTTCCTGTTCAGGTAAGGCTTCATGCCTTGCTTCAACTGACCCTGCAGTTTGTCCCTCAGGTCCTTGTTCTCTTTGTTCACCACCTGGATCATCAGGTGCAGGTCTTCCTTTGTCTTCTTCAAGTCAGCAAGCGTTCTCTCTTTCTCCAGGTGCACCTGTTTTTCCTTTTCCAGGACAGTAACTTCCTTAATTAGCTCAGTGATTTCTGCTTTGTACTTGTTTAATTGTTCTTTCAGTGCTAGGATTTCATGCTCGTGAGTATGGATGACACTCTCCAGTTTACTTTTGTTTGTTGAGAATTCATACAATTCTACTAACATCTTTTCAGTTTTGGACTTTTCCTTGTGCAGTTCCGACTCTTTATACCTGTATTCTCCGCACAACTCATGTACCAGAATAGAAATCTCCTTCCCACTATGCCTTGCACCAATAAAGTCATACGACCTTTCTATTTGTTTCTCCATGTAGTCCATATGAGCAAACATTTTATCCATCTCAGCCTTGAGATGATCAAAGCTGATGTTCTCGGCTGTCATTTCCTGCTCCTCGTTCTCCAACTGTTCTGTGCCATTACTCATAGCACTCTGCAAGCAAAGAAAGTTTTTTATGTTCGTAATAGAGAACTAGAAAACTGGAATTTTTGCCTTTAGTTTAATTTGTTAACTTAGTTCAGTAATGGTAAAACTCCTTGTTTCAACGTTACCATTTTTTGTGCTTAGGTAGTGAATTGTAGTTTAACAGGAGTTTCTAACACTTTATTCATGTACTATAAGGAGTCTATCATATGTGCTACCAGTGTAGATCAAGATCAGCTGGTACATCCTTGATTTCTGATCAGGATCTACACTGGTTGCTTCTTAGTCAGCAATAACCTTATGAATGTAACTGAAAATAGTGTTGATCCTGATCACACATGAATGTGCTGGTTGATCTGGATCTACACTGCCCATAAAAGTGGTATTACCAGCATTCTGAATAAAGCAATAAGCTGTTAAACAAATTTATGTGTATACACATAAATAAAAATTCTGACCTACAATTTACAATTACATATATATGGGGCGCGTCACGGGAAAAAGTACATTCGGACAGTTGGCGTCAATCTTTGAATTGACGTCATAAATTTGAGCAGACGACATTACTTATTATGCATTTCGCGGTAAAAAATACCATTTTATTGTTGAAATGTGTAACAAAGTCGCATTTTAGTTATAAGAACTTAATTCATAGTTGTAAGTTTTTTCTAAATTTAGTAAAATCTAAAATATCACTAAAAATGACCGAAGGTACCTTTTCCCGTGACGCGCCCCATATAAGGATATCTGGATTCAGCCAACAGTATCTATGTGAGACTATTCCAGACAGTTGTTATCTTGCAGATGTTTAAAGAGGAATAATATTTGCAACCACTCAAAGATTTTTATAAATGTAACAAAAGAGATCTAGAAATATGTTGTAGACTGTATTAATTCTTAATTCCTTATATCATGTGAATGACTAGTGTAGATCAGTGTATATCTGTGCCATCTGATCTGGATCTGCACTGGTAACTTCCTAGTCAAAAATAAAATATAGAATCTAAAAGGCAACATTGTAGATGCTGATCAGACAGCAGAAATGTGGCAGCTGATCTGGATCTACACTGTTCACCATAGGATAACAGCCATATCGGAAAGTGTAAACTGTTAATAGATGGGTTTATTAAATATAACGTACTGGTGGATGTGTTCTGGCGTTTTTGTTTAAGAGTCTCTTCACGATGGACCTCTTCTGCCTGGCAGCCAGCTGTGTGTATAGGGTGAACACTCGGTCCTTCACCTGCCGGCTCTCTAGAACATCACCTTGATGAGCATCTGAAAGAATTGTCAAATTAATACAGTTGTGTTACAGTATATTGTGGAAGAACTTTTATTTTTGGGCTGAACATTTAATGGTTTTTCCCTTTGACACCATTTTCATGACTTTGTGATCTCAATTTTCTAAATGGTTTTATAATCATGGATCAATATGCTCATAAAATCATTGAACACAAGTAGCCTGAGCTGAAGGTTATAAAGCTGAGCATGGAAACCAGTCTCAAATCTCAAGCATCTGATTGGCTCGCCATTTCAGCCAATCAGATGCTTGAGATTTGAGACTGGTTTCCATGCTCAGTTTTATCACCTTGTGCACTGGAATGCTGTATTATGGACCTAGATCTTATGCATTTCAATATAAGTTCGTAACTTATGTATTTTGGTGAAAAACTAATATATAAGTAATATTAACCACGAAATGGCAGAGCTCTGCATCAGAGTACCAAGTTAGACTAAGAGTATACCCCATCAATATTCATGATTAAACTGTGCTCATTTGGAAGAGAATTCGGTTTTTTACTGTCAATTTATTAACGTATTTTGTAAGTTTTTTAAATGCATTGTTTGATTTTTCCATAAAATCTTCCAAAAGTAATAATCCATGAATTTAGTTTGCAGTGGAGACTTAATCTTAGTGTTCTTATTAAGGGGGAGAGCCCTATGACACTGCTTTTTTTTATCAAAACAGCTATCATTGAGTTTGTTTTGAACACAGAATACTTTTGTTATTCATTAATCTGCTTCATTTTTGAAAGATGACGAAACCACTGAATAATATATATTATGGGTGAATAGTTGGAAAAGTACAGTGAATCCCTGCATTAAGACCCCCTGAAAATTAAGACCACTGATAATAAGACCACTATTCCAATGTTCCATTTTATAGTTTGTACTATTTTTCACCCCCAAATGGAAGAGCAGCCCTCTGTAAAGACCACTTTTTTCCTGTCCTAAAGGGTTCCAAATTGTGGGGTTTCACTGTATATAAGAATCATGTCAGTTGTTTAGCTGGTCTTACCTAAGTAGGCCTGATCTATGGATTTGGATATCCTCTTCCGTTCTGATTGTAACCATTTGCTCATCATGTATTCTATAGCTTTCTTGTCCGTGTTGGATATACGTCGGATCTGAGCAAAATGCTTCTGGACAAATGCACTAACTCGGATTTTGATGTCAGCATCCATCGGACCATTGGCTGACGATGCTCGCGGTGTCATCACTATATTAAATAGTTTTATTACAAAGTCAACAGATAAAGTTTGTAAACAGGTTTTGAATATATTTGTTTCAAAGTTTAGTTACAAGTATTTAACAATGGTTTTAATGATGTCAGTAATATCTTGAGTGTTGTCTGTATGTTTTAAAATGTTTACTGTCATTTCACATGGTTTAATTAGGAGGAGGAAATGCACTGTCTGTGACCACTGTAGATCCAGATCAGCTGAATGGGGATATCTGATCAGGATCTACACTGTTCACTTTTAGATTAGTTATGTTATGTATGTGATCAGTGCAGATCCCAATCAGATGACATGGATGTGCCAGCTGATCGGATCTACACCAGTCAATGCGAATGTCCGTCGGTCAGCCGGACATGTCCGGTAATTTTGCTTGTTGACCGACGAAAACTTCTGTTATTGTCGGACACAATGTCCGGTACAAAATAACATCTAGCACCGTTTCATTTTTGGAAAATTTACTTTCAGTTTCATGTCCAGTGCTATTTTAACTGAAATATCATGATTTTTCTGCACGCTTTTATCCGTGTGTCACTAAATGTAAACCCCAGTATGTGACGTTTCCGGAAATATTCGAAAAGCTTTCGGGTCAAGGTCGCTATAATTCCCATAATTCAAATCGCCGTAGTAAACAATCATGGCGGACAACGTTAGACGAACTTATAAAAATATTTAATCTTTTTGATCTGCCGATGATTTCATTGAAGAATTACGGAAGCAGATAGATTAAGGTTTCGGCTTAAGTCTTAAGATGCACTCGTGATACGGTGTTAATGCAAAATCATTGAATTATGACGCAAGGAGATTACGATCTCGGACTTTTGTAGGGACAAATGAATAAAAAAAAGCACGTATCAAATTATTAATCTCTGCTTTGGTGGTAGTGATAAAACTTTTACCATCATTGAAGGGTTATGAATTAATTTGATTATGTGTTAATTGCAACACTATCATGAAAGAAAATCTCTAGATGACTTTGGCACATTTGAAAAAGAGGTGTGTTTTATGGCTTTAAGAAGTGGTAGGTAAGAAAATTTTATATAAGACATATTTTTCAAGCATGGGCATAAGCAAATGTACAATATCAATACATTTAACAACCTTTCGGCATTACACAAGGTACATGGTTACAATTGTTATTATTTAAAATTCTAAAATATATGAAAATTATATGTTAAAATATCTATTACTTAAAGCTAGATATAGTAAATACATATATTTAGAATACAACTGCAATTTAAATAAATATTTTATGTCGATGGCACAAAATACAGCCGACAAAATTGCGACTGGCAAAAATTTGTTGCGACTGGTAAAATTTTGGTGTTTACCTGTCGCAATGTCCTGTGAAGGGAAAAAAGTTTTCGCGTAGACTGCTACACTGGTCACACAATCGTTAAAGTGCATATGTATAGAGTAAAGGGAAAAAATATGGCAAAACATTAAAAATTAAACCCTGTTAAATAGTGATTGTACTGGTATTTTATCGCTGAAATGTTGGCAAGTATTAGTGTGTACTTGTTTCTGACATGATTTCTTCCTCTCTCTTGGCTTGAGCAGCTAGGATCCGTTCACTCTCTGTCTCCAGGGACTCTCGAAGTAGCTTAGCAACCCACGAGTACTCCTCCTGCAGGATTTCATAGAAACTGTCAAAGGCATCCGGGCCTCTCTTTGGCAGGAGCTCCAACATTTTGTACACTTGCTCACTGTGGGTTCTTCCAGCCTGTAATAAATGATAAGAAATATATACTGTGAAATGGTGTTAGACTGGTCCACAATATTTCTTTACTTTAAGTTGCTAGAATGTGTGAAAGTGAAGTTCATTTATTAATGTTTTATGAAATATAATTGACTAGTGTAAAGTTCAGTATTTTAATGAAATGATCTCAGGTAAGAGCCCCAGCAATACACTTGCAGATATTATTGCCCACATCGATTGTAAATTAGTGTAAATACAGTATTTTGCAGGAACAAAATTGTTACCTTAATTATTTCGATCATCTCGCTGTCAAAGATATTTTTCTGGAACATATTTCCGAGCAGTGTCTCGGTGACGATGACGTCCCTGACAATATCCTGGGTGTGTTTCTGGAGCACGGTACGATGTAACTCGTTCATCTTGCTTGTTCTCACACAGTCCAATAAAAGTTGGCAAAAGTTGGGAAAAATTGTCTTGGTTTATTTTCTGGTATTTCAGTGTTGTAAAGTCCACTTAATTCAGTGACTTGAAAAGATTTTTGGCACTTTTTGGTTCAGCTATAGTAGAGCTTCCTTTGAAATGCACTCAGCTACATTACCAACTACCCATCACTTAGTTCACAATTATGTAAATATAATTAATAAACTGAATTAAACAATTAAAATATATTTTTGTGCATTCAAAAGGTAAATATTATCTCATAATATTAAGAAACAGCATTTTGACAATGTTCTAAAAATGTATTTAATGACTAATAAACATGTTTTTGAACAAAAGAAGCAATTGGTTTAATCAATCAACTGTTTCAGTTTTCGTCAGAACCAAGTATATCGTATTCAATTTTGTAGTTACTGCTTGTTTGGGGTGAATTTGGGGAAGATTTTATTTGTCTTTTACTGAAACCTGAGCACTGGCTTACAATAGCTAAGTTCAAAATGTAAAATGTAACAGTTTTCCTTGATTGATTTTAAATGTTATAAATATAAGATCCGTTTACATGAATCTAGGTGGCAACTTAAGGGGTCGGTTTGAATTTCAACATGGGTTGCAATGACTTGCATTTAAGATCTGAGTTTTGGCGCCAGGCAAGCATATTATTGTCTTTTATTGAAAAGTAAGAAACACGTTTGGTATATCTTATTAATATCAATTGATAAAATTTATTTAAGAAGCACTTTCTTTCATTAAGTCTTGATCTAGATTTAATCAAATTGAAAATGATAGTGCCTCTAGCTGGGAGGGAACCCACATTGTCATAGCGACAGCGCCTAGCCCTGCCATTCCGGCGACACAACCAACTGAGCTAGCTGGGACAACCCCCAAAAATGCTTGATCGGATAGCCCTGATATACGTAACCATCACTGCATAACATCGGTAACAGGTTATTTTACTGATAGTAGTACTGACTATATATACGGGGAGACTTTTTACAGCCACCACACTGCACAAATAGCGCTACTGTGAATTTCAAATGATAGTGCCTCTAGCTGGGAGCAAACCCGCACCGTCACGGCAACAGCGCCTAGCCTCGCCATTCCAGCGACGCAACAAACTGAACAAATGCCCTTGAATTGTTTAGTCTAACTAAAATACAGATTGTAACAAGATTACCAGTGTAGATCCAAACAGCTATCATTGAGTTTGTTTTGAACACAGAATACTTTTGTTATTCATTAATCTGCTTCATTTTTGAAAGATGACGAAACCACTGAATAATATATATTATGGGTGAATAGTTGGAAAAGTACAGTGAATCCCTGCATTAAGACCCCCTGAAAATTAAGACCACTGATAATAAGACCACTATTCCAATGTTCCATTTTATAGTTTGTACTATTTTTCACCCCCAAATGGAAGAGCAGCCCTCTGTAAAGACCACTTTTTTCCTGTCCTAAAGGGTATCTTATTAATATCAATTGATAAAATTTATTTAAGAAGCACTTTCTTTCATTAAGTCTTGATCTAGATTTAATCAAATTGAAAATGATAGTGCCTCTAGCAGGGAGGGAACCCACATTGTCATAGCGACAGCGCTTAGCCCTGCCATTCCGGCGACCCAACCAACTGAGCTAGCTGGGACAACCCCCAAAAACGCTTGATCGGATAGCCCTGATATACGTAACCATCACTGCATAACATCGGTAACAGGTTATTTTACTGATAATAGTACTGACTATATATACGGGGAGACTTTTTACAGCCACCACACTGCACAAATAGCGCTACTGTGAACTTCAAATGATAGTGCCTCTAGCTGGGAGCAAACCCGCACCGTCACGGCAACAGCGCCTAGCCTCGCCATTCCAGCGACGCAACAAACTGAACAAATGCCCTTGAATTGTTTAGTCTAACTAAAATACAGATTGTAACAAGATTAAAATTTACCAACTTATATGTACGGTCACTTTTTAAAAAAAGTATTTCAGTGGAGGACCGAAACTCAGAACCTAAACTTAGTGTGTGTGGTGAGCATTATAACCACTGTACAACCACAACACCACCACACGAGTGTAAATATAGAGTTGACAATCATTATCAATGATTCATAAGAATAAATAACCTCATTGGGGTGTTTGCGAGATGGAAGTAATTTAATGGTATATTGTACAGGAGTTTACTTGGCTTTCATGAATACTTTGTTTATAATTGTATTTAAGTGTTGTAAATAGATACCACTTTTATGGCCTGGGCACACAGTGTAGATCCAGATCAGTAGAACCAGGTACGTCCATTCCCTGCTTCTGTGCCATCTGATATGGATCTAGACTGGTTGTCAGAAATACCATAATGTGTTGTTAGTCAACAGTGTAGATCCTAATGAGACAGCTGATCTGTGCCCAAGGTTATAAAACTGAGCATGGAAACCAGTCAGAAATCTTAAGCATCTGATTGGCTGAAATGGCGACTGAGATTTGAGACTGGTTTCCAATCTCAGCTTGGCACCTGGATCTACACTGTTCACCCATTGGATAACAGCCATAGTAATGGGTTAAGTAATGGCTGCACATATTTCTCAGCATGTGACATTTGGCCCACTATCAGCCAGACCTCGCCTAGCTGTCCCGAGTCTGAGCAGATTTTCTTAGATAAGTATGCCTCACAATGCTAGAAATATTATAGTTCAGTAACCTATGAAATTCATAGACAAATTCCCATTTCACATGTGCAATGAATATGTGACAAATCAGGTAGAATGCTTCCAGAATCGTAGCCAGATCTCTCTTGTAAAGGCTGAGTGTCTTGTAAATGTTTTATAATGTAACTTTGGTGAAAGTCTAATGAGTTGATGACAAAATCTTAACAGTATGTTTTTCAAAGCACTGGAGCTGTCACTGTGTACATTTGTGTACGTCACTGTTGTTTTACATTTGGCGCCCAACGTGGGGACCGTGATAGCTAGCAGGTTCGGCCACTAGCCAGTAATAGCAAATTAAAAACACGTAACTCTCTGGAATTCGAGGACGAATTTCCAAATTTGAGGGGGTATATGTAACGGTACGAATCTAGTCACTATCTGGGGAGAAGATGTGTAAGCGGAAGGATAGATCAGTCGGGAGAGCACTCGCCCTGTAAGTGAGGGGTCCCGGGTTCGAGTCCCGGTCTGGCTGCACATTCTTTCTCACCTTGTGACATATGTCACGGTACGAATCTAGTCACTATCTGGGGAGAAGATGTGTATGTGGATGGAAAGCTCGGTCGGGAGAGCACTCGCCCTGTAAGCGAGGGGTCCCGGGTTCGAGTCCCGGTCTGGCTGCACATTCTTTCTCACCCTGTGACATTTGGCGCCCAACGGGGGACCGTGATAGCTAGCAGGTTCGGCCACCAGCCTGTAATAGCAAATTAAAAACATGTAACTCTCTGGAATTCGAGGACAAATTTCCGAATTTGAGGGGGTGTATGTCACGGTACGAATCTAGTCACTATCTGGGGAGAAGATGTGTATGCGGACGGATAGCTCAGTCGGGACAGCACTCGCCCTGTAACCGAGGGGTCCCGGGTTCGAGTCCCGGTCTGGCTGCACATTCTTTCTCACCCTGTGACACATGTTAGTCCCTGTTTTATTGTAGATCAATCAGTACTATGTTATTGGGGAAAGGTGGAACTTATTCAATGTTTACACATACTTTTCTATAAAATCACAGTTGTCTTTATGTCCCTTTCTTTGTTGTAAACCAGTCCGAAGAACTGATTTCACAGAAATTCTGAGCAAGTGAGAGATAGATCACTATACTCGGTCGTCGCCAACCTCACACTTAGCTTTTGTATGTCACGTCATGTCATATATACCTTACATCAAATATCTGTACTCTTACTTTAAAATAAAGTACAAATATTTCTTTGGAATTTTATTTAATAGAATTGTATTTGCTTTTATGAAAAAATCAACTATTTCTTACAGAAACTCCATTTCAATAAGACATCTGAATATTATATTGGAAACTTGTGTTTAAAGGGAAGTAATAACAAGGGGAGAAATCTTGATTGATAGTAGTCATAAAGAAGTTAGTGTTCTTGCTTTAAGTTTAAAAACCTTAACGAATTAAATACAAACATTTTTAGACAACAAAACCTTGTTATTTGCTTTATGATACTTTGATATATTCATTATACTTTCCCATTAATATACTTCCATATTAATTTTGTTGCTCAAATCAATTGATACAGAAACTTGAATCTACATCCTGATTCTAGTTCTGATTAGAATGAATGATGATTTTCTTTTCAATTAAGAAAATAAGGTAATAGTAACATTGTGCTTAAAAAATAAAACTGTTGCCGTTTTTTTATGTAAAGAAGGTGATGTAAATCATAGATTAAGGTAATGGTATTTTATTTACAAAGAAGAAATTCATTTTCGGATGGGGGAGAATTAACACAAAGATTATGTTTCAGATAATTTTATTCAGTCAGTGTGTTACTATAAGAAAACAGATAAACAGAAATCAATATGACATGTTTACATTGATGTCACCTGTAAACAATTGTAATACTATTTTAGCCCTTTACTCCATAGACATGCTTTTATGAGCAGGACAAACAGTTTAAATCCTGATCAGCCTCACGTCCAAGCTGTCTAATCAAAATCTAAACCATTTGCATTAAATTTAGCAGGTTATTTCTGACCAAGATGCTGTTAGTGTAGATCTAAATCAAACAGCATAAATGTGCCAGCTGATCTGGATCTACACTCGTCACCTTTGTAATAAAAGGCTCATAATATTTTATGGAGTAAAGGGTTAACACTTTCCTCCATAGATACACATTTATTGCATGGGGAAACAGTGCTGTCTGATCAGGAGTGAAACTGTTCGCTTTTTGATTCGTTAGGTTATTTCTGACCAAAATGCGATCAGTGCAGAACCTGGTCAGATGGCTAATCTGGATCTATACTGGTTGCACAATGTCATGCGTAAAAATGCGTATTTATGTAGTAAAGGGTTTATCATTTTATATGCAGTAATATTGTTTCAAGGAGTCCATACAATTGAATAAAAGACACACTTAAACTGTCGGGGATATGGCTGTTATCAATTGGTGAAGAGTGTAGATCAAAATCTCAAGGTTGTTGCATCATTCTTTTTTAACTTATTGCTGTGTTTATTTTCTTGTATGGAATCGAAATAAGTTACAATTATGTGGTGTGAAATCTGTTTAAGACCATTTCTTTATTTCATTATTTTTAAATTGTAGTTACTGCCATATTTCCCCAATCTCACTAAAGTCAGATCTTACAAACTGTTAGATCCGATGACGGACATCGTACATAAGCTATAGTGGTTTTCCCTGATTACTACTTTTAGAAACTGTCAACACACGAAGCATGATATATAACTCACGCAAAATGATCTGAAATCATTACATCTAGAAATGAACGCAATACTACATAAACACGTAAATCTTCAGTAAAATATGTTTTATGCACACTGCAAACAATTTCCATGGTTTAAAAAACTATATTTTCATTCTCTTGTGCAATTTTGTTTTATCCAAAGGGTTAGTGATAAAAGTACGTTTTAGTTACTCATTGTCAGATCCTGATAGCGTTAAGTTGATTTTAATCAGATTGATATTTCTCTAGCATTATGACACAATGATTAAGTTTCACATTTGATCATTATTTCTTTTTTTTAAGAATTTGACAAAAAATACTCCTTAAGTCCTGGGAATTTAATAATAAACCAGGTGTGATTGAAAATATTTTAGATTTTTTTTTCCGTTTTTAAATCATTTATTTATGATTTTCATAATTTGAATTGGGACAAAATAACTTAAAGAATAGTTTAGTACGATAAACCATGAATAAACAAAGAATTAAAAATATAAGTTATTTCATTATTGCTTTTTTGGTCAGATGAAGGAAATGTAAACTTTGTATTCCCCAACTGAATATTTTTTAACTATTTTTTGACTAATAAAACATTGACCTTAAATGCAAAGCCTTTGCATCCAGTGTAGACCGCGATCAATCTGTGCCTTATGCAGTCTGGTCAGGGCCAACACTAATAGGTATTCATTCAGTAAATTTCCAAGGCTATAAAACTAAGCATGGAAACCAGTCTCAAATCTCAAGCATCTGATTGGCTGAAATGGTGACTGGTAGCCATTTCAGCCAATCAGATGCTTGAGATTTGAGACTGGTTTCCAATCTCAGCTTTATAACCTTGGGACCAGGCTTAAACATGGTTAGACTTGCAGTTCTGTGGTTTTTGCCCACAGCAGTGCATCCATGTCCTCATTTAACTAAGGTCGTTTGATCTTTTTTCACCTTTCCTGACTTGTATGGAAGAAAAAAAGAACCTCCATCTTGCCCGGCATCCCTTCATCCACTTGAAAAAGACAATTTACAGATGGAATGATTTGTCATAAACTTGATACATACAGTTAAACTTCCCTTATGCATTTTCTAATGGTTTAAGTGTGACACATGAGGTGGGTCTTATCAGGCTGCTTAACTCTTGACTTCATAGATACACCTTTATTGCCTGGGCAAACAGTGAAGATCCAGATCAGCCAGCACATCCATGCCATCTGATCAGGATCTGCACTGTTCGCTTTTTGATTCGTTAGTTTATTTCTGACCATTATGTTACCAGTGCAGATTCTGATCAGACGGCATGGATGTGCCGGCTGATCTGAATCTACACTGTTTGCACACTCTTATAAATGCATATAATATTATATGGAGGAAAGGGTTAACTCTTTACTCCATAGAGTCTTAGAGATACCTTTATTACATGTAGATCCAGATAAGCCATCAAATCAGAATCAACTCTGGGTACTTTTAGATACATTGTTATTTCTGACAAAGATGCAACCAGTGCAGATGAAGATCAGATGGCATATAAATCTGGATCTACACTGGTTGCACACTTAAGTCAAATCACATAATATGAGGTAAATGGTTAAGGCAAGTGGCTGCCTACAACAAGTGACTGATAACACAGGTTACAGTTTACTTTGTGAGGTTATGACACAGCTACTTCAACAAGCATTTTGCTGAGAAATATTCATTACTGCCTAGTTGTCAAGTATTTTAAAAATGGTTTTTAGAGCTGATCTTTTTAAAATATCAAATATCTATCAAAGCCATGGTGTTTTCCTAGTTGTAGCTTTTAAAGTTGAGATGTCTTGTTCAAGTATGGAATTTGTTCTTAATGTAAATTGTCTTGATTTTCCATTTTCACAAGGGTAGCCTGTTGTGGCCTTGAGTTTCGGAACTGTTAGATGGTTTCTATCCGCTATCCCAGTACTCTGTCTCTGGGTTAATGGTGGAAGACTTTGTCGGGTACCTGGTCTATGTCTACTGAACATGGAATCTTTTTTGTCATACAGTTGCTTTAAAGTTGCCTTTAGATCAGCATTTGATGCCTTTAGATCCGCAATAGTTGCCTTTAGATCAGCATTAGTGGTATCCAAACTGTCGATCTTTGTCCCCAGTTTGTTTATGCTCTGGCTGAGACTTAGTTCTTGTTCAGATTCTCTTAGTTTTTGTTTTGTTGCCGCTAGCTCATTTTCTGTTGCTTTCAGTTTCTTTTCCAAATCATACCATTGACTCTCAACATTAGCCAGTTTCTCCTTAACATCAGCAAGTTCCTCTTTGATTTTCATGAATTCTGAATGTCTCTCTGTTTTGTATTGTTCAAAAGCTTGTCTGGGTGAATTTGGTGTCCCACAATTTTCCTTTTCTAAGATACATAATATATCCTTAACTTCATTTTGTAGTGTTTCATATTTGGCTTCCATTTCACTGACAGATTGTTTGGCAGATTCGTATTTGTTAACCAGTTCAGCAATTGTTTGTACAAGAATTTCTATTGAGCAGCCCATGCTTGCATAATGACTTTGTGAAACCTCCTGACTTTCAGGAGGAAGAATTTTTAGGATTCTGTTTATGATTTCAGTTTTAATTTGCTTTTCTAGCTCTGTTTTTAGATGGTTATTAACACATGTATGGTTGACAGTGTCTCCAGTTTTATGTTCTTCACTGCCTGTAGAATATTTTCTCTTTCTTGTTTCCATTTTGTGATTACTTTCATATCTCATTTTGTTAAGATTGTCCAGATTTTCCCATTGTTTGTTTGATAAAATAGTACAGAGGCGATCTCTAACTTCCTGTTTGTCTTTCTTGCTCAGTCTTCTGCTATTTCCAAAGTGCCTATGAACAAAGCTGTCTACTTGTTCATGTGCAGTTATTGCTTCTGTTTCTATACTTTGTGGATGTTCATTTTTTTCACTGTTAGTTAATAGAATTGTACAGAGGAAATTTGTAATTTCTTTTTTGTCTTCCTCGCACAATTTCCTGCTGTTACCAAAGTTTTCATGGACTATGATTTCCACCTGTTTTTGTACAGGACATGTAATCTCATCAGGCTCTGCAGGTAAAAGAAAACTATTTTAATCTTTTACTCCATGAGATATCATATGGCTGTTTTCCACAGGCAAACAGTGTAGATCCATGCGTTTATTTGTAGAAGTTTGAATTTAATGCTTTAAGTTTGCTCTTTTTGTTTCTGATCTGGATCTACATTGTTTGCCTCTTGGTCAGATAAAACAGAGTAAATCTAAAAGCAAATAGTTTAGATCCTAATCAGTTGTCACGAATGTACCAGCTGATCTGGATCTACACTGTTTGCCCTTGGATAACAGCCATGTACCATGGATTAAAAGGTTCAAAACTTTATACAGTACAAAGTCACAGGTTATGACAAAAGTAAGATCATGCTAACTGATTATATAAATTTCTATTACCGTAAAGCTCTTTTAAACACCCCTCCCCTAATAAATGCCCCCTATGTTATTCTGTAGGAAAAAATCTACAGTACTGACCAAGTACTGAAAAATTAATCCACATTTATGATCCGCTACCCTTCAGAATCAAATTTTATAATAAAAACAACGTACTTAAATTCCAATAAATTGGTACATTTAATTAATAAATATGACTTTAAAGTCATGTAACCTGTGTAAGTGCTGCATACCGGTTAATTCTTGTTTTTACAAGATTTAGGGATAAAAAATCTCGTAATAAGGGCCTTCCCTTTCAGAAAATGTGACAAACCTGTTTATGGTCAATAAACAAGTGAAAAACGTTTCAGGGCCCAAGATCATAAAACTAAATCTGGAGATCAGTCTCAAATCTCAAGCATCTGATTGGCTGAAATGGCAACCAGTCGCCAATTCAGCCAATCAGATCCTTGAGATTTGAGACTGATCTCAGAACTTAGTTTTATGATCTTGGACCGAGGTATGTACCTGTTAATTGATAAGCGAGCCATGGGTATCTGTCTTTGATGGAAAGTACGAAGATGTCAAATGCTTCTGGACCTTTTCTTGGCAACTTATTAAGAATTTCCTGTATTTGCTGTTTTCTGGTAGGTTTTGACTGTAAAAACGAATAGTATGAACAAGGTTAACCATTAGAAGGAATTTTCTTGAAATAATGTTCAAATTAATATTCTTCTAAACATAGATCTAAAAACAAATGCTAATATCATATTAAAGATCTAAATAATAAATGCTGATAATAAGAATAAATTGTAGTAAAGAACTAAATTGATTTATCTATATTTTGATCACAGCTTTTAGTTTATCTTTCAAACCATGGAAAAAAACCCAGCTTTAACAGGGATTTCATTTGATTGAAAACATTAAAGTTACAACAATTATGAAAATATTATAGGCGAGGTTTGATTGAGTGTGTTCATGGACAGTAACTTATGGAAAAGCATCTTTACGCAGCCCATCCCATCTTACACAGATTGAGCACAACTCAATATTTACTTATCCCTTTTCTTGATATATACGCATTTTTATGCATGTGCGACCAGTGTAGATCAAGATCAGCTGGCACATCCCTGCCGTCTGTTCAGGATCTGCACTGGTCGCATTTTGGTCAGACATAAGCTAACAAATCAAAAAGCGAACAGTTTAGATCCTGATCAGATGGCACGGATGTGCTGGCTGATCAGGATCTGAACTGTTCGCCTTAGCAATAAAGCTGTATCTATACAGGAAAGGTTTAAATGAGCAGTACAATTTCACTTGGTTCCCAGTGATCTGTTGAGAATTTCATTCCAGCCTATGGTCCACAGAATACGATAAGAAAATGGGTTTGGTTTCAAACCAGAAGAATTGAGCAAACCTACAGAAGACTTTTACAATAAATCCTGTTGATTCAAAGACTGATTTTACAAATCAGGAAGCAAATTCTTATGATTATTAAAGCTTGAAATAAATGTTTACCTTTATTTCTTCAATTGTGTCTTCTCTGAAAAGTCCATAATGTATAAAGTTATCATCTAGATTTTTCAATTCTAGATCCTTCACCAGCTCCCGTCGATATTTTCTAATTCTGTTTGTTTGTTCTTTACTCATTGGGCTTTCTTTTTCTAATTATTTATTTGTTTTATTTTATTTCTGTGATGAAGTTCACTCAAATACAGTCTTACCTAATTTTCAATCTCTGAAAGATTTTCTACATTAATCCTGATCTTGTTTTCAATCCTTACCAGATAACCACAGACACAAAAGACGAGATCTTTACATTACGCCACTGCATGTCATAATGAGTGGTTTACAGAAGCCCGCTTGATAATAAAAATTGTATTTGATAAAAAAATAATTTCTCATCGGATAATTTTGTCATCTGATATAATACATGGTAAAATGCCAGATTTTATGTACCGTCATTGTTGGAGTATAAGCCACACTTTTTTTCCAGGATTTGGCAAAAAATAGTTGGGTTGCGGCATATACATAGGTATAGGTTCTAAGACATTTTTCCAGGCCTCCAAAACACTGATTATTTACCGCTGTGAATCTATCCGGTATACTGATGCTGATGGAGATACTGGTCACGTCTACACAGTTTTTTATGAAAATGTTTATTTAATTGGTAAAAGAATGTACTATATAATAAAATATTATTGAAATCATTTACTCTTCTTGTTATTTTGAGTACTAGTAATTACAATAAAAAAATGTTAGTTTGCAATTTGTCATGATCTCCAATCTAGGGACATTGCTATGCAACGAGGTAATCATGTGCGAACAAAAATAATTATGATTTTCGCAGACAAACAACTGGTTAGAAATGCTGACACAAACTCTACTGCAAATACAATTGCGTAAATAATAAGCAACATTTACGAACGATAAAGTAAAAATTAGTTTAATTCAATTTCGCATTATATCGGATTGAGCACTCAAAGTAAAACAAGTATCGGTAAAATCACAGTGACCGTCATGTGTGAAAAACTCTAAAAGCCAGATGACATGTTTAACATTCCCTTGGTAAAATCAGTGTCACCCTTAAAGGGCAGCTCGGTCTCATCTGCCATAGAGGGTATGAAACTTGAGTAAGGTGTGAAAACTGAAAGCATGATGCCATGCTTGATATTCCTTTGGAATGTTTGACAAGATATTGAGATGACACGGTCGACTCAAATTTATTTTAAAAGCTCCCAAAATTTGGTCATACATAATTACTCTTCATTAAAATGTCTATACCTTCAAATTTTCAAACATAATGATTGTCATAGGTCAAACATGTATGCACTGCACTTCCAAATATCTGGCTTTTGTTGCCTACGCTGAGGCACACGGTGATTCAAAATGGCGACAAGTCTGAAAAAGAGGCTGCAGCATTGAGTTAGGCCTTTTTCACCCATTTCCATCGGGGTTTGGGGTGCAGCTTATACATCAGTGCGACTTATATTCAAACGATGGCGGTATACCCTTCTTTGCAAAAAGGGAGATATATTGATTGTGTGACGTTAGTCTGCTTTTCAAGTCTGTTAGTGCGGTTGCTAACACAATCCAAATACAAAAGTCCTGCAATACAAACTGCAAATGATTTCTTTTAGCCAAATTTTAAAAGCTGATTTCATTCTGTGAAAACCCAGATGAGGTGGCATTACCCAATATCCAGTTTCACATTTCATGGTATATTCTGAAAGAATGGTAGGGTTTTGAATGAGAAAATTACAGATGTCAGTGTTTGAATATGCCTATTGAATTGATATAATTGTAAAGACACTGAAAACCTTGCTTAAACAAACCATACATTTACATGAATTGAGGACCAAGTAATTTCATTATATCAAATATAAAAGCTTCTGCCATCAATATATCACTCATCAGTCTATAAAGTGGAAAACATATTATTAATACTTAACAAAGTTTTTTTACAAGGGCATTTCTTTTATAGTTTAACAAAATAACAAAATCACTCATGTATCTGCAGCTCCAAAGTCAATAATCAGCTGCAGGAAGAAAATGGAAACAAATAAAATATACAGGTCACATACAATTTGTACAATAATTATGATGAAGACCACACAATGACTTTAGACAAATGTCCCCACAAGGTCTCTCCTGGCTGTACAACCGTCCGTCACGAAAACTTAACATTGGCTATAACTTTGCCATTTCTTAATATTTCTTCATCAAACTTTCAAATTTTACTGCTTATGACAGCACGGTCACGATCATGCTAAATTCTTTAGGTCAAGGTCACATTTGATGGAGTTATGCCCTTTTTTTATCACGAAAACTTAACGTTGGCTATAACTTTGTCATTTCTTAATATTTCTTCATCAAACTTTTAAATTATACTGCTTATGACAGCACGGTCACGAACAAGCTAAATTCTTTAGGTCAAGGTCACATTTAATGGAGTTATTCCCCATTTTTCATCATGAAAACTTAACGTTGGCTATAACTTTGCCATTTCTTAATATTTCTTCATAAGACTTTCAAATTATAATGCTTATGACAACACGGTCATGATGATGCTAAATTCTTTAAGGCAAGGTCACATTTGGTGGAGTTATGCCCCTTTTTGTACTTTAATTTTGACATGAAAACTTAACATTGGCTATAACTTTGCCATTTCTTAATATTTCTTTTTCAAACTAATGAATTATACGCCTTTCCAATAAACAGTTTCGCAGTCCTGTACGAGTTACTTCCCGTGACCAGATATCAACCCAAAACGAGGCTTCACAGGAAAGCTGAACTATCGGACTATGGCTTAAGCACATAAGGCCTAACATAATCCATTAAATTTCAGGTGTGTAATCGTCGCCGCCGGTCGAAAATAAGTTACTGGTCTGTTATTCTAGTCAGACATTTTTATTTTCACTATTTGTTAGATATTTGCATTTTTAATATTGTAAGAACATGTACCATTCTTGTTGATAGTGGGCAGTATGAAACGCGATTCGGATAAACGTTAGTATTAATGTTACGAATTTCTATACAGCATTTTCATCTTTATGTATTTTATACTTAAAATTATATTTAACTGGTATGAAATTCACAAATTGCTAAGACTGATAATGTACTATACTCCGGAAATCGTGACATGTCAACATTCGGTTACAGTATCTGTACGTTATACTTGTACTCATCTATTACTTGAATTCATCGTACCGTTAATGTTCAACGAAAATTTTTTTTGACTTTTTGAAAACGTAAAGTATACTTCACAAGCAAAAATACGGTACGATTGATTTTGTCTTGAAATTAAGAAGGATCAATAAGGTTATCTGATTGTTCGTATCATTCATAGAATAAAATTCAAGGATTCTGATGCTGGCTTCTAATAAAGATGGAGATGCCGGCTTCAAATAATGATGGGAACATTTATATTAACATTAAGACTGCTAAGGTTTGAAATTCTGTCATTTTGGCGTAAACGCTCAATCGCTTGATTGAATATTTATAAAATGTTCTGCTAAGATGAGTTTCTAATTGATGTCTTATGGTTCTACTTGTCGTATTAAGGAATAATAATTCATATAACTGCTATATCAAATCCTTTTCTACCCGATTCAGTAATTAAGGATTTCGATATACTTATTAATTGGGAGGTGGAGGTACATAAAAAAGTAAACCGATCTCTATTGGTCAGTGATATCTTCTTCTTAGTAATTGACAGGGGACCCCTTGTGCGCGACAATTTGGCATTTTTATGATATGCCGCTTTCAAAATCAATCGCAGCCGGCATGTCAGTAGTTGATAAGACACGCTAAGCCGGAAACGACACTCAATTTATCCGTGGATAGAACACAGGCTGTTAGTTTAAGTCGTTTAAAGTAAACCTTGGCGCGAGGAATAATGACTACACTTTTAGTCAAATTAGATTTGTTGTTTTATAAACTATTCTTGATAAAAAAATTTCATTACGCTGATGTATTATTACTAATTCAACGATAAACGAGAAAATATATTTTAAAAAAGAAATTTCATGATGAAAAACGAAAGTTGTAGGTACATGTTCCCTATTACATTAATACAGCGAGCAATAATTTTTCCTGTATAGTAGTCACGTGACTGAATAGGGGAGGTAACCGAAAAATTCACCGAATTATTGGAAAGGCGTATATTGCTCATGACAACACGCTTATCATTATGTCAAGGTCAAGATAGAGTTATGACCCATTATGTCAAGGTCAAGATAGAGTTAATATGACCCTTTTTTACTTGCATTTTTATTCTGACATAGAACCGGAGGGCGGCACAAGTGTTCAACTGAACACCCATCTACTTACTACGTATGTATACCAATTCGATTTCAAAGCTGCATTTCAGGGGCATATGTCAATTTCAAGTGACAGCTCTTGTTGAGTTATGCACTTTTCACATGCAACTTCAACATTTAACTTAATCTTGCATATAACTTTAAAAATTACTTGTCCTATTCATTTAATACTGGGAATATATCATCTTCATGAACAGTGCCATCAGTAAACAAGAATGATTCTTCCTGTTTTTAATTTTTTTAGTTATGCCCCTTTCAAAGGAGACTTTAACATGAAATTATGTGGCATATACTTAAAAGTACTTGTTCTACTCATTTAATACTCAGAATATATCATCTTCATGAAAAACGCCATCAGTGGCAACAAGAATGATAAGTCCGGTTTAAATATTTTTAACCAGGTTTTCTTTAGAAAAATCCTGGTTATTAGATTGGGGTATGTCGTTGGGCGGGCGTCAACATTTTGTGAAGTTTTTTGTTAAAATTGTGTTTTTCTCAGTAACCGTTCAAGGTACAACTTTGAAACTTGACATAGATGTCTGACATTTCAGTACCAATTATCAGGACAAGTTTCATAACCCCTGACTGTATTTTAACAAAGTTATGCCCCTTTTTCACTTAGAAATTTTGTGAAGTTTTTTGTTAAAGTTGTGTTTTTCTCAGTAACCGTTCAAGATACAACTTTGAAACTTAACATAGTTGTCTGACATATCAATACCAATTATCAGGACAAGTTTCATAATCCCTGACTATATTTTGACAAAGTTATGCCCCTTTTTCACTTAGAAATTTTGTGAAGTTTTTTGTTTAAGTTGTGTTTTTCTCAGTAACCATTCAAGGTACAACTTTGAAACTTAACATAGTTTTCTGACATATCAATACCAATTATCAGAACAAGTTTCATTATCCCTGACTGTATTTTGACAAAGTTATGCCCCTTTTTTACTTAGAAATTTTGTGAAGTTGTTTGTGAAATTTGTGTTTTTCTCAGTAACCGTTTAAGGTACAACTTTAAAACTTAACATAGTTATCTGACATCTGAATACCAATTATGAGGACAAGTTTCATAATCCCTGACTTATTTTGACAAAGTTATGCCCCTTTTTCACTTAAAAATTGTGTTAAGTTTTTGTGAAAGTTGTCTTTTCTCAGTTACCATTCAAGGTATAGCTTCAAAACTTTACATAATTGTTTGACATCACAGTACCAATTATCAGTTCAAGTTTCATAGGGATTTTGATTGTGTTTGCAAAAGTTATGCCCCTTTTTGACTTAGATTTTTTGTTAAGTATTTTGTGAATGTTATCTGTTGATGCCAAATTGCCTGTTGACGCTTAGATTGGTTTGTGGGTAGCTTATATCAACAGGCAGCTTGCGATTGCTACCCAGGTGTCTGTGATAAATGTCAAGGTCACTTGCTAAATATAGAAATTCAGCTTACCCTCAATAACTTGAGTTTGCTTTTACCTCTGGATGCCAAACTTAGTATATGAGTAGCTAATATCAAAAGACAGCTTGGGATTGCCACAGGTATCTGTGATCAAGGTCAAGGTCACTGTTGCTAAAAATAGAAATTCAGTTTTCCCTCGATAACTTGAGTTTGCTTTGGTATATTTACGCCGAACTTAGTGTTGGTATCTTATATCAAGATGCAGCTAGAGATTGCTACTTAGGCACCTGTGATAAAGCTCAAGGTCACTGTAGCTAAAAATAGAACTTCAGTTTCTGCTCAATAGCTTGAGTTTTCTTTGGCCTATTGACACCAAACTTGGTTTGTGGGTAGCTTATATCAAGACACTTCTTAGGATTGATACCCAGGTTTCTGTGATAAAGGTCTATTTCATTTTTGCAAAAAATAAAAATTTAGGTTTCTCCTTATTACTTGGGCTAGCTGTGATCTATTGACACCAAACTTTCTTTGGGTAGCTGATACCAAGACGCAACTCGGGATTTATACTCAGAAGTCTATGATCAAGATCAAGGTCACTGTTGCTAAAAAAAGTTCAGTTTCTTTATATCAGATATTTTCTTTACAAAATTATAAGTATTAAATGAAAACCTAGTTTTCGGCGCGTGGCGACGACTTTTTCTTGTATGAATCATGTCCCTTTCAAATGTAACTTTTACATTTGCTTAATGTTGCCTATAAATTTGATAGTGCTTTTCCTTTTTACTTAATACTTGGAATATAATTATATATCATCTGCATGCAAATAGCCATTGGTGAAAACAAGAATGATAACCCAGATTTCACCATATTTAGTTAAGCCCCTTTTGAATGCAATTGCAGTGATGTGTGTTTCGTGGAACACCAAATTCTAGTGTAGTATCACAGTCAACTTGAATTAAATCTTTTTATCATATATGATTTAATATAGGCCCACATTTCATCTTTTTGCTGGCAGGCAAAACATATGTTTCGCGGAACACCAAATTCTAGTTTTCTCTGTAACCATTCAATGTAGAGCTTTGAAACTTTAACATAGTTTTCTGACATCAGCAATTATAAGGACAAGGTTGGTTAAAGTCGTAACTATTGACTGTATTTTGCCATAGTTATATCCCTTTTTTCACTTAGAAGGTTTGTTTTTTTGTTTTAAGTCCACTTTTTCTTTTAATCTGTTCATGTATGTAGGCTTATAATTTCCATTTATCATCGATACTGGAGGTCTATATGAGCGACACCTCCAGAAGAGTGTTAGTCATTTTAGGTTTTGGAGGATAACAGAGGACTCTCCAATTCAAGAATCGTCCCTGGTTCTTTTAAGTGCCTGGTGTACCAATAGCAACACTACACTGGACCTCGGTTTAAAGTCCCATCCGATTGACTATTAGTGCATTTGAGTTGGAGAAGCAGGGGATGGAACCAGGGATCCCTAGACTCAGAGGCATACATGCTATCCACGTAGTTTCGCTCTATAAATTTTTCAACAATACCAATTCCTATTAAAACTTTAAAAAGCAGGGCTGCCGATTTTCCGCGGATCCACGGATTTGGGGTCTGCCGGGACCAATTTTGAGATCGATGTAAATCCGAGAAAAAAAATGGGGGGGGGGTGGGGGTAGAGAGAGAGACGGCTCGCAAACAGTTCGGATCGGACTTTTTGGAAATACTTTAGTCTTTCCCATCACGTGCTTTGCCCGACCAATCGTATCGCTCCTGACAGAAAAAATGGCGCACAGCACACTTAACTCGGAAGATTAGAAATATATTAAAATGGAAATCGTTCTTTGAAAAGATGCGGTTTTAAGGATTAAAGAAATTGACAGGGATGTTCTCAATAAATTAAATTTCATAGTGGACATAGAAGTAAATAAGGTGACGAAATTTATTCGTATCGGTGACGATTACATTGAACTTGCTTCTCCCGGTTTGGCGTTCTGCAAACTATGCAACAAGCAGACAAATTATGGATCAAGGGGTTTGGTTGCCCTTCATCATGTTTTCTAGACAGAGATTACGAGGGTTGTCCGTAAAGTTCATATACTACTTTATTTTTTACACTAAAGCAATACATACATTAAAACAAATTTAGCCAGCAAATACATACATATCTAACAAACAAATTTACAAAAAACTGTCAGGCTGTGATGAACATTATCATAATGACAGTCCTTACATCCAACATATATACATAATCACGGAGCACTTTTAAACGTCATCAACGTCAAATGAACGTCAGAGTCCATAAAGAAGATGAACATAAACTTCTTTGCAGATTTCGTTTGTTTAGCTTTTACCGGTGTGGGCGAATTCGGTGTTTTCCTTATCATAGAATCCCGTTTTGACTCCGGTTTATGTAGATGAATCCAAGTTTTATCCGTAGTAATAATGTTTGATAGAAACAAATCACCCTCTGGGTCGTATTTCCGTAAGAACTCCAATGACGTGTCTACCAGCTCTTCCATTTCCGTTTTCAAGAGCCGCGGTACCCATCTTGCGCTCACTTTAGACATGTTCTTTTGTCATTATTTAATGTACCAAAGTCCGTTTCAAACCAAGAATGTCACTAATTTCCTTTACAGTGCGGCGTCTATCTCCGTCAAGAACTGTTCTAACGCCTTCTACGTAATTCGGCTCTGCTATTTTCGGGCGTCCGCTTCGTTTCTTATCTAACACATTTTCATCCCCGCTTCTAAATCTGCTCTGCCACTTAAACACAAGTTGCCTTGAACATTTACCGGTCGTATCTGCTTTTGAAATTAACTTCCACGTCTCTGTTGGTGTCATATTAGCATGAACACAAAACTTGATAACACTCCGTTGCTCCGTCCGTGAAATTGACGTCATTTTTTTCGAAACAAATGTTAAGCACCCCCAATGCGTCTTACGGTCGTTTACAACTTGTTTATTAACGTATGACGTCATAATTTTTACCAAATGTCATGCAATGATATCAAATAACGTCGCGTAAGTAAAAACGCGTTAGGCATAAAACTTTCATTTTTATTAACTTTTATTTTGAGTAGCTACGGTCATGGAATCAAAGTGCTCCGTAAACCGTCGGTCATGTTACCATGGAAATGGGCGTTTTGCGAATATTATTGTTATCACGTTTATTAATTTAGAGATATGTAGCCAATACATAATTAAGCAAAATACCAAAACAGCTTATTGATATGACTGCTTATAATTATTCTGTAGCCTTGTCTACGAACTTTCCGGACAGCCCTCGTACAAAGGAATAAATATTACTGGTACTTTAAGAATATTTTTCATTTGTGTATAGATCAATAAATAGAAACTATGAAACTCTCAATGGAATAAAAACATTGCAGGAGATGGGGTTCTAAGCCCACCAAAACAACTAGAAACCAGGAGCTTCTGGGGGCCCCCTTGACCCCCGGCACATTTTCCTCTTTTTTTACAATTTGCTGTTGGCAGCCTGAAAAAGAAAACCTTGTATTGTCGCTTGCCGCATCTTCTTGTTAAAGCTTTCCTCCATATATACACATGTGTGACAGGTGTTGATCCAGATCAGCCGGCACACCTGTGCCGTCTGATCAGGATCTGCATTGGTAGCATTGTGGTCAGAAATAACCTAATTAATCAAAAAGCTAACAGTGCAGATCCTGATCTACGGATGTGCCGGCTGATCTGGATCTACACTGGTCACACCTGCGTAAAAATGCGTATCTATGGAGGAATAAGTCTGTCATAAATCCTCCTCTTACTTTGATATGCTTTACATAATTTCACTTGTGTTGTCCAGGTTTATTTAATCAAAATCACAATATTAATCCAACGTTTATATGAGGGTATACAAAACACTAACAAGATGTTTTTTTCCCAATTTTATTTTTTTCATTCATCTTTTTATTACCCCATTGAAAGCATTGATAGTGATAGTGTTTGTTTTTGTTTTCACTTCAAAGATGTTACTTGATATTTGTTCTAAAATTAATGGGTAAAATTAATATCCAATAAAATGATTATTTTATTTTTGTTATTTAATGAAAACTATTACACACGAACTTTGTGAAGATTTTTTTTTGGCAGAAATGAATATTGTAAGGATTCTGGGTTTAGAATTTTTTTACCTTTCCTGATGAAATAAGAAATTCAATGAGATAAGTAAAAAAAATCAAAATCCTTAACATGTAAACAGTTTATTTTCGTAAGTTGTTTTACTACTTCCTGACTCAACAAAACACACTTTGTAGAGTAAAATCCCAGAAAGTCTGTTTTCATAATTAGAATATGTTTTCCAAAGTAAAAAAAAAGCGAAATGGAAGCTCCTGATGTGTTTAACAAGGATTAAAGGATAAAATAAGTTGCATAATTATTAGGTGATTTCTGATATAGAAAGGATATGCTCAACAAAATAAGAAGTTACTTGGCACTGAGTATTTGGCTTTTTTCCCTGAATCAGATTAACAAGCTTTATGGTTGGAAATAAAAAATGTGTTTTAATCTTTTCTGTGTGTTTTGATATTTCTGATTTATGAAACCACAGTTTTAGCCTGCATTTTCAATGGGAGGATACACAAATATAGATTTTGTATTATGTTATTCAAGGTGATTTAAGTGTACAAGTTTCTTGTCTGTTTAATACCAAATACCGTATATTCCCTATTAAACGCCCCCGGGGGCGTTACATTTTGCAAAGGGGGGGCGTTTAATAGAGACCAACTATTGACAAAATGTAGTTTTCAATAATTGTGTTTTTTTTAATAAATAACCGTAGGAAACAATTTTGTCATTTTCCTAGAACTTATTTTAAAAAAACTTAACCTGAAATGAAATTTTTCACACCGAAATGATTACAGTGAGGCTTGCGGTCTGTGGGGTCCATCCCCTCAAATCGCCATATTATCGGATCCGCGATATTCGCGGGACAAAGAACTTATGCTATTCTTAGGTCGGTACATGTATTACTCGTAACATTTTATCGGTTTATTGAAAATAAATCCTTTGTTTGCATGTTGTTTTGTTATTATCTAACAGGTGCTATAAAATACTTTGTGAATTTAACTCACAAAAGTTTATACTGCGGGCGTTAGTCTAATGCGGAACTCATGTATTTGTTTGACCTGCACGCTGTTTTGAATGAAAACAATACGCTTGCAGTTTTAATCTTTATTGTTTTAATCTTCAATCATTATTACTAAAATAATATTGTAAAAGGCCTATTAACAACATCAAACACCTTTGTCATGCTATCTGCAGTAGGTGCGAAAAACAACCATTCAGTAACCATTTCGCGTACATGATTAGGTGCCCCAGTGTTTGTACAACAATTTATTACTTAACAATTTTATGACAGTTTGATATTTTAATAAACATAGGAAACAATCAACAGTTCATAAAGAAACATTTTACAATTGTTTCAACGATTCTCGGTACGTTAATAAACGGGCGTCATTGTCTTTATCAATTAATGCGGTATTAACGTTGTTACTTCCCTTTTTTTCCCTTTCCAAATTTACAAAAAATGGCCATTGACAGAATTTTACTATCTTTTATGAAAAAAAACGGGATCCAAGGGTTGACCGCGTTGGATTTTGCGATATAGCGGATCGCGATATAGCGGAGCTCCACTGTATTTGGATTAATGCTGAGAGATTAAAGATCGTCATGTCATGGTAAGTCACTCGTTTACTTTTGAAAAAAGACTGGGGGGGGGGCGTTTATTAGGGGAGGGGCGTTTAATAGGGAATATACGGTATTCTAGTTTTATTAAAAGAAAAAAAAGGAACCATTTTTACAGGAAAAACACAAAAACATGAGTTTAAATAAATAGACAAAACATGAAATCTGTACATGCAGTTTGGCACAATGGTGCTAGCGATTTAAATAGTGCTGATATATAACAATGTATAATTATTTAGTATTTTACTAGAAAAAGGACAAATAATAGATTACATTCTCACGAATCTAAGAGCAGCTGTCATGATGGTAATGTTTCTGTTAACCCTTTCCTCCGTATATACACATTACGCATGTGCAACCAGTGTAGATCAAGATCAGCTGGCACATACATGCCATCTGATCAGGATCTGCACTGGTAGCATTTTGGTCAGAAACAAAAAAAACAAGCGAAAGGGGCAGTCTGATCAGTATCTGCTGGATCTGAACTGGCCGCCCAGGTAATTAAGGTTTGTCTATGGAGGAAAGGGTTAAACTGTTATTTATGTAGACCACCAATCCAAATCCTTTTAAATGTACCACCCTAATAAATGCCCCCCATGTGGGTTTTTAGGGAAAAAATTTATTCCATATAAATTATCCATATGTCCTCTAATATTCAAATAAAAATAGTAAATATCAAAATAAGTTCCCCCTTTCAGAAAATGAAATGCCCCCTAGCTGTTCAAGGTGCAGTTAAAAGGTATTTTATGGTATCTTTCTTGCAGATATGCAAAGAAAAGTAGGAAAAAATGACATATGCCGAACTGAATAAGTTAAGAATTCCCAAACATTATTGAGATTTTGGAAAAATTTTGCCTGACTCTTCTGTTGTTTTGATTTTTTGTGGAACTGATACTATTGTCTTTGGTTAAGGCTAGAGCGGCAATAAAAAACTGAGTCTGTCACTTTCAATACAGTTATTTCGAAATTTTAATTTTCAGTTGACTAAAATTATTTAAACTTGTACAAATTGGCTGCTTTTCCATTATTTAAATGGCTTATAAAATGAAATTGTTTAAATGGCTTTTAGTAAATTCCATTTTAATACTCCTGGTTAAATAAATACTAAAACTACAGCAAATTGTCCAAAGTTTGACAATATTTGTCCATGCTAAACAAGACAAATAAACACATTTACATTGTTTAACATAACCGAATTCTTGAGTTCAAATTGAAATTGATTTCATGCTTTCACAATCATGCTTTAAAGGTGAAATGGAATTTTGAATATCACCGCACCCATTAACCATTTACTCCACATATATGCATTTAATTGCATGTGAGACCAATGTAGATCCAGATCAGCCAGCACATTCATGCTGTCTGGTCAGTATTTGCACTGTTTGCTTTTTGGTCAGAAATAACCTATTCAATCAAAAAGCCAGCAGTGCAGATCCTGATCAGACAGCATGGATGAGCTAGCTGATCTGGATCTACACTGGTCATTCACACTATAAAAGGGTATATATGTAGGAAAGGGTTAAAGTGTAAATATTCCAGAACCTGTTCATGGGCAGTAATAGAAATGCATAATTGCTGTCCACTAAGCTTTGCTATGGGTTAAGTGCAACTCAATTTCTACAAGAAAATAAATTGACAACTTTGATTTTTTGAAATATTAAAAGTGGCCCTATTAACAAGTTCACATTTGTGTGTGTAAAATTTAAACATTGGCACATACAATACAATAAATTTTACAAACTAGAAATCAAAATCTGAGATATGTCAAACTTAACAATAACAGAAAATAAAAAATAACAAGTACTAATCATTCAAACATTTCTAAAATATTTGAATTAAAACACAACAACAATGACAAATCCATTATGTTAAGCTAAAGTCCTGTAATGAAAACTTTTGTTCAGTTTGTTGTAGACCCATAATTACCTGCATATAAATGCAATCTGCTCAGGGTTAACACCATTTGTTAGCCAGTACAGGAAACTTCTACAAAACACACCCTATGAACAATTAATAGACTTTGTTGAGAAGTAACCTTATACTTCCTATATATGGGTTTTATTGCATGTGCAAACATCATAGATTCAGATCTGGTCCCAAGGTTATAAAACTGAGATTTGAAACCAGTCTCAAATCTCAAGCATCTGATTGGCTGAAATGGTGACCTGTCGCCATTTCAGCCTATCAGATGCTTGAGATTTGAGACTGGTTTCCATGCTCTGTTATATAACCTTGGGGACAGCTGGCACAGGATCCAGATCATCCAGCACATCTGTGCCATCCGATCTGGATCTACACTTCTTTGTCTGAATGTTGGCTTTAGCTAACAGTGAGTGCAGATCAGACTAGATGGTTGTGCCAGCTTATCTTGATCTACACTGTTTGCTCATGAGATAACTACCATATTCAATGGAGGAAAGTTAAACATCATACAAATTTTAAATTGGCACCACATTATTTTGTAAAATGGAATAAAAAAGCAGCATAAACTTGATCACAGACACACATTTTGTTCATCACAGATGTTCATTTATCACAGAAATCAAATAATCTGCCAGCCTCGCCTGTTAATTAAATCAATTAATCCAATCAATTTTCCAGCCAGCTGACCAGCCAGCCAGCCAGTCTATTAATCAAATCAATCAATCAAATCAATCAGCCAGCTAGCAAGTTAGCCCATTTAAATCAATTAATCATACAATTATTAAAATCAACAAATCAGCCATCCTGAGCTAGCTTATTAATCAAATCAATCAGTCAAATCAATCAGCAAGCTAGCAAGTTCTAAGCCCAGTTAAATCAATTAATTATACCATTATTAAAATCAAGTATTCAGCCATCCTGAGCTAGTCTAGTAATCAAATTAATCAAATCAATAAGCCAGCCAGTCGCCCTATTTATCAAATCAGTTAATCACATCAATTAAACCAGCCAGGCTGCCTTTGAAATCAATTTATTAAATTATTTAATGGGTCAACCAGCCAGCCTATTAATCAAATCAATCAATGAAATCAATCAGCTAGCTAGCAAGTTTGCCCAATCAAACAAATGAATCAGCAAACTATCCATTTCGCCCAATCAAATAAATCATTTAATCTTATCCTATCTAGTGAAACTCAAATTTCAATTATTGAATACCATTTAAAGTTTATTTCTCTTGTTTAAATATTGACACTATAAATTAGTCCATTTTTATATTGTTGTTTTGCCCCTATACTTTTCTTTGAACTAAGTTTAAGATATTACATAATTTGTTCTTTTCAAATATGATTTTCTGCTGTTCAGTACTTCCAGGGGTAACCGCTGCTTTGGACCTGTGACTTAGGTAGATCATGGTGACTGGATGTTGATCTGTCCCGGTATCCACTTTTCCTGGATTGTCGACTCTGACGAGGGTTGCAGTGCTGAGCTATTTGTGGAAGCTGTAGTTGTTGACCATCCACTTCGTCCATGCCATTAGAATACTTGAACGGTCCCTGTATTTGTCTTGAAGCGGGGCTCAGTTCTTGCACCATACTTTTCAGGGTCATTAGAGTCTGCTGTTTCTCCACGTGCTTCACGTGAAGCTGTTCTAGTCTGTCACACTTGTTCTTCAAGTCTCTTATGAGAACCTTTGTTTTCTCATTCTCATGTTCAGCATTTCTGAGCTCATTGAGGCTTTGCTGTAGTTCTCGTTCCTTTGACTTCAGTTTTTCTGCCAACTTGTGCCTCTGTCTTTCTACTGTATCAAGTCTCTCTCTAAGGTTTGACAGTTGTAAAACTTCACTTTGTCTTTTTTCAGCATAGGTTTCTAACACCTCATGGAGGGAATACTCACAGTTTTGAAGACCCAACACACTAAAACAGTCTTTGATTTCATTTTGCAATGTTTGAACTTTTTTGTTCATTTGACTTACTTCCTTTTCGATGGTTTCAATTGTGATATTAGCCTGTTTTCCATCAACATCATCAAGATCTTCTGAAGAACTCTGATTAGAATGGAACATGTTGTAAACTCTTTGAAGAATTTTTAATTTAATGTCTTTTTCATCAACTATGTTTTGATTGTTTTCTTTTAGTTCAGTAAGTTCACTTTGATTGTTGTCTTGTAGTACATTGAGATTAACACTGTCTTCACTTTGAATGCTGTCTCTTCTGTGCTTGTGATTGTTTACATTGTCGGAACTTTCAGAATCATTACTGTGGCTTCTCAAATGTTTGTACAGAAACTTTCTGATGTCTTTTTTATCGTCCTCACACAATCTCTTGCTGTTACCAAATGTTTCATGCACATAAATGTCCACCTTTTCTTTTAGGCTTATCATGTCAGGCTCTGAAATAAAGAAAAAGACAATAATGTTTAAATTCCTTGTAAATTCTGTAAGTTTGAATTGTATTCTGCTATTATAAATCACATGACATAAACCTAAGCTTCAGACATTATGAGTCCGCAATATTTTAATTTTTGTTGTGTTTGTTTGCTTTCGAAGTTCCCTTTTCATCTATTTCTATAAATATGAAATTTTCTCTAAATTGGCTTATAGAAATTTTAGATCATTTAATGTGAGTTTTGCATAAAAATCTTTGGAGGGAAAACATTGGGGTTACAGTACAGCTTAAAATAATCTTTTCTTCTGAATCATTTGGTAGATTAACTTTCTTTGAAAATTAATGAGTATAAGGATTATCATAATCTAAAGATCTGAGAGATTTAACTAGTGATGTAACAAGGGAGTGATTGATTAAAGCCAACATTTTTGACATAATCATGAATGCTTTGACGTAATTCTGCAAAATTAAGCTTACTAAGTCACTAGGCTTTTTAACAGATATTTCTAAATTCAAAGTTCACACTATATACATGATTTTGGTTTGCAAACTTTAAATGTATTGATCGCTGGAAGTCATTATATCTAGATTCTTTTTTCTTCAGTAATAAAAATATGGATGTCTTCAGTTATTTTCTGATAGTTTTGGTTCTTAAATTCTGCAAAAATCCCAGGAAAAATAATATCTTTTCATTTCTAACATTTTCATTTCAATAGGTCTCCACTCATTCTATATTATAATATTCAGTCAGACCTGTGATAAAGACCACGTGTGGATAAAGACTACATTTTATTTGTCCAGCCAACTGATTTACAGAACAAACAAACCTGTGAATGAAGACCAACTGCATTTAAAGACCTCATCTGGGTTTTGCCTGAGTGGTCTTTAAAGACAAGTTAGACTCTTATGTTGTCTTTCATTACATTAAATTGTGAACCAAGTTCCAAGTTCAAGATTTTATTCGGCATAAACAATACAGTTTTTGTCTTTAACAATGGCAGATGAACACATGTATACATGTACTCATCAAAACAAAAGAACATACAAACAAGCAAACTTGAGAAAAACATATGCATGCAGAGACACACTTAAATACAAAGCATCTTCTATTTAAACTGTAATTTTTTTGAAAAAATAACAACAAACCTGTTTTGAGGCTGATTTTCTGGTGAGTTTTGCGCAGTTTTTCAGCCAGCCATGGGTATGTGTCCTGTATTGAGTGTACGAACATATCGAAAGCTCGCGGACCTCTTCGTGGCAGCAGCAAAAGAACCTTTTGTACCCTTTCACGTCTTGTTTTCTCTGACTGAAATGAAAATTGCACATTCTTGGCTTTGTTCAACATAGCTTATAAGCATAAATTGTTCTTAATACTATGTTGTTGTTTTTTTTTGAAGTGCTTAGTATAAAATCAACCACTATGTTTGTAAACTATCAAAGAGTTAAACATGAGTACCTTTACATATAACTTTTTAAATATAATATTTTGAAGAATCTTCTTAAAAAGCATTTTTTCCCATCTTTATCTTATTAAACTTTAAAACTACAATTTTTGAAGCATTTATTTCCCCATTTATCTTCAACTGTCATGAAGATGACTTAATTTGTATTTAAATTTCTTATAATTTATATTTAAAAACTTTGAAAATTTTTTCCCATATAATTTATTTGTAAGAGGAACAAACATTTTTATGTTGTTATTTTTAGATCTAGACAAATTTCATTTCGTATTGATATTCATTATAAAAAAAACTTACTTTTATTTCGTCAATCATTTCTTCTTTAAAAATTCCATGATGAATGAATTTGGCAACAAGGTCCGCAGTTAAGTCAAGATCGTGAACTAGATCTGGGTTGTGTATCCGCAGTGTTCGTTTCTGTGATTCGTTCATCTTTTTTTGTTGTCAAAACATTAATTACAAAATCCGTGCAATTTAGTTTTCTGTTTAAACCTTTTAAAAAGTTCTCAACCTTGACTGTCCCTTTTTTATCTCCTTTTTTAAGTATTATTTGTTTGAATGATAATATAAGCTTCCACTAAATTTGCTAATTATCTCAAATAAAAACTTTTTTGTATGTGGCAACTTGATGAAATGTGCTCTTTAATTAGGTAAATATTAAATATAACTTTTCGGGTTCCAAAAACCAGTAGCCTAATTCTCTGTGCTATCAATCATATGATAGTTACACATTATTTAACTACTGTTTTAGAAACACCGGTGTGCTCCTGAACTGCGCACAATGCCACTGACTGAAATATCCACATACCTATGATTGTCATTATTAAACTTGATAAAAGAATTCATAATCTCTATTCAGACCTTGCCAAATTTTCAAACTTCGATATCAATACCGTAGTTGATCTGTAAAAGGGTAAATCAATAATAATGCTAATTTTGTCTTTTGTCGCAGTTTTGTTACGGCATGGTGTAAAACCTCTTATCAACAATAATCAGCGTAAACTCTGTTAATTTAAACAATAGCAAATGTTAATTGCAGAACACTTGAAAATAATGATAAGAAAGTATTGAATTTCTAGTTTTCCTTGTTTGAAATGATTTAGGAAATTAACGGCCATTAGTGGTAGTCACTGGATCATTGGTGTATGTAATAATGTTGTTCAACAAAGACTTGACCTCACATTTAGACATTCATCTAGTCACTTGTAATTAATTTTAGTAATTTTTAGAGTACGGTGTTAAATTTAGCTTGTAAAATAATTATTTTTTAATAAATTCCGGAAGCTTTTTTTAAATTAAGAGAAATGTCATAGGTACAAAGCAATTTATTTATGCAAAAACTGCCAACTATTTTCATCAGCTCTAAAAGGGGTTTTCTTTCCTAGCTCTAATATGGAGAGCACTTCAACATTTGATCTTTAACAAGATAAATTTCAGGAGAGAGGGGAAAAGGGAGAGAAAAAAAGGTATCTGGGTTAATGAGGGTGGCATGGAAAGGGAGGTAATTTGCTAAAAGAGATTTACCTTCCTTAGGGGCCCTCTAAATCATTATGACAGGCATGTAACAAATGTTAAAACACATGAAATACTGTATTGTCTACTAAACCACAAAATAGAAATCAGTATTAAAAATGAGAACAACAACAACAACAACAACACAGATAACTTGATAAATTAAATATTTTGCTTTCAAGTCAGTCTCATCACTGACTGGACAGTTAGCATATACAAACTTTGTAAAAATGACACTGTTATTATCCTGCATTGTGCTTTGTGTTGATTTGCTTCACTTTTCCAGAAAATGATAGCTTTCATGCTTTATTATTTCAAAATGGTATGTTACTTTATCTGGAAATCCTTTGAATGTTTAAGCAATTTCTATTAAACAAAAAAGACCTCTATCATGTTTATAAGGGATGCCTCAGAACTTTCTTATTCCTTTCCTCCATAGACACATCTTTTTTGCGAGGGCGAACAGTGTAGATCCAGATCAGCCTTCTTTCTGATCAGAATCTAAACTGTTAGCTTTTTGATTCACTAGGTTATTTCTGACCAAAATGCGACCAGTGCAGATCCTGATCAGACGTGCCAGCTGATCTGGATCTACACTGGTTGCACAGATGTAAACATGCGTATATATGGAGGAAAGAGTTAAAGCATTAAGAGGGCTCTTATTACTGTACTCACATGATCCACATTGAGATCCGCTGTCCTCATCAAATTTTAAATTTTTATTCATTCATTCATTCGTGAGTTATACTTGCTGGGTAGCTGCTTCTCCCTCGGTTTGCTTTTTTGAGACCAACCTTAAAATAATTGTTTGTTTGCAGTTGCCCTTTTTCTCTCTACCTTAATAAACAAAGCAGTCTTCGCGAAAGGGATGAAAAATTGCCAGTCATCCGGTCTGGCAAAAAAAAAAAATCTGCCAGACCGAAAAAGAATTTGCCAGACCGAAACAAAAACAATTATATTCTTTGTAAAACTATCTTATTTCACTATATTTATGCTACACATACATTAGAGCCAGTTAAAAAGCTCTATTTTCACTTTTACCCCCACATATGTTAGAAAACAACAATACAGATTATTAAACCTATTTTTTATTCTTGACAAAAATAAATATGGCAAGGTCTTTCTGTGCCAGATGATATAAATTGGCCTTGGCACTCCCACTTATGTCCACTGAAACTTGTCTAGCAGTCTGCATCTGTTGCTGGAACTTGGCATCTCCAACAGCCTTCATGTGGTCTAAAAAATAAATAAAAAAAAGTTCTAAATATATTGGAGGCCTTACTTTTCGACACAAATTACAGTATACTACATTGATTCTGTTATAGAACAATAATACACAAATGGAAATTCAGACTGCTATTAAGTAAATAAATATAGATATAAGTATAAAACAATCAAACTTCTTTTTGTTTTGTTGTCAGATGCATGTATATCGCGGTGTTGCGTAATTAACCGTGAAATCTACGGTACATCAGGGAGTACGTTCCATGCTGGAAAAATGTTTTAAAACAACTTTTTATATAATTTATTGAGATTTAGATAAAAAAAATAATAAAATAATGTACAAAGAAACAAAAAATAATGTACAAACAAAGATCTCGGCCATCAATTTCCAAAGGTGTCAGTACTTTGAACTGATCGACGATCTGTTGGTGGGTCAAATTCAGCGATGTTAGTTCGTCGTCGTCTGTCGTTAACCAGCTTGATATGTCGATGAGCAGGTAATGTGGAAACAACAAACTTTTTGAAGTTTCCTGCACAATGTCTATTTAATATGGTTAGCAGCTTTCATTAATTGAAGCTAATTTGCGGTTTGTCTCATGAACGAATTCTGTCAGTACTTACTGTATCAGCTTGGTGTTTTTTGCACCTATTGTTCGTCACAAAGGGGGTTTCATGTCAAATCAAAAGCTTTCTTGTATAAAAAAAGCTTTCATTTATTTTCATACGTTTGATGTTGTATCTGTTGACGAACTTGTACATGGCCTCTTAAATCCCTGCGTACAAAATGTAATAAACAACCTTTGCCGGTAATGACGTAATACGACACGAAAAAAGCGTGCGTTTCGTGAATTTTGTCACCAAAGTTAATATGATCATTTGGTCTTTTTTACCACCCACGAAGAATGATCAAACATACAATGTACAAAAAAATTGGGATACACGGACAGAGCGCGATATATTGGATATTGCGATATAACGGATCGCGATATAAGAGAGCTGCAGTGCAATTATAACGGAAATATTGTTTGCACCAAGATTTTTCGTATTCAAAATGCCGAAAAAAATGCAGGTCGGCCGGACCGACGACTTCACAAAACTGCCGGACCGTAGCAAAATTTGCTGGACATGACCGGCGGTCCAGTGCCTTTCGCGAAGACTACAAAGTAGGTAAAAGTAAAAATATATTTTTCTTTTTACATATTGATAAGTAATGAAATAAATTTCAGTTTAGTAAATATTGAGTGGTCAGCAAGCAACTGCAAACAAACTGTTTTTAAGCATGGCCTAATTGTAAAAGAAAGTGCATTTTAATTCCATGAACATTGTTAATAAAATTTTATTTATAAAAAATTCAATAGAAGTCACAAAAGAACATACATTTAAGTTTTTGTTTATTTAGCAACAAGAACTGAAACTGAAACTAGATTGTCCTTAACCCTTTCCTCCATATATACGCCTTTTTAGGCATGTGCAACCAGTGTAGATCCAGATCAGCCATCACATTGGTGCTGACTGATCAGGATCTGCACTGATCGCATTTTGGTCAGAAATAACCTAATAAATAAAAAAGCAAACAGTTTAGATCCTGATCAGACGGCCTGGATGTGCAGGCATACACGGATCTACACTGGTCACACCTTAGATTTATGCAATTTCCTATTGAGTAATGGGTCAATTATTATATTCAGTTCTTACTCTAAGTATAGTATGTTTAAAACAACTAGACAGTCATATGACAAAAAAGTACATTAAAATGTGGCTTATCAGCAAGAAGTTTTACAAAATAAGATATTACTATGTCCTTTTGATAAGTATTGATTTAACCCTTTCCTCCATATAAAGGCATTTATGGTATTGGCAAACAGTGTAGATCCAGATCAGCCAGCACATCTGTGCCATCTGATCAGGATCTGCACTGTTTGCTGTCTAAATTTATGTGCTTACCAAAAAATGAACAGTGCAATCCTGATCAGATGGCGCAGACGTATTATAAAATGTGTGTATAATTGGAGGAAGGGGTTATTGAAATTTTATATTGATACAGGCTTTCCAGCGTTCCTAGTTTTTCCTAGTTTTCCTAGTTTTTCCTAGTTTTTTGAATTGGCTCCTAGTTTTTCCTAGTTTTTACAAAAAGCTCCTAGTATTCCTAGTTTTTACTAAAATAAAGAAGTATTTTTTTCATAATTACAAGTTACAATCCTTTAAATCATGCTTTGCAAAGTATTTTTACAGCAGATGTTCAGAAGCTGTTTAGTTGACATGTTCCTATGCTGGCTGTGGTCTGGTGTCATTGTTGCGTAACCCAGCCATCTCAACCTTAGCTTTTATCAAAACTTAATTTTAATGAGTTGTCTTTAACTATGTGTTGTCAACATTTAGAAACAATGCCATTTGTTTTTATTGTGAGTTAAATGTTTGGTAATGTCTCTTATAACTCTATCCTAATACTTTTGCTGACAAAACTAAGTTGTTGCCAAATTTCAAAGTATTTGTAATTTGGGTTATTTATTTAATTTTAATGTCTTTGTTTTCAAATAATCAAACAACAAAAAGATTAGAACATTAAATTTTACATATTTCTTTAGTACTGTTGATCAACGTTAAATTTTTACAACACAGCTGTTAAGTGCATTACCTCTCCACTTACTTTAGGCGTTTTGGTAACAACCGTTAGATGCTGTAAAGAGCAGAAAGACGAGAAATAAAGAAAAGAAGGTTAAGAAAAATAAATAGGAGATAAAGGCTGAAGTGGATAAGGCTAATAAGATTTTGAAAGAGAAAAATCTAAGGCTATAAAAAATAAGGATTTCAGAGAAATGGGCATTGCTCAAGGTCTCCATGGTGTGGCAAAAATAAATCTGAACTAAGTAACAGTTGCAATTAACAAATGTGTAGAAGATATAAATGACATGAGAAAGAGATAAAAATGAAAATGATTGAATAATTAATGAAAAAGCTTTTTTTCGCTGCCAGGGAGAGGGGCCCATGCCCTATAATATTGGGGAAAATAGCATCATTTTTAATCAGAAGGGGAATGAAAAAAACCTGATGTAAAGTCACTTTTTGGGGAAAACTGCATGATTTTAAAGAAATTGTCTGAGGGAAAGGCATCCATAAACGGCCCCTACTAAAGAAGGAAAAAAGCCCTTAGTTTAAAGAAATTTCCATTGTATCTTAGCCTGGAGAGGTTGTTTTCCAAATCATGTAAATCAGTTGTTGGGGCATAGTCAGTCCTATGACAAAGATATAAACCTGACTTCAAATAAAGTTGTGCTTATCTTACAAAGTCTTGTGTTTCTAAGAACTCATTTGATTGGCTGATATAATTTAGATTTACTTCATCAAAATTTAATGAAATTTGTCATTACAAAGTATCTGTGGTAATATGGCCGTCTTTGATTAAAAACATGTAGTCTATAATAAGCGACAAAAAAGAAAGATAATGTTTCAAACCTCAAGTTTTGTTTCCAAATTGCTACAAAGTATATTAAAATATATGTAATAGGGACTGGCTAGAGGAGTCAACAAACTGGGAGACAAATAGGAAGTTTGGTTAAGGAAACTTGATATTCCAGTTGTTGCTTATTATAAGTGCTGTGCCAAGACAATAATGTACGGGTCCCACAGAATTTTTTTTTGACCTGATAAGTTGTTTTACCTGGAAAACACACTTTCAGTTCTTGCTTACTGCTTAATTTAAGAGTTTCTGGGGGCCTCTGGCCCCCCTGGCCAGGGCTTTACCTTGGACATAACAGTGGTCCAAATGATGGACCCAAATCCCAAGCATAATTTTCAGGACTTTTTTTATAATTTCTCCCGAAGCACCCATGTAGCTGAATGTATAAAATTATATATAACTTAAAAAACTGATGTACTTACATTTATGTACATTATTCAAATAGTTAAATTTTTTATTAAGATAATGGCAAAATGTATTTTTAACATTTTACACATGGCATTGTTTCTAAAATGTTTGTTGAACACTGTGTATTACTACCTAAAAGATTCTTTTTGTAACAATAACAGTATATACAGCAGTCATTATCGTGTATATATATGAATATGAATGTTTAAGAACTTAACAGGTTAACTCTGGTTTGTTAATTGTTAATGTTTATTAATGAATAAAAAAACATTGGTTTATGTTTGACAACAGTAAGCCAGACCTGATTTAGCAAGGAAGTAGTCAGCTCATCAGCCTCTGAATCTGCATAAATGGTAAATTTATATATGCAAAGATGACACAGTAAAGCGATAACTTTAAATAGTTCCTAGTTTTTTACAATTTCTTCCTAGTTTTTCCTAGTTTTCTCCTAGTTTTTTGTGCTGTTGCTTCCTAGTTTTCTCCTAGTTTTTCATAACATACTGCTGGAGAGCCTGTTGATATTTTGCAAATCAGTTATGTAAAGCACTTGATATGGAACATTATGGTACTGAAATGTGAGAATGGGTAAAAGATATTATTGATATCTTTTATCAATTTGATATTTACTTAACATGGTTATTGAAAACTGCCAGTAAGTACCAATATTTGCTTCCAGTACTGCACTAGATAAAAGGTCCCATACAAACTTTTATCTCCTTTTTCACCAAATTCAATAATCATGTATTTAAATTGTGAGCTCAGCATTAAATTTGGACTTTGTCCAAGAGGTCTGAGTGGTCAGTGGACACTAGCTTGCTGCACTCTATCAGAAACCTTGTCTATTAGATTTTAAACTTTAGATCTGGAACTTGCTGGCTGAAAGGTTATAAATTCATTACATGGTCTTTTAACCTATTTTATGCAAACATTTACTAATAGTAAGTAAATATTTTATAGAAAATAGACTTTTACCAGACTTGTCCCATTGATATTTGGTGCATTTTAGAAACCTGGTCATCTGGGGTCAAACTTTAAGTCAATATGGCAAATGAAAAGAAAACTGTGTTGATACTATAGAGTCAACCATCACTACATATTATGAGAATGCTGGCATGGATATTTCTGTCAGGATTCTCTGTGGTCTGTCTAATCTCTTCTAGCTAAATTCCGAAGTTTCTATCTTCGTCTGAAATATCTTGAAACTCTTTTGTCAGACAATAAAAAAATTAAATTGAAAAAAAAGTCTTAAAAGTGGTTTCATAATTGCCAGAAAAAATATGTATCTACTATATTTATAAAGAAGAATGACTTCATATTGATAGAAGTCTACCCCAGCATTTGCATAATCTTGCTTCTACTATACCATATCCAGGGGTGTAGCCAGCTTTCTTCAAGTTATAAGCACATACAAGGGGTTCCTAGTGGTGGTTGTCTATTGGTAATGGGGTCTGAGGTGCAAAACCTCCAAGAAGCAGTAAATAAGTTGAGATTAAATATAGCAAAATGCAAATAAAGCGTGACAACACAGAGAATTGGAACGTAGGCCTGCATTTACATCTGGCAAAGAAAATAATCATTTTCCCCAGTAGGCAAATCAAAGGCAAAGATATAATTATTTGATTCTACAAAACGGCTTGAACCCGCTACCTTACCACCCCGTTCTGTTTTTTTTTGTATTTTTTGGGACTTTTGAAAATGTCATTTCTTGTCAATCTTGTATGTCCGGGCCTACAGGGCCTAAAAGTAGCTATGCTGCTGGTTTCTGCATTTGTAACCAGAATGAGGATTTTAAAACTTAGACTGTATCTCCAAAATCTGATTGGTTGTCACAGAGCACAGTCTCTTTATTGACCAATCAGAAGATAGAGTTTAGAGACTGATCTCATATTATATTGGCTGGATTAGAATGTTAGAAAGAGACTCTGTCTACTCAGTACTTCATTCTGTTACACTGTTTAATGACATATTTACTCAGTATATATGCCTTTTATCGCATAACAGTGCAGACAGTGTAGATCCACATCCATCATTATTTCAAGATCTGCCCTGTTTGTTTATTAGTCAGAAGTAACCTAATGAATCAAAATAAAATTCAATCAGTTAAGATCCTGATCAGATGGTACAGATGTGCCAGCTGATCTGGATCTACACTGTTGGTCCATGGATAACAGCCATATCCTGTGGAGTAAAGAGCAAAGAAGCTGATAAGTTGTTAACTCCAAGTCTTTGCCACTGAACTAATACAAATGTGTGTTCTATTTAAAGTGTTTTATTTTGTAAGTGCTCTTTTGTAAAGATGAATACAATAAATCATGAATATAAACCACAAAAATCATTTCTAAATCTCAGCATTTAAATTTGATATTGAACAGTTTTGTTACAAAGCTCGGTCCACTTCCTTATCATTGAGTCATAATATTCATCAATAGAAAGTATATTTACTTTAGCAAATATGGAACTATTTTAGTCTTCTACTGAGAACTTATTTATCACTTCAAGTGATGTTTTCACATTAGGTTCTGCAAGGCATTAAACAGGTTAAACACATTTAAAATATTCTAAAACACTTCGAAAGTTTTTAAAGACATACTTGCATACTTAGATTCTGTTTTTGCTGTAGATATATTCTCTTTGCATGTGTTATTAAGTCAGTTAAATAGCTAATAATAGCTGATGTTGTCTTGTAGCTTGAACCGTTTACCTTTTAGTGCATGGGAGCTGTTACCTATATTTATCCCTTTCCTGGATATATACGCATTTTTATGCTTTAAAGTTCATTGGGTTCTAAATATTTTTTACGAAGAAGCAAACAGTGTAGATCCAGATCAGACAACAGGCATGACTAACTTGAAGCATAATATTGCTGCTTACTTAACCCTTTCCTCCTTATATACACTTTTTAAGGCATGAGCGACCAGTATAGATCCAGATCAGCCGGCACATCCGTGCTGTCTGATCAGGATCTTGCACTTTTCGCATTTTTGTCAGAAATAACATAACAAATAAAAAAGTGAACAGTGCAGATCCTGATAAGACGGCATGGATGTGCCAGCTGATCTGGATCTACACTGTTTGCTCACACAAAAAAGATGTGTCTATGGAGGAAAGGGTTAAAAGATATTTGTACAAAGTGTGTGTCCTATCGATATGAATACTTGGTGTATTCAATCAAGATCTGCACACCAAACACGACCTAAGAGTAAGACTGCTAATTAAATAAATGCTCCATTCTAATGATTTCAAAGTTAACTTTATGTTGCTTGTAACTTCAAAATCATTTTAACTGATGTGGGATCTCTTTATTTCCCTTAGGAATATTTTTAACTTATTTGTGCTCTTAGAAATACATTAAAATTAAACTCTTCTCAAATCGGATTATGAAAGAATTTTGAGATTGACAGGTGTTCAAAGTCACTGTGACCTATAGATACATCAATGCCATTTGATCTGGATCTACACTGGTCACTTGTTGTTCAGCAATAACTCAATAAATCTAAAGAGAACAGTTTAGATCCTGATCAGATTGCAGGGATATGCCCGCTGATCTGGATCTACACTGTTTGCCAATGGGATAACAGCCATATCCCATGGAGTAAAGGCTTACACTTTAACAAACGACCATTGCTTCAGTCTTTGCTCTTTCATCCCCTCTTGTATACTTTATGTCCTACACTATGTGGAACATCAAGTAAACCCTTTCCTCCATATATATGCCGTTTTACACAAGTGCAACCAGTGTAGATCCAGATCAGCAGGCACATCCATGCCATCTGATCAGAATCTGCACGGGTCTCATTTTGGTCAGAAATTAACTAACAAATAAAAATGGGATCAGTTTAGGTCCTGATCAGAGAACACAGATGTGCCGGCTGATCTGAGTCTAAACTGTTCCCCCATGCAATAAAGGTGTATCTATGGAGGAAAGGGTTAAGAAGTTGTAAGAACATTCAGCGGGGGTTGTTAACCCTTTGCTCTACATATAATGGTTGTAATGCTTGTGCGACCAGTGTAGATCCAGATCAGCCTGCACATTTATGCCATTTGATCTCGATCTGCACTGGTTGCATCTTGATCAGAAATAAACCAAGGAATTTCAAAGCAAACAGATTAGATCCAGATCGGCGGGCACATCCGTTCACCCACACGATAAAAGCCATATCCATAGAGGAAAGGGTACATTGGCTGTTAGACCTTACTTATAGGTCTGTTACTATGCAAGTGTTTCTTCCTTGTAATGGGGCAATGTTTTAAGGTCCAAGAACCAGTGTAATCCAGGAAATGATTAACCAGGCATCCCCTTAATATATAAGATAGAGCAGATTATACTTTGCCCTTGATAAAATAGTTCCTAAAATAATAATTGTCATCAATGATTTATAATCGATATTTAAGGAAGGCTTCCCCTAATGAGCTTCGGTGGATATCGCTACGGTTCGGTCGCGGCCGTAGATATCGTTATTGCCCGGTGAAAAATGTAATTTTACCAAATAACACAAAATAAATTGTAAATGTTTAGGTTAAAAGTTAAAATGGTTCAAAATATGTTATAGAGGACTAACATTTAGACATATATCATGTTTAGTAAGAAAATAATTTAAAAAATCCAAGTTCCGGTCACCTGACTCTTTGTTAATTCCCTGCTTGCAAACCGAAAGTACAAAACCTAATGCAGGTAGAATGTGATTTTTGAGTGAGATTCAATGCTCGTAAGCGTCAAACAATACAGAAACAACCCAGTAGAGCTTTATTGACAGAACACAACTACGCCAAAGTGTATTTGTGCGACGAAGATCCCTGTAAAAATCCAGGTTTCAAATACGGACAGGTTTAAAACACGGCCCGGTTGTAAAATAAAATATGGCCCAAAAAGGAAAACACCGTTCTCCCTTTAACTTTTTGATTTCCTAAGATATCTTCAAAATTCTTTTGGCATCTTAAAGATAACATTCGTGGCTATAATTGAATTATTTATTCCGAAAATGTTTCAACTAGAAGATAAATTAATTTCGTCTTATAGATGGGCCGTCTCTTGACTAAAATTTAGTCGGAAACGGAAAACACGGTCCCACCCTTTAATTTCTTTATTTTAAAATATATCTTTAAAATTCTTTTTGCATATTAAATAGGACTTTACAAGCTATGTGAGAAACATTTTATGTTGAAAATATCTTAATTAGAAATTAAATTAAGGGGTAGGACTGTGTTTTCCGTTTCACACAGTACTTTGAACTCTTGAAACTTCATAAGTAGATAGATCTCAATGAGGAGCAGTGCAGTGCACAAGAACTATAACTCTTGCTTTATTCATTTTTGAGTTATTGCCCTTTGAAATTTCTCATACTTACTTTTTGTCCGGGGCATATCTCACAAAGTATAAGAGTTATGAAGTTGAAACTTCATAAGTAGATAGATCTCAATAAGGAGCAGTGCAGTGCACAAGAACCATAACTCTTGCTTTATTCATTTTTGAGTTATTGCCCTTTGAAATTTCTCATACTTACTTTTTGTCCGGGGCATATCTCACAAAGTATAAGAGTTATGAAGTTGAAACTTCATAAGTAGATAGATCTCAATGAGGAGCAGTGCAGTGCACAAGAACCATAACTCTTGCTTTATTCATTTTTGAGTTATTGCCCTTTGAAATTTCTCATACTTACTTTTTGTCCGGGGCATATCTTACAAAGTATAAGAGTTATGAAGTTGAAACTTCATAAGTAGATAGATCTCAATGAGGAGCAGTGCAGTGCACAAGAACCATAACTCTTGCTTTATTCATTTTTGAGTTATTGCCCTTTCAAATTTCTCATACTTACTTTTTGTCTGGGGCATATCTCACAAAGTATAAGAGTTATGAAGTTGAACCTTCCTAACTAGATAGATCTCAGAGAGGAGCAGTGCAGTGCACAAGAACCATAACTCTTGCTTTATTCATTTTTGAGTTAGTGCCCTTTGAAATTTCTCATTTTTTTGGTCTTATTTTTGTACAATATTGTAAAATGCTTTCTGTTTGAATCGTAAAGGAAACTTTCAAATACAATATCTTTCTTACAAATTCTTCCTGTTCTAACAAAAAAGTATTTGTGACAAAGCGGCGTTGGGGAGCATAACCCGTCTCTGACGGCTCTTGTTAAATCTGCAATCTTTTGCTCTGTGTTATGGTGAACAGTACTTGTATTATTGCAGAAATCACTGCAGTGTTATAGTATATTTATCTATTAAGATAAACATCTTTTAGATGTCGTCATGTTTAGTAAAATGATAAAATTTCATTTTATATTATGTCTTTTTTGCTCTCTGGTCAGTATCTCAAAACAGTGGGTAGTCCTTTTCAAATCTTAATTTCTGAAGTTAACTACGGTAAAAATATTTCAAATTGTTATATGTTACTCAGTTATGATTATAGATGATATTTATGTAATGTTTATTGAAGTACCTATTTTAATTTTTTGAAAAAATAGGCTAAAGTGACTTTGGCTATTTTGGTTTTTCGAGAATTTAAAGGAATACCTGTATACTACCACTGAAGTTTTCACCAATATAATAGCTATTTTATTAAAATCACTCATGATATGAACTTTTATAACAAGAACAATTATATCTGCAGTGAATTAATGCTTTTTTGCATAGAAATTTGTCCAAAAACTTCAAAAAAATAAACTTTTTTTGAAATAATATACCTTAGTTTTTTCCCGTACACAAAAAGAGAAGTCGGGGGATTAAAAAATGTGAAAATGCAAAAAGCACACGGTAAAAATTTGTTTAAATGTGTATTTAAATAAGATAATGCAAATACATCACAAATATTGCAAGTTTTAGTTAGTATGAAAATTTTCCCATTAGGGGAAGACTTCCTTAAATCTCAAGTCAAGTGACAGTCTGTAGGTTAAAACTACTGTGTATGGGGTATAAAAGCAAAGATAAGTGACAAGTTATTTTTACTTAAAGCTGTGTCATATATTATAATCTTCGATCAATCGAACCCATGCATTGATCATTTAAATCCCATTGACGTCAATATATTTGAGAAAAAAGAATTTAAAAGTAAAAACGGGTAGGTAACTCTTTCTCACTGAATAAATAAAACAGTTTTGCACCAAAGAATGTAGACCTTATTATATCGAAACCACAGAGTCATTGAGTGGGGAATCAGTGAAAATTATAGCACATTTGTTTAAACTTAAAAAGAAAGGTTAAAGTAACAGAATTTTGGTCAAGTGCTCTTAATGTTGAAACATTCTATTTTTAGCCGTCTTTATTTCAATATATTTTAACATTATTATTTTTTATGTTTTCCTCAACGTTTCCTCAAAAAAAAAAATTAAAAGAAATATTGAACAGAGATTAGTAACTTTTATAAAATAAACAACAAATATTGTTCTTTTTTAAAGAGGCTGAAAAAAGCAAAGTCATCTAGATTTTGTGAAAAGTAAATGGAAGTTTTCATTTTTTCGAGTGTTTTTCATAGGTCAAACAAAATAAATAAATTTTAATAATTGGAGGAAACATGTTGATTACTATACCAATAAATACTAATGTTGCGGTCGATATGTAGTTTTGCGGACCTGGGTAGTGTGATATCGGCCGAGGTTGAAGTCCGAGGTCGATATCACACTACCCAGGTCCGCAAAACTACGTATCGACCGCAACATTAGTATTTACTTGTTATATCATATACCCTATGAATTTAAAGCATTCTGATGATGATGATGATGATGATGATGATGATGATGATGGCAAAGGTAGTTATTAATTCCCGGGGTAGTTTTAATTTTTTCGGACTCGCGAGTACGGAGCTCTCGACCAATCAGAATGCTTTAAATTCATAGGGTATATGATATTATTAAAAATTGTGCTGGCTTATCTGTATCTACACTGAACACACATATAATAAATACATAAACATGGGTAAAGAGTTAAAGGTAGAAATCACTCAGTTTTTCATAAGAAAACTCTGATCTGGATTTACACTGTCATGACTAGTTTAGGATGCAGATCCACCAGCACATCCTCGCTGCTTGATCCGGATCTACACTGTCATGACTAGTTTAGGATACAGATCCACTAGCACATCCTTGCTGCTTGATCCGGATCTACACTGTCATGACTAGTTTAGGATGCAGATCCACGAGCACATCCTTGCTGCTTGATCCGGATCTACACTGTTTACTTTTAGATTCATAAGGTTATTTCCGTCAAAAGATGTGACCAGTGTAGATCCAGATCAAATGTAATGGATGTGCCAGCTGATCTGGATCTACACTGTTTGTCCACGCCATAAAAGAGACTCAGTATAATTATAAGGAGTAAAGGGTTAAAAACATTGGACAAATGATAACAGTTGCTCAGTCTCAAACTTTGCTATCAGTTGGCACATGTCTTGTGGAATTAGAGTAATTGTCTGCAGATTTAAATAGAATGTTATGTTAATATTTACTTTAACAGTGGGTAGATACATAGTTTCAGCCAATGGAAAAGTTCTATGTCAGATAGGTTTATCATTGCTATTTATAAATATTAAAATCTTTTGAAATCTTTGGCACAGAAAAAAAATATTGGTCAAGGATTCATTATTGAGCATTGATTTGAGGGCTGATTTTTATGGTTCTAAGATTTTAAGATAAGGAAGAAATAGGGGATTTTTAACATTTTCTCATGAGTATGTAAATCTTAAATCATTGAAAAAAAAAACTAGTAATAGATAAAGGGAGATAACCTTCATTTGTTAAGGATAATACATAGTGGCCACATTCTTGTCTTCTTATGTTACAAGCAAAACCATTTAGGATAAAAATACTTTTCACCACACCCCCAGATTATAAAACTGAGAATGTCTCAAATCTCAAGCATCTGATTGGCTGAAATGGCGACTGGTCACAATTTCAGCCAATTGGATGCTTGAGATTTGAGACTGGTTTCTAATCTCAGTTTTATAATCTTAAGCACAGGTAATACAGTTGCTTTATTAACAAGCAAGGAAATACTGAGCTGTATGAACCTTAGACAGTGTAGGAGGGTCTTCAAAACATTTCACCATTTTCTTTAGTTTTAAATGTTAAAATACTGATTTATGTCCCTTTCTGTTTGAAAGTTGAATAGCTTACATTACCAGTTTGCTGTTTTATTTTAACGCTTTCCTCCATATATATGCATATTTTTGCCTGTGTAAACAGTGTAGATCCAGAACAGCCAGCACATTAAATTTTGTGCCATCTGATTTGGATCTACACTGTTCACTTTTCGATCGATTGGATTGTTTCTAACTAAAGAGCGAAAAGCACAGATCATGATCAGCATGGCATGGATGTGCTGACTGATCTGGATCTACAGTGTTGGCACATGCAATAAAGGTGTATCTATAGAGTAAAGGGTTAAAAGACACCAGGAGGCTGCAAAATGAGCTGTAAGCTTTGAACCAAGACCAGACAGAATTGCTTGCTCTTTATCCAAGTAACATTCAAAGCTTCTAGTCTGAGGGGGTATATAGGAGTGAGCTTGTCAGTCGGTCTGTCTGTCGGTCGGTCAGATTATTTGTTTCCGGATGATAACTCATGAAAGGCTTGACAGAATTAAATAATTTTTGGTACATGGGTATATCGTCATAAGATACAGGTCAAATTAGATTTTAGGGCTGGTGGGGTCAGTGTCAAGGTCACTGTTACTAAAAATAGAAAAATGCTTTCGGGACGATAACTCCTGAAAGGTATCAACTATTTTAAAAATTTTTGGTACACAGGTGTAACATCACAAGATACAGGTCAAGTTCGATTTTGGGGCTGGTGGGGTCAGTGTCAAGGTCAGTATTACTAAAAATAGAAAAATGGTTTCCGGATGATAACTCATGAAACACTTCACAGATGAAATCCTTTTTTTGTAAATAGATGTAACATCAGAAGATACAGGTCAAGTTCGACTTTGGGGCCTGTGGGGTCAATGTCAAGGTCACTGTTACTTAAAATAGAAAAAAATTTTCTGGACGATAACTCATGAAATACTTCATAGATTTAAGTAGTTTTTGGGACACAGATGTAACATAACAAGATACAGGTTAGGTTTGACTTTTGGGCCTGTGGGTTCAAGGTCAAGGTGACGGTTATATAAACTTCAAAACTTCATTTCCACTCAGTAACTATAGCTTGGAATAAGATTCTTAAATAAAATTTTGGTGTATTGGTGGTTTTTGTGTAGATGACTTTTGGGATTCAAAGTAAGGCCTGTGAGGTCAAGGTCACTGTTACTAAAAATAGAAAAAAACTATATGTGCTCAATAACTTTGGTTCGGAATGAGATATTGTGGTGAAAATTGCTATATAGGTAGTGTCTGTGAAGACGAAACTTGGTATTGAAATTGGGCCTGATGGGGTCAAGGTCACTGTTCACTGTTACTAGAAATAGAAAAAATGGTTTCTGGATGATTTCTCATGAAAAGCAGCTTCATATATATATAAACAATTTTTTGGCACACAGTTGTTTGATAAAAGTTAAGTAAAGGTCACTGTTACTAACATATTCAAACCATTTATGCTCAATAAATTTAGAAGGAATGAGATATTGTGATGAAACTTGCTGTTTATGTGGCTACTGTGAAGACCACACTTTGGATTGAAGGTGGTGCACATTATGCCATTGATTCGAAGCATTCCCAGTTCAAGTATCAAGCACACATGTGGGGGTATTTAATCATTTTCAGTGATAATTCTAGTAATAATATTGTTTTTAATGAAATGGAGGTTTAGAAATGGCTTACTAGCAGGGCATTTCCAGAAAGTAGACTGAGGTATGGGGTTCCATTTAAGGTTATAGCTTTAAAACTCATTACTCTATACATACATCTTAATGGCATGGGCAAACAGTGAAAATCCAGATCAGCTGGCACATCTGTGCCATCTGATTAGGATCTGTACTGTTTGCTTTTTGATTTATTTGATTATTTCTGACCAAAAAGCCAACAGTACAGATCCTGATCAGAAGACATGAATGTGAATTTTGGTTAACTTTATTTTTTTTGTTAAATATTAAGTTGAGCTCAACCAGTGGCCAGGAAGTGTTGGATGTAAAACACACTTAATACAGGTAAGGAACAGATAAATAGATTTTAGTTTTGTTTATAAATGTGAATCTTATAAGTATGAAAAACGTATTTTAAAGGTAGAGGCTTTATTAATACCTAAAACATAATAGACAGGGCAGTAGAGGATGTATCAATTACCGAGATAATAAATAAATTCAGTGAAGATCTGAAGACTTATTGTAAGCAAAAAAAAGAAATAAAGCGTTATAACTGTTTTATCTGTAAAATTGAAGAGAAATTCCTAGGAATATGAAACAATCCTAGAAAATACCCCAACAATTCTTCTCAATGAAAGCTGTATGCTTTAATAGCAATCTGTGATAAAAATCATCTCCTGAAAACCACTACGCTAACGTGTTCTTAGATCTGACTTGAGTGCGATTGCATCATATAGCGGACTCGAAGTTTTTTCGCGTAACATATTACACATTGTTGCCAGATTTAAGACAAGTAAGCACATCTTACAAAACTCATCGTGATAAAGAATGTATTTTATATTAGAAACTTATTGAAAAAGGTCTTGGTTTTGTTTAGTCTTATAAGATAATGTATTAGATGATATATCTTTTGCTGAAAGAATAAAATATATTTAGTGAAGATTTCATTTAGACTTAAATAGTGAACTCATTGTTTATATCGCATAGCATATTATTTACAGTTGCCCAAAGGCAATTCCATTTACTTTCACTTTCATTTTGGATAGGTTGATAAAGATTGGCTGTATTGTTTTCGACAAATAAACCTAACCAATGACGAGTACTGGAGTGTGCCTCATTTCAACATCTTTCGACTTAACAGAATAGCAAAGATCTAAACGTCACAGCAATAATCGTTTCAAACAGTGTAAACTAATTGTTTAAAAATCCCTCTAGATACCTCTTCACCCTGCTAGATGCCTCTCTGGCATAAATAGCTACCAATCGAAATAGTTGATTTAATTTTCCCGCTGCATTATAATAGAATACGAGTATTATTTACAACACTTCATTGGTTAAAAAATTAGGTCAAAAGTGAGCTTAGACATCTACGCCAAAAAATAGCCATAAAATGAAAGAGTAGATTGAATGATCAGAGATACTTTACTGGTGGATGCTGGCCATTGTGCCAATAAAACTGTTAAACAGGATTTATCACAAATCATAATAAAAACATCAGCATTTATTTCCTTTGAAAATTGTCAACATAATTATGTAAACTTGTTTAACTGAAAAAATAAAATGTAAGCTGAAATTTTTAAAGATTTTAAAGTTTTGTTCTTTATTAAATTACACAATTTTTGAAGGAATTATAAGTATGTGCGAAAGCTCTGTTTTGATATACAATCAACACTTGTTCAGTACACTTCATTCTAGGACCAGCCAGAAGAAAATACAGCATGAAATTATGGTAATTGACATGATCATGCAAAATAGATTAATGCAAATTAATTCACTAAAACAGCATGTCACTTGACATGTCAAAAAATAAATGCAGAAATAAATAATGGATTTTGAACAAGATAATGTTGAAAATAATCAACTCTTCAATGATGATAAATGTAGAAAAAAATATCTATAGTAAAAGCCACTGGTTAGATACTGTGCAAGCGGCATCCAACAGTGAAATGATCTGTTTTGCGTGATGAATAACAATAGTCGGCAACAGTTTTAACAAAATTCATTGAAATCTGTTAAGGGTCCTTGATCTTCTGTTTGTTGTGGTGAGGACAGGTTTTGTAGAAGGCTTTCTAACTGTTGTTGTTGCTGTTGTTGTAGTCTCAGCCACTGATGAGCCTCTTCTGTTGGCATTTCTGGCAAGCCGTCTTGTTCTCCCCAGAGCGTTTGTTCCATAGTTGATCCTGTAATTGGCATTTTCATCAGCCAGATTTGTGTGACTGGTTTTCAAGTCATCTACCATCTTCCTCAGATTACTCAGTGTTTTCTCCTTCTCAATATGTTTATTGTTCACTTCCTCAAGCGTTTGACATTTCTCAGCAAGAACAGCATTTTCTCGTTTTAGTTTTTCAATTTCTTCATTCTTCCGTTCTAGTTCATGCCTCTGATTTTGTCTCTGATTTTCAAGTTTGTTTATATTCTTACAGTAATCATATAATTCATGTAGCATCTTTTCAGACTTGTCCCTCTCTTTAATCAGTTCTCTGTCTGCTTGTTTCTTTTCATACATGAAATCTTTGATGAGTGTTGGAAGTTTCTGTTTTCGATCAGGATCTCCTAGGATGTAGTGGCACTGTGTTAACAAACCTTCCATGTGATTCATTCTGTTAATAAGTTTGTCAATCTCTGCTTCGAGATTGCTCACAGTTCTAGACATATCTTCAGGCTTGTCTATCATGGAACTTATCTCGTCGGAACCGTTCACAGTCCTCTCGGTGTCAAGTTGTTTACTGGCGTGCACACTGTTCAGAAAGTCACTTAGATTTTCATCTTTGACCCGTTCAAGGATCTTTTTCAGTTGCTCGTTGACAGGGTCTGGACTAGTGCACGCACTGCGCTCTTGTGAGACAATGATCTCCTCATCCGATGAAATTGAACCTTTGTTTTTCCTGCAAAGTCACAGAACACATCAGAAGTGTTAATGTTATTAACAACTCATTTATGATAATGGGAAGCCTAAGCAAAGGATTTGCAGGATAATTACATGGTGCCATTAATGTCACATAATCTCAAATGAATACTTGAATCATGATGACAAATACAAAAATAAAATACAAAGAAAACTGCATTAAATAATAATTTACTAAATGATATATATTTTGATAGAAACATGGCATGACCTGATGGAACAAATGGTTATTGTAAGACAGACAGGTTTAGGGTTTGTCAGTGCACTCAGTCATGTTCATGTTGCGTTGCACTCAGTCATTTCAAAATTGCACTCAGTCATGTCCATGTTGCACTCAGTCATGTCCATGTTGCACTTAGTCTTGTCCAATTTGCACTCAATCATGTTCATGTTGCACTCAGTTATGTTTGATGTTGCACTCACATATGTTTATGTTGCACTCAGTCTTGTCCATGTTTCACTAAGTTATGTCAAAGTCAGTCAAGTCAGTTTTGCACTCAGTTATGTCCATGTTGCACTTAGTTATGTCAATGTCCATGTTGCAGTCAGTTATGTCCGTGTTGCTCTGAGTCATGTTCATGTTGCAATCAGTTATGTCCATGTTGCACTCAGTCATGTCAATGTTACACTCAGTTATGTCCATTTTGCACAATGTGGATGTCAGTCAAGTCAGTGTTGCGCTCAGTTATGTCTATTTTGCACTCAGTAACACCCATGTTGCACTCAGTTAAGAACATGTTGCAGTCAGTTGTGTCCATGTTGCATTTAGTTAAGTCGATATTGCACAGAGTCACAGCCATGTTTTGCTCAGTTATGTACATGTTGCTCTGAGTCATGTTCATGTTGCAATCAGTTATGTCCATGTTGCAATCAGTCTTGTCCATGTTGCAGTCAGTCAGGTCTATAATGCACTCAATTATTTCCCAGTTAAACAAAGTCATGTCCATAATGCACTCAGTCATGTCCTTTTTGAACTTAGTAATGCTGATGTAACACTAAGTCATGCTGATGTTGCACATAGTCCTGTCTGTGTTGTTATTTCCATTTGTTCAGTCATGCAGATGTTGTAGTAGTTCAAATCCATGTTGCACTCAGTTTTGTCCATGTAGCACTTAGTTATGTCCATGTTGCACTGAGGTTTGTCCATGTTGAACTCAGTTATGTCCATGTTGCACTCAGTCATGTCCAGGTTGCACTCACTTATGTCAATGTTGCACTCAGTTATGTCTATGTTGCACTTATTAATGTCTATGTTGAGCTCAGTTTTGTCTATGTTGCACTCATTCATGACCATGTTGCACTCAGTTATGTCTATGTTGCACTCAGTTATGTCCATGTTGCACTCAGTTATGTCCATGTTGCACTCAGTTATGTCTATGTTGCACTCATTCATGACCATGTTGCACTCAGTTATGTCTATGTTGCACTCAGTTATATCAAGGTTGCAAACAGTTATGTCCATGTTGCACTCAGTTATGTCTATGTTGCACTCATTCATGACCATGTTGCACTCAGTTATGTCTATGTTGCACTCATTCATGACCATGTTGCACTCAGTTATGTCTATGTTGCACTCTTTCATGTCCATGTTGCACTCAGTTATGTCTATGTTGCACACATTCATGACCATGTTGCACTCAGTTATGTCTATGTTGCACTCATTCATGACCTTGTTGCACTCAGTTATGTCTTTGTTGCACTCATTCATGACCATGTTGCACTCAGTTATGTCTATGTTGCACACATTCATGACCATGTTGCACTCAGTTATGTCAATGTTGCACTCATTCATGACCATGTTGCACTCAGTTATGTCTATGTTGCACTCATTCATGACCATGTTGCACTCAGTTATGTCAATGTTGCACTCATTCATGATCATGTTGCACTCATTCATGACCATGTTGCACTCATTCATGACCATGTTGCACTCATTCATGTCCATGTTGCACTCATTCATGACCATGTTGCACTCATTCATGACCATGTTGCACTCATTCATGTCCATGTTGCACTCAGTTATGTCAATGTTGCACTCATTCATGACCATGTTGCACTCCATTATGTCTATATTGCACTCATTCATGACCTTGTTGCACTCAGTTATGTCTATGTTGCACACATTCATGACCATGTTGCACTTAGTTATGTCATGGGGTGTTAGCAGTCAGTTATTGTTATATTGCATTCTGTTATGTCCATGTTTTATCAGACATTTCTATGTTGCACTCAATCATTTTCATGTTGCACTTATTTATATCCATGTTGCACAAGTTAGGCATGTTGGTTATGCAGTCAGTTATGTCAGTATTGAACTCAGTTATGTCAATGTTTTATCAGTCATGTTTCCCTCAGTCATGTTCATGTTGCTTTCAGTTATGTCAATGTTGCACTAATCAGTCATGTCAGTTTTGCAGTCAGTTTTGTCAAAATAGCACTCAGTTATGTCCATGTTTTATCAGTCAATGTTGCATTGAGTCATGCCCATGTTGCACTTAGTCAAGTCAATGTTGCTCTCAGCCATGTCCATGTTGATTTTGCACTCAGTCATGTCCATGTTGCTCTCAGTTATTTCTATTTTGCACTTAGTTTTGTCCATGTTGCTCTAAGTCATGTTCACGCTGCAATCAGTTATGTCCATGTTGCTCTGAGTTATGTTAATGTTGCACTCAGTTATGTCCATGTGTCACTTAGTCATGCTGATTTCGCACTCAGTCAGTGATGCCTGTGTTGCAGTTAGTTATTTCTATGTTTTATCAGTCATGTCCGTGTTTCACCCATCATGTCCATATTGCAGTCAGTTATATCCATGTTCCACTCATTCAGGCTTAAGTTGCACTCAGTCATGCTGATGTTGCTTCAGTTATGCCCATGTTGCACTTCCTCATGCTGATGCTGCAGTGTTGTCATGTCCATGTTGAACTCAGTTGTGTCAATGTTGAACTCAGTTGTGTCCATGTTGCACTTAGTTATGTCCATGTTCATATTGCAATCAGTAATGCCCATGTTGCACTTAGTTATGTCCATGTTGCACTCATTCACTTCCATGCTGCGCTTTGTTATGTGCATGCTTCTCTTGAGTCATGTCCATGTTGCAACCAGTTATGTACATATTACACTTAGTTATTTCCATGTTGCACTCAGTTATGTCCATGTTGCTCTGAGTCATGTTCACGTTGCACTAATTCAGGTCCATGTTGCACTCAGTTATGTCCATGTTGCTCTGAGTCATGTTCATGTTGCACTTAGTTATGTCCATGTCACACTTAGTTATGTCCATGTTGCACTTAGTCACATCCAAGTTGCACTAAGTATTGTCCATGTAGCACTTAGTTATGTCAGTTTTTTACTTAGTCACTTAGTCATGCTTATGTTGCACTCAGTCAGTAATTCCTGTGTTGCAGTTAGTTATTTCTATATTTTATCAGTCATGTCCAAATTTCACCCAGTCATGTCCATGTTGCACTCATCCATATCCATGTTGAAATCAGTTATGTCCATTTTATGCTTATGTAACACTCATTCATGACCATGTTGTACAGGTGGCACTCATTGGTGTCCATGTTGAAATCAGTTATGTCCGTGTTGAACTCAGTTATGTCTATGTTGCACTCATTCTTGACCATGTTGCACTCATTCATGTCCTTGCTGCACTCATTCATGACCATGTTGAACTCAGTTATGTCTACGTTGCACTCATTCATGTCCATATTGCACTCAGTTATGTCTACATTGCACTCATTTATGACCATATTGCACTCAGCTATGTCTACGTTGCACTCATTCATGACCAAATTGCACTCAGTTATGTCTACGTTGCACTCATTCATGTCCATATTGCACTCAGTAATGACCATGTTGCACTCATTCATGACCATGTTGCACTCATTCATGTCCATGTTGCACTCATTCATGTCCATGTTGCACTCATTCATGTCCATGTTGCACTCATTCATGTCCATGTTGCACTCATTCATGACCATGTTGCACTCATTCATGACCATGTTGCACTCATTCATGACCATGTTGCACTCATTCATGTCCATATTGAACTCAGTTATGTCAATGTTGCACTCATTCATGTCCATGTTGCTCTCATTCATGTCCATGTTGCACTCATTCATGTCCATGTTGCACTCATTCATGTCCATGTTGCACTCATTCATGTCCATGTTGAACTCAGTTATGTCAATGTTGCACTCATTCATGTCCATGTTGCACTCATTCATGACCATGTTGCACTCATTCATGACCATGTTGTACTCATTCATGACCATGTTGCACTCATTCATGTCCATGTTGAACTCAGTCATGACCATGTTGCACTCATTCATGTCCTTGCTGCACTCATTCATGTCCATGTTGCACTCAGTTATGTCCATGTTGAACTCAGTTATGTCAGTGTTGCACTCATTCATGTCCATGTTGCACTCATTCATGTCCATGTTGCACTCAGTTTGTCTATGTTGCACTCAGTAATGACCATGTTGCACTCAGTAATGTCTATGTTGCACTCATTCATGACCGTGTTGCACTCAGTTATGACCATGTTGCACTCAGTAATGTCCATGTTGAACTCAGTTATGTCTATGTTGCACTCATTCATGTCCATGTTGTATTCAGTTATGTCTATGTTGCACTCATTCATGTCAATGTTGCACTCAGTTATGTCAATGTTGCACTCAGTTATGTCAATGTTGCACTCAGTTATGTCTATGTTGCACTCAGTTATGTCCATGTTGAACTCAGTTATGTCTATGTTGCAATTATTCATGACCATGTTGAACTCAGGATTGTCTATGTTGCACTAATTCATGACCATGTTGAACTCATTTATGTCTATGTTGCACTCATTCACGTCAATGTTGAACTCAGTTATGACTATGTTGCACTAATTCATGTCCATGTTGCACTCAGTTATGTCCATGTTGAACTCAGTTATGTCTATGTTGCACTCATTCATGACCATGTTGCACTTGCACTCAGTCATGACCATGTTGCACTCAGTAATGTCCATGTTGAACTCAGTTATGTCTATGTTGCACTAATTCATGTCCATGTTGAACTCAGTCATGTCCATGTTGCACTCAGTCATGACCATGTTGCACTCATTCATGTCCATGTTGAACTCAGTCATGACCATGTTGCACTCATTCATGTCCTTGCTGCACTCATTCATGTCCATGTTGCACTCAGTTATGTCCATGTTGAACTCAGTTATGTCTATGTTGCACTCATTCATGTCCATGTTGAACTCAGTCATGACCATGTTGCACTCATTCATGTCCATGTTGCACTCATTCATGTCCATGTTGCACTCAGTTATGTCCATTTTGCACTCAGTCATGACCATGTTGCACTCAGTCATGACCATGTTGCACTCATTCATGTCCATGTTGAACTCAGTCATGACCATGTTGCACTCATTCATGTCCTTGCTGCACTCATTCATGTCCATGTTGCACTCATTCATGTCTATGTTGCACTCATTCATGTCCATGTTGCACTCATTCATGTCCATGTTGAACTCAGTTATGTCTATGTTGCACTCATTCATGTCCATGTTGCACTCATTCATGTCCATGTTGCACTCAGTTATGTCTATGTTGCACTAATTCATGTCAATGTTGCACTCAGTTATGTCCATGTTGAACTCAGTTATGTCTATGTTGCACACATTCATGACCATGTTGAACTCAGTTATGTCTATGTTGCACTAATTCATGACCATGTTGAACTCAGTTATGTCTATGTTGCACTCATTCACGTCAATGTTGAACTCAGTTATGTCCATGTTGCACACATTCATGTCCATGTTGCACTCATTCATGTTATGTCTATGTTGCACTCATTCACGTCAATGTTGAACTCAGTTATGTCCATGTTGCACACATTCATGTCCATGTTGCACTCATTCATGTCCATATTGCACTCAATTATGTGTACGTTGCACTCATTTATGACCATATTGCACTCAGTTATGTCTATGTTGCACTCATTCATGACCATGTTGCACTCAGTTATGTCTATGTTGCACTCATTCATGACCATGTTGCACTCATTCCTGACCATGTTGAACTCAGTTATGTCAATGTTGCACTCATTCATGTCCATGTTGCACTCATTCATGTCCATATTGCACTCAGTTTGTCTATGTTGCACTCAGTAATGACCATGTTGCACTCATTCATGTCCTTGCTGCACTCATTCATGTCCATGTTGCACTCAGTCATGACCATGTTGCACTCATTCATGTCCATGTTGAACTCAGTCATGACCATGTTGCACTCAGTCATGACCATGCTGCACTCATTCATGTCCATGTTGCACTCATTCATGTCCATGTTGCACTCATTCATGTCCATGTTGCACTCATTCATGTCCATGTTGCACTCATTCATGTCCATGTTGCACTCATTCATGTCCATGTTGCACTCATTCATGTCCATGTTGCACTCAGTCATGACCATGTTGCACTCAATCATGACCATGTTGCACTCATTCATGTCCATGTTGCACTCATTCATGTCCATGTTGCACTCAGTCATGACCATGTTGCACTCAGTCATGACCATGTTGCACTCATTCATGTCCATATTGCACTCAGTCATGACCATGTTGCACTCATTAATGACCATGTTGCACTCATTCATGTCCTTGCTGCACTTATTCATGTCCAAGTTGCACTCAGTCATGACCATGTTGCACTCATTCATGTCCATGTTGCACTCATTCATGTCCATGTTGCACTCATTCATGTCCATGTTGCACTCATTCATGTCCATGTTGCACTCATTCATGTCCATGTTGCACTCATTCATGTCTATGTTGCACTCATTCATGTCCATGTTGCACTCAGTTATGTCTATGTTGCACTCAGTTATGTATATGTTGCACTCATTCATGTCTATGTTGCACTCATTCATGTCCTTGCTGCACCCATTCATGTCCATGTTGCACTCAGTCATGACCATGTTGCACTCATTCATGTCCATGTTGAACTCAGTCATGACCATGTTGCACTCAGTCATGACCATGTTGCACTCATTCATGTCCATGTTGCACTCATTCATGTCCATGTTGCACTCATTCATGTCCATGTTGCACTCATTCATGTCCTTGCTGCACTCATTCATGTCTATGTTGCACTCATTCATGTCCATGTTGCACTCATTCATGTCCATGTTGAACTCAGTTATGTCTATGTTGCACTCATTCATGATCATGCTGAACTCATTCATGTCCATGTTGCACTCAGTTATGTCTATGTTGCACTAATTCATGTCAATGTTGCACTCAGTTATGTCCATGTTGAACTCAGTTATGTCTATGTTGCACTCATTCATGACCATGTTGAACTCAGTTATGTCTATGTTGCACTAATTCATGACCATGTTGAACTCAGTTATGTCTATGTTGCACTCATTCACGTCAATGTTGAACTCAGTTATGTCCATGTTGCACACATTCATGTCCATGTTGCACTCATTCATGTCCATGTTGCACTCATTCATGTCCATGTTGCACTCATTCATGTCCATGTTGCACTCATTCATGTCCATGTTGCACTCAGTCTTGACCATGTTGCACTCATTCATGACCATGTTGCACTCATTCATGACCATGTTGCACTCATTCATGTCCATGTTGCACTCAGTCATGACCATGTTGCACTCATTCATGACCATGTTGCACTCATTCATGACCATGTTGCACTCATTCATGTCCATGTTGCACTCAGTCATGAACATGTTGCACTCATTCATGTCCATGTTGCACTCATTCATGTCCATGTTGCACTCAGTCATGACCATGTTGCACTCAGTCATGACCATGTTGCACTCATTCATGTCCATGTTGCACTCATTCATGTCCATGTTGCACTCAGTCATGACCATGTTGCACTCAGTCATGACCATGTTGCACTCATTCATGTCCATGTTGCACTCATTCATGTCCATGTTGCACTCAGTCATGACCATGTTGCACTCAGTCATGAACATGTTGCACTCATTCATGTCCATGTTGCACTCATTCATGTCCATGTTGCACTCAGTCATGACCATGTTGCACTCAGTCATGAACATGTTGCACTCATTCATGTCCATGTTGCTCTCATTTATGTCCATGTTGCACTCATTCATGTCCATGTTGCACTCATTCATGTCCATGTTGCACTCATTCATGTCCATGTTGCACTCAGTCATGTCCATGTTGAACTTAGTCATGTCTATGTTGCACTCAGTTATGTCCTTGTTGCACTCAGTCATGACCATGTTGCACTCATTCATGTCCTTGCTGCACTTAGTAAGTCAATATTGCACACAGTAGGTCATGCCGGTTATGCAGTCAGTTATTTTTATTTTGCAATGAGTTATGTCAATGTTTTATCGGTCATGTCCATGTTGCACTCTTCAATGTCCATGTTGCTCGGAGTCATTTCCATGTTGCACTCAATCATGTCCATATTGCACTCTTCAATGTCCATGTTGCTCTGAGTCATTTCCATGTTGCACTCAGTCATGACCATGTTGCACTCATTCATGTCCTTGCTGCACTTAGTTATGTCAATATTGCACACAGTAGGTCATGCCGGTTTTGCAGTCAGTTATTTTTATTTTGCAATAAGTTATGTCAATGTTTTATCGGTCATGTCCATATTGCACTCTTCAATGTCCATGTTGCTCTGAGTCATTTCCATGTTGCACTCTTCAATGTCCATGTTGCTCTGAGTCATTTCAATGTTGCACTCTTCAATGTCCATGTTGCTTGGAGTCATTTCCATGTTGCTCTCAATCATGTCCATGTTGCACTCTTCAATGTCCATGTTGCTCGGAGTCATTTCCATGTTGCACTCAATCATGTTCATGTTGCACTTATTTATGTCCATGTTGCACTCAGTTGTATCCATGTTGCACAAGTCAGGCATGTCGGTTTTGCAGTCAGTTATGTCAGTATTATACTCAGTTATGTCAATTATTTATAAGTCATGTTCCATTCAGTCATGTCCATGTCACACTCAGTTATGTCATTGTTGCACTAATCGATCATGTCAGTTAGTGATGTCCAAATAGCAATCGGTTATGTCCGTGTTATCAGTCATGTTTATGTTGCACAAAGTTATGTCCATGTTGAACTCAGTTATGTCTATGTTGCACTGATTCATGACCATGTTGCACTCAGTTATGTCCATGTTGAACTCAGTCATGTCCATGTTGAACTCATTCATGAATCATATCAATGTTGCACAAATTTATGTCCCTGTTTTTATGAGTCATGTTCATGAAGCACTTAGAACATGTTCATGTTACACTCAGTCATGTTAACGTTGTACTCAATTATGTTGATGATGCACTGAATTATGTCCATTTTGCACTCAGTCATGTCCATGCTTCACTCAGTTAGGTACACAATTCTCTCAGTTGTGTTCATGTTTTATAGAGTGTTATGTCAGTGTTTCTAACAGACATGTCAGTGTTGCAACAGTCAATAATGTTTTTCACTATGATAATTTTTTCTAAACTTAAACACTTTTGGTGAAATCAGTATTAGTTAAGCTGACTACTTAAAAGCGAAACCAAAAAAATGTTAGAATAAATCAGCCTACTCCAAGCCTAGTTTTTTATGTAAGATATTCTTAAAGATTTCTACAGATTAGGTCATTAATGGTTGCTTACCGTCATAACAGTAATGCTAACAGACATGTCAGTGTTGCTAAGAGACATGTCTGACATGTCAGTGCTACTAACAGTCATGTCAGTGTTGCTAAGAGACATGTCTGACATGTCAGTGCTGCTTACAGTCATGTCAGTGTTGCTAAGAGACATGTCTGACATGTCAGTGCTGCTAACAGTCATGTAAGTGTTGCTAAGAGACATGTCTGACATGTCAGTGCTGCTAACAGCCATGTCAGTGTTGCTAAGAGACATGTCTGACATGTCAGTGCTGCTAACAGTCATGTCAGTGTTGCTAAAAGTCATAACAGTAATGCTAACAGACATGTCGGTGTTGCGATCAGTCATGTCAGAGTTGCTAACAGTCATGTCAGTGTCGATAACAGTCATGTCAGTGTTGATAACAGTCATGTCAGTGTTGCTTAGAGACATGTCAGTGTTCCTATTGTTCATGCCAGTTTTCTGTCCATCATATCAGTGCCCAAGGTTATAAAACTGAGCATGGAAACCAGTCTCTAATCTCCAGCATCTGATTGGCTGAAATGGCAACCAGTCGCCATTTCAGCCAATCAGATGCTTGAGATTTGAGACTGGTTTCCAATCTCAGCTTTATAACCTTCAGCCATGTATTGCAAGTCAGTTTAATGCTACTGAACCTTACCAGACTTTTCTTTCCGACTGCAGTTGTTCGGAGAGCCATTTCTCCATGGATTTCTTGTCATTTTGTGAAATCCTCTTGCTGTGCCCAAATTGCTTGTGTATGAACGTCCCGACCTTAGTTCTGATATCAGGGTCAGCTTGCACATCAACAATCGTTCGTGCTGTAGCACCTGAAACAAGAGAGAACAGTTATACTCAGTGTTCCTAAACTGAAGTCAGCCTCATAATTACTTTTGTGGACTTGGTTCTTTTATATTTGTCATTCTTAACCATTAACTCCATATATTCTGACTGTTAAAACAGGGGCATTCATTGCATTTTCAGATAAGCGAGCATAATAGTGCCATCAGATCAGGATCTGCACTGTTTGCTTTTTGATTCAATAAGTTATTTCTGACCAAGAAGCAACAATGTATATACTGATAAGATGACATAGATGTGCCTGTTGATCTGGATCTGCACTGTTTGCTTTTTGATTCAATAAGTTATTTCTGACCAAGAAGCAACAATGTATATACTGATAAGATGACATAGATGTGCCTGTTGATCTGGATCTGCACTAAAAAATTTCATGTGATTAGACATGTATGTAAGGAGTAAAGGTTTAATACTTTTAGGCACATATCATAGTAATAAGTGTTCAACTGCTGACAGGAAAGAATTATACCGGGTAATCATGAACACTTCCACCATGGTTATTGTCTTTCACCATTTTGTCACATTAATTACACGCCAATTTTTATAAAATTTAAATGCTTTCTACAGAGTATGAGAACATCAGGAGCTTGTTTTGGAGTGAAAATGACATAATATTATTTTCATTAAGTATTGGAGTCAAAATTTTCTTGAAGTAAGTATTTAATTATGCGTGACTCAAGATCTACCAGTACAGGCTTAAAAAGGACATAAATTTAAACTAAAAATCAAGTTAACATGAGTGTGTGATTTAAAATTGCAGTAAAATTGATGTAACATTCTGACCTGAGATATATTAAACAGGCTGTGGTATTAATAGTGTTATCTGTCTCAACATTTAAAGAGATAAGCTTTTCATTGTAGATTCTTCTAAAGACAAATTCTTGTACCAGACCATAAAATAAGACTAACACTAGTGATTTTAGCCAGATTCTTACAACAGACAGGTGACCCATATCATCAGCTTTAAACCAAAACCAAATTAGAATTTCTTAATGGGGAAATACAGAAAAACTAGTGCCAGATCAGTCAAAATCTGGTATCTATATGCCAGTAGGAAAGGTTCAGGACTGTCAAATGTTGAAATAAAGTATTTTGATAGGTGGATTTTTTATAACTTTAAAACTTTGTACAGTCCAACCTGTGCTAAAGACAACTTGTAAACAAAGACCACCTGTGGAAAAAGGCCACATTTTATTTGTCCCATTGACTGATTTTAAGAACTAATTCAGCTGTAAACAAGAACCTGCCTTCAAAGATCACTTCTTATTCCACCGACTGGTCTTTAAAGGTTTGACTGTAATTGGTTTTGATATGAGGCTGGGTATATTTTGATTGAACAATTGCACATAAAGACTTCAGCGGCACTGACTTGGCCACTCTTTATTTAACTTTAAGGACTTACCATCAACCTGTGATTCAGGTTTCGGAGCTCCATTAGCACAGTTCACACACATACTGTTGACCATAGAGTTCTGGCGGCTGAGGTAGAGATCTGTCTCCGCTTTGACCTCGGTCATTAGCATGGCGGCCAGCCAGGGGTAGTCTGTCTTGATTATATCAACAAACGTGTCAAACGCTTCGGGACCTCGCTTCGGTAGCATAGACAACATCTTGTAAGCTTGATCTGTCTGTGTCCTCTCGGCCTGTATGTAGTGTACAAATATAATAATATAATTATTTACTTGAATTAAGCCTGAATAAAGACGGATTTCTATAAATATTATGTTCTGTTAGGTCATTTTGATTAATCCCATGTTTAGAGACATTGTGATATTCAGATGTTGGGAAGGGGTGTGATTTGTGCCAGAAGTCTATATTCAGCCAATAGAAAGTCATGTTTCAAATAACAATAAGTATACAGCTGAGATAGGCAGTACAGTTTCAGATCATGATGCAGCCAGTGTTAAGCAAATATTCAGTCAATTTTCAGAAAAGTTTAGCCACTTACAAAACTTAAGGAATTTATGTCAGTACACTATGTACTGTGATGATGGATGATTGTATTTTTTATAGGTGATGTGCATTGTACAAAGCTGTTGGGCTTGGGTTGTGGTAGTGACGGGTGGGGGTTCTAGAGGAGGGGCACCTGTTCAAAATAAAAAAAAAAACACCCTAAAACTTAAAACATATTAGCTGTAATTTCCACACATTCTTACATGTTCAGGCTCTACTTCCCATTGATATAAGAAAACAGGCACTTCCCCTTGGTCATAGAAAAAGGGCAGGGGCTATGTAACTATAAGGCCAGAAAATATAAAAAAAAACAACTATGATAATAATAAATATGATGTGGCTTACTTGGCAAATAGAAGAGATGTAGCAGAGATAGTTGGTCTTTTTCATAATTGTTATAATTATGTGTCATGAATGATTAAGCAAAAAGCATTGTCTATAAATCCACAGGTGGCGGCATATTTCTGTTTGTATACTTCAGCCAAATGTGACACAGGAAACATAATATTATATTGTAGTAGATTTCGTACCAGCGGCCTCTGTAGCTCAAGCACCAACGGCCTCTGTAGCTCAATTGGTATAGCATGGACATTTAAGCCGGAGGTCCAAGGTTCGAATCCTGGTCGAGGCTACTCTTTCTGTAGACACAAATTGGCATTGTCAGCATATGGCAGAATACCTCTGTATACTTCAGCCAAATAATGACACAGAAAAACTATAAAATGTTATGGATGACTTAACAGTCATATTACAGGCAAAGTTAATTCAAATAGAGTTAATATTAGCTAAAACATTTAAAAATTTGATATCGCCATGAAATATGTTTTATTTTCCCATACCTGGAAATATGGAAATATACACAGAATATCTGTCTCAACCCTTTCCTCCATAAATACATATTTTTATGGATGTAAGACCAGTGTAGATCCAGATCAGCCAGCACATCCGTGTCATCTGCTCAGGATCTGTCCTGGTCGCATTTTAGTCAGAATTATCCTAAAGAATCAAAAAGTGAACAGTTTAGATCCTGATCAGACGGCACAGATTCGCCGACTGATCTGGATCTAAACTGTTCGCCCATGCAATAAAGATGAATCTATGGAGGAAAGGGTTAAAAGGAATCCAGTGGTCCGCTTTTCAAATCAAAATAATAGCTTACAAGGATACAGAGTTTTCACTGATTTCCCTCTTAGAGGATTTCAGAGCGATGCAAATAGGTAGTCTTGGACCAATCATGAGCTAAAAGACAAACTTACGCGAATAGTTTCCACCATGACTTGATCAAACACTCTACGTTGGAAGAGGGCGGCATACAGTCCTTCTGTCATCATGATGCCGCTGGCAAGCTGCGTGATGTGCTTCTGAAGCACCAACTTGTGTGCTTCATTCATGTTTATACACAGTCCTAGGCTGATTTCCTTATCTTCAGTCTTGTTTTAGATCCAGCAAGTCAAACTGTATGTCAGGAAGACAGGTTTTCTGCTTTCATGTCATTCTTCTTTCTGCTGCCACAGTTCATAATTATGGAAAATCCATGTGGTACTTAGTTGGAATTCTGCAATTTTTTGAATTCTTTAGAGAAGTAAGTTCTATGAAGTTCTGTTTAACAGTCTGTTAGACTTCGTGATTAGATTTCAGTATAATTTTGTTTTTGTTTTTTTCACCAAGGAAATCTTTCCTAAACTTTAACACTTTTAGTGAAGTCAGTAACAGCTAAGCTGACTATTTTAAACCCACCAACACAAAAACATTTGAATAAATCAGCTTACTCCGAGCCCAGTTCTTGATGTAAGATATACTTAGTGATTACTACAGTTTAGGTCATTAATTAATCCAGTTTAATCTTCTTAAAGTTCAGCTAAATTATTGCTGAAAGTTTCTGAGTCAGCTTATTGTATATGTTGATACTAATTCAATTTTAAATGTTTTTTTTTGTAAATTATGTTTAATGAGCCTTGTAAAACTTGTTTCAAATAGTTTTACTGATAAAGTTAATTAATTAAAGCTGTGTTTTTCTTACAGTCACCTGTTCAGTTGATTCTGTAGCTCCCCATAGTTTATCCACTAAGTCTTGCACATGATTATTATTTGAAACAAGTTTTGTACAAATGTTTTTTTTTTTAATTTTCCTCAAGTTCCAAATGTGTGCACTTGCAGATGTTAAGAATGTGCTAAGTTGATCATAAGTATGGTAGACCACAAAACAAACAAAAGAGTTTATGTAAATAAGTTGTGATAAGGGATTGAGAGAACATGGAATTATAGATAGCACGATCATAGGGTCATTAATCCAAATGTGTCAATTTGTAAATCGTTAATGATTGAGGCCCGATCACAAACGTCAAACTTATCTTTTTAAAAGAAATCCACAAAAGTAAACAATTAGATGTAGGCAAGCAAAGATTAATATTGAGTGGATTTGGTTAAGCAAATATATTTGTTTTTTATCAGGCTGTTTTAAAATAATATTGGACTGAAGAGATGAACAGTGTAGACCTAGACTGGACAGCACAGATGCCTAGGTTCTACACTCACTGCTTTGAAATGCAACTTCAGTCATTGAATCGGTGTTGGAACAGCGATATTGACAGCAAAGATAATGAAAAGAATTTTAGCAGCAACTTGTGTGGTAAGACATGCATGCTCATCAGCATTGAAAGACAAAACATTGTGCACTGTCCAATAGCTTGAATATTTTGTGAGCAAATTTTGTTGTAGCGATGCCCCAGACCAATTCGAAACAGTGACGAAAAAGACTTCAATAATTGTGAAGTGCATGATGAGTTAGCTGATGGTAGGAAGTAGACCAGTCTGGCTTCAACTCTTTACTCCATAGTTACAGATTTTATCTTATGGGCAAACAGTGTAGATCCACACCAGCTGACACATCTGTGCTATCAGATCGGGATCTACAATGTTTGCTTTTAACATGTTTAGATTATTTATGACAAAGAAGTGAACAATGTAGATACTGATCAGATGGCAAGTGTGAGCAGGCTGATCTGGATCTACACTATTCACCCATGCAATCAAAGTCATATATATATGGAGTAATTGGTTAATATTGTGTTAGCACTTAGCTGCATAGGAGAACTGTCATATTAATATTTTTGCATGGTAAATCTCTACAGGATTTGACCAATGACCGAAAGACACAAGATTGAATGATGTGACAATAATGGCTCTCTACGTTCTAACTTATCTTTTTTATCGACAAACTCTTTAAGTAATGGGATGTTGTTCCCAAGAATACATGTATTTACATGGTCATATGAAAATATAATCAAGTAATTTAAACATGCATTTTAATCACAAGTAAAACTGTCTGAATACTGTTGTATCATTTAATTTTGCAGGGATCACATTTGTGTCAAAGACATAAATGCAGACTTCCCGAAAGTTGAAAAAAAGTGTCAGACATTCGGTCAGACAAGATGTGAAAATCTGTCTGACCGAAACAAATTCTGTCTGACCGAAACATTTAAAAATAAAATAAGCAAAACACGGTATTGAGGGTGTTTTTATTTTTCTTTATGTAGCATATAGAGGATATTTGTTTTACCATTGTAAGACAGAATATATTTTCTTTTTTATTTCACTTAGAAAATCGCCTGATTTACTGGAGAGTAAAATCACTCCCTACTATTACATGATCAGTTTTTCAAAATTCAATAGTTCATCTTGGAAGTCAAAGCATTAACGATCTTTTATCCATTTTGTATAAAATCTACAAACCAGTAAGTGTTTTTGGTATTTTTTTCTTTTGCAGCTTTTCTTCATTTGTTACTTTTCTCTTTTTACCGGGAATTGCTCCAGTGAAATATTTTTAAAACGCCATTTTGTGAGTCCGAAATTACGAAATGGAAATAGGTGAAAATGAGCGAAATGTAGGAAACAGTAGACTCCTACCCAGTCGCAGTCAGTCGTTTTCTGATGAAGAATGGTCATGTGCAGCGAAACAGTCAAAGAAGCGGCAGTGGTACGAATTGTCATGAAGACGAATACGTAAATTATTGCACTCGGATATCCTCGCTTATTTCTCTCGGAACAGTCTCGAGTAAAAACATCAAGCAAAACTGTAATTTAGCCAATAAAATTGGAATATGCAGATCAAATGATTGCCGGACAATCGGTCCGACAATATATGAAATCATGCCGGACCGGCCGAAAATTTACCGGACAGGTCCGACGGTCCGGCGACTTTCGGGAAGTCTGTAAATGACATTATTGCTTGGGCATATTTGGAGCAGTTATATTATTATCATACAAACAAATATTATATTGTTTTATTATGTGCATTTTCCCTTGCCGGAAATACATGAAAATTAAAACCACACAAAATTCAATGATACCAAATTAGTTAATTAGTTAACCCTTTCCTATATATATATGCATTTTTACCCATGTGCAACCAGTGTAGATCCAGATCAGCCGGCACATCCGTGCCTTCTGATCAGGATCTGCACTGGTCGCATTTTGGTCAGAAATATCCTAATGAATAAACAAACAAACAGTTTAGATCCTGATCAGACGGCACTGATGTGCCGGCTGATCTGCTTCTAAACTGTTTGCCCTAGCAATAAAGGTGTATCTATACAGGAAAGGGTAAATATAGGCACCATTCCTATCACTTGCTTTCTTATACTAAGCCTCTAACCACTGTGCAAGTAAAGGGACCCCAAGACTAACCTCCACAACCCTGTCATCTCACCACAAAGCATGTTGCAAACTGAACTATAAAGTTAAACATACTTCTGACAATATATCACAGAACCAAGATCTTTTTGATAGCCTTCAAATGTAAATATTTAAATGTCTGTCCTTCTGTTGTAAGATACCATTAAATGTTATCTGATATTCAAATATATTTTTTCCAATTAAATCCAAATTAAAGTATCTTTTAATTGACAGATGATTACAGTAATTTAGTATAAATTATTCTACTAGTCAGACATAAAATTGATACATCTACTGTACTTCAAAAACAGTTACAATTAATGATTTAAGAAATCGACAGATTTGCCATTGATACCATCAGATATTGTATTTCAAAATAAAGGACATTTCATAGTTTAAGAAACCAATAGACTTTGATAATTTTTCATTTTGTGGTTTTGTTTGGTCTATGGCATAAGAGCAATAATTTTAGCTGTGTCATAGCATAGCTTGATTTGAGGAACCTGACATGGCATTTGAGACTTTCTGGTAAGGTACAAGCTTTAAATCACATGAAGGATTTTAGTGAATTGCAATGATTACCCTATAATCCATGATCAACATCTTCCCATCCTGTCTAATCAACATCAATATTCAAGATCTGAAAAATGTTGAAACTTTAAACTTGATTTAAACATGATTTCCGATCAGGATGTACACTGTTCATTTTTTTTTATTCATAAGGTTATTTCTGACCAATAAGCGAACATTGTAGATCCTGATCAGATGACACAGATATGCCAACTGAGCAGGATCTTCACGGTTTGCCCACACTTTAAAGGTGTATCTATCGTGTAGGGTTAGGAACTTGTATTGTTCTTCTCTGATTTTCTTTATCTAGTAACTAAACAAGCAGGGTTTACCCCTCTCATCTGTACAATACTGTCATGTTACATGCAATTTAAACATTTTTGCGAAGAGTAACAAAATATGCCAAAACCTAGGATCTGCCCATCCCCCAAATTTCATGTTTAACAAAATTTTATAAAACTCAGATTTGGAGTAAAAATCAGGACATCAGCAAACCTATGCTGTGGAATATAGACTTTCCAGCAGGAAATGTTTATTAAGGCTGTGTGGGAATATGGGGACATGTCACACATTTTGGTTTATTATATGATTTCTGTTGAACGGAAATTGATAACTTGAAATAAAAGTATTCACTATCTTTAAATTACAGATGTGTTTGAAGTCTATGATCTTGATAATTTTGTGGTATCAATATTTTTTAAATATGACGCAGTTCTACCCTTTCCAATTATTAACAAAAACATACAGCAATTGATGCATAATGCAATTGGGTTACTTCCCTTGTGGTCTGTTCGAGGGTAGTATCTATTACTTCCCTTTTACAAAACATTTTTCCTTAAAATATATTTTTTCATTTTAATAATGAAACTTTGAAAAGAAAAATCAGTTTATTTCATAAATATTTAATCATATAATAAAATTGTCAGGTTTTAAAAAGTCATACATTTATTGAAAAAGCACATTGTTTAAAGAATTCATATTATACATCAACATGTATGTGTGGTAACTCAAGTTTGAAATAGTTTAAAATAGTACCACTGCCAATGAAGAATCTCTTCATTAGCATATGCATTTTGGAGTTCAGAACTTCTGAACTGAAAAAGATCATGCGACGTCACAGAATATTTTGTAAGGCCTGTAGCCTTCACATGAATGATGTAGCATGTCATTCTGACATATCGATTTCTGATCAGGATCTACACTGTTCATTTTTTCTTCATAAGGTTATTTCTGACCAATAAGTGAAAATTGTAGATCCTGATCAGATGGCTCAGATGTGACCACACTTTAAAGGTGTATATAATTATGGAATAAAGAATTAAGAACTTTTATCGATAATCTCTAAAAAAATTTTATCTAGTAAATGCAACTTGTAGTAAAGGCAAGTTTACAAGCAGGGTTTACCACTCTAAATATTATGAACAATAAAGTAATGTTACATGCAATTTAAACATTTCTGCTTAGAGTAACAAAATCTGCTGAAACTTAGGATCTGCCTATGTCCCAAATTTTATGTTTAACAAACTCAGTTTTGGAGCCCAAATCAGGACATCTGCATACCATGCTCTGGAATTTAGATATGTGGAATGTATCTTTATTTTGCATACAGAAGACATGTTAGGAAATAGAAGTTTAGGGAATTTTTAGATCTCACTATTTTTCTTAATTATTCAAATGTGTCTTACCATATGCAAAATAGAGATACATTAAAAACACTCATTTGTGCAAAGTTTGGATGAACGCATTTTGTCCTAATTGAGATTTTGATAATTTTCTTTTTATCAATGAACGTGCTATGTGAGGAGTGTAGAAAGTCCTTAATATTATTATGATTACTGTTGAATAGAAGTTAATAATTTCAATAAAAATATTCACTGTTTTTAAGTTATAGATTTTTATGATTATGATATGTGGTATCAATATATTTAAATATGATGCAGTGCTACCCTTTCCAATTATTAACAAAATCAAAACACAGAAAGTGCTGGAAGCCAGCGGAGCGTAAACATAATCAAAATAAAACAACCCAATAATGTGCAATGAAACAGGACTTCAAGTTTTATTCCAGCCATTGTAGATATATAATATCTGAACAGAATGAAGAAACTCCTATGGAAGACATGCCATATGCTTGCAAAAATGAAAAAAACACTCATAATAAAACTGGTCAAAATATTTAACAAGATTGTCCATAGGACCCTAGCCCTGTCAACAACTGCTCAAGAGTCAGTGGATGCAAATGCAATTGCCATAATAACTTTCTTTGGCTCTTTCAATGGCCATAACTCTGGAATTCATTATGGAATCTAGCTGGTTCAAGAAAGGAACCAAGATCTTATAGTAACTCGATTATTGTAGAAGTCTGATTAAATTCAAATAAAAATGAAGCTGCTTTTGTGCAGAGCGGGTCTAAATAGTTTATCTTGGCACTTAACTCCGGAACCCATAATGCAATAAGGCAGTTTCAAGAAAGGAACTAAGATCTTATGGTAATGGAAGTGAATATCAGATCAAAATTAAGACCACTAGAGTGCAGACAAGCTTTTATTATAACTTGACCTAGTGACCTAGTTTTAAGGTCACATGACCCAGTTTCGAAAATGACCTAGATATCATTGAGATAAACGTTCTGACCAAGCTTGAAGAAGATCAGACCAAAATTAAGACCTCTCGACTGCGGACAAGGTTTTTCTATAATTTGACCTAGTGACCTAGTTTTCAAGGTCACATGACCCAATTTTTAATCCGACCTAAATATCATTGAGATAAACATTCTGATTGAAGAAGATCGGATAAAAATTAAGCAGCTAGAGTGCTGACGATTATTGTGAATGGACGCAGGACAAATGGTGATTACAAAAGTACCCTGTCACTATTTGACAGATGAGCTAAAAAGTAATTTTAAAAGATATCGAACAGGACAAATACAAAAATATTAGAGGCCAAGTTTGATCAAGCAATCTCAGGATCAAAATGCATCACTGTCTAGAATGCCTAGCCATGGTTGTAATGCAACTCAATATTTACACAAGTACCAATTTTGATTCATTCCAAACAGTGGAGTGCATGTCAGGATGCTTAACAGTAGTTGAACTTGATGATGGTAATATAATTTTATATCCATTCTTTATAGCAATACATCACAACTTAGGGTAATGCCAATGCCTTATAAATTTCATTTAGTAAATGAAAGAGGCACAACAAATGTTTTTAAATAACAATTAAAGTATGAAAATTGTTGGGTTAGCAAAATTATATTTATTTCTTATATTTTTATAACTTATTTCTTTTCTTTGTATTTCTCTTTATTAATTCCACTTTCAAAGTAATTACACAGGGACCCTGTGAAAGGCTATTTGATCTTGGTTTTATGTATAACAATGTGTAACAGGGAGTCAGCATTATGTTAATGTAATCATATTTTAATGAAGTGTCCAACCTAGTATAAATCAGATAAAGGGGCTCTTTATATTCATTTCATTAGTACAGCCCTTAACAGACACTCTTTCCCCCACCCTTATCTGTCAACTCTATTTAGACTATTTTAATATAATGTAAGGCATCCATCTGATCTGAATCCCCACACAGAATCTTGATCCAGTGATTTCAATTGATACAGATTCTTGTGTCTTAATGCAAACAAATGTGATTTTTTCCACTTTTGACTCAACCTAATTTTGAGCTTGGGGTCATTTTGATGCACAAAAATTTTTAAAAAGTGGTTTACTTTTGCAAGAAAGTATTGAGGAAATTGCATTTTTAATATGAAGTTAACACTTACTTAACTCTTGCAAATTAATTATAAGTAATACATGTGTAAGTATCACTTAATACAAGATATGACTTGTGAAGATCAGGTTTTGACCCATTGAAAATTCTCAACAGGGGTCAAATGACCCCTGGTTTTCAAAAGCAACTGAAATTCCTGCTTGATCAGAAAGTACATGTATCTAAAAGATCTAAACATGAACAGACTCTGACCAGCCTCCACTGATATGCAAGTTGATATGGTCTAACCTTGTCACACATGGAATAACAGCTGTATCCATGTAGGCCCCTTAATACTGACTTATGCATAATAATTTATGTCTACTTAAATGGAAAACGTAGACATAAAACATGTAATACTTGTGTTTTGCACAAAAAATCCATTTCTAACTTTAACCCTTAACTTCATATAATATGCACCTCAAGTTTATGGCATGGGCAGTGTAGAGTTAGATCACCCTGCATCTCCGTGTTGTTTGATCAGGATCTGCACTGTTCAATTTTAGATTCATAAGGTTATTGCTAAACAAGATGTGACCAATGTAAATCCTAATCAGATGCCACAAATATTTAGTCTGATCCGGATCTTCACTATATGCACATGCGATAAAAGGCATATATATGGCAGAAAGGGGCTCTATATCAATCATTTTTAGTTATGCTCTTAGAATGACTTGAACAATCTTTCTTAATGAATATTATCATCTTCAACTAAAATCTATTTCAGAAATTACTCTACTTCATAAAGCTGTTTCAGTTACTAACTAAGTTAATGCATAATAATATATTCCTAGTCAGAAATATTAACACTTTATATGCCATTTAACTCAAAAATTATTTTATTAGAGGATATAATTCAGGGACACTAGATGCAGATTTCTTGCATTTTGATGCAAGCATATTTATTTTTTTTTCAAATTTACCCCCCCCCACTCCCCACCATTTTGAGTTTGTGGTCATTGATGTTGGAGAATTTAGAAAAGTGGTCAATTTTTGCAATAATAGTGATTAATATTGTGCACATGTCTATTGCATTTTAACCCTTTACTTTTGGCTGATTGTGAATCCACTAAAATGAGATGAAAATGACTTTTCAGATTTAGCACATAGAGGAACCCCTGGTTAAGAATTATATTTTCTGTTAAATATGTTTTTTCTTCACAAATTTATCACAACCAATGAGCCGGCGACTGTTTTTTGCTTGTTAAAAGAGTCTTTTAAGCAGGGATTTCAATAGCTTTTGAAAACCAGGGGTTGTTTGACCCCTGTTGAGATTTCTCAAGGGGTCATAATCGAATAGTTTCTAGTCATATCTTGTGTTGATTGAACTTAAACTACTTATAAAAGAGCTTTTATTTCATTTAAATATAATTATGTTCAGTGGTTAAATAAGTATAAACTTAATAATTAAAATGCAGTAGACACAATACATTGTATTTATCTTTATTCTTGCAAAATTTGACCATGTTTCCAAGATTCTCATGAATCAAAATGATCCCAAGCTCAGAATAAGGTGGGGTCAAATGTGGAAAAAAACTTATTTGCTTACATCAAAATGCAAGAATCTGCATACAGAATTGATAATTGAAACCCCTGAGGTGGGAAATCAAGTCAGTGGTTAATTTGCAAGTTTATTCTACACTGATTGTCATAAATTTGTCTTGTAACCGAGATTGTTACCTAACGAAAACTAGGTAATTTAAAAATTAAAAATACCGGTTACCCTATGTGGTCTTTGATAAATCAAATAAATTTTAACAATTTTTGAGCAACAAAAGCTTTTCCAAAATTAAAGATGCTGCATTATTTGATTTCATATCTGGGACCTGCTAAATATAAATATATCTGGGCGGTCTGAAGTTTTGCCGGTTGTCTCTGACTGCAGGTCTTACGGTCTGCATGTCCTGTCTGTTTAGTTCATTAATCTGGGCCAAATCACTTGGCCATATCGTCTGTATATCATTGAAACTAGAAGCTAATTTCAGCTTTTCTTGCAAACAAATACAACTGTTTACCTTGTAAAGACCTGTAAACCTGGGTGGTGTAACTGCCGGTGTGATACAGAACTTTGTTTTCCAAAGTGCTTGAAGTCGAAGTGTCTATCTTTACATCCTCACCAGAAAATGTAAACAATAATCAGATGTGTGTTCATCTGTTCATGCAGCTGATTTATACAAATCATCAAATGCAAAATATGCCAAACTTTTAAAGTAAAATTGATTGCACATTTATGCATACAATGACTGCACACATGCAATTTTTGGGATACAGTTGAAGCAGTTTCAAAACTCTTCCTGACCTTTCGGAAATTACACAGTGTCTGTAATAAAAATTTTTGTCCATGTCTGTGTTTATTTGTAATCCTTCCAGGATTTCGCGCACTATTTCCCATGCCAATTCGTAAAACACATTTGGCATCATTTTCATGATTTTCACAATTAAAATTCGCACAAAACATTAGCTATACAGCCTATAGGGCGCTCTATTTGTTGAAACAAAATCTTCGAAAATGTTCAATGTTTTAGGTAAACACAATCGAGGGGAGATCACTGGAGGTGTGTGTAGTTTGGGCTAAACCCCGTACGTGTTACGTAACAAAACGTAAAACTATCGACACGTTATACTTTGAATAAAGCAAAAATACACCCCTCAAAATACTGAAATACTTTAAATTTTTTGCACCGTGTCTGCGTTCAGAATATGGGTTGAACGCGTTCAGAATATGAGAATATTGTCATTTGACGGTGCATAGAATCCCCGAACACAAACGAAACACCGAAAAAGACCGAATAAGACCAAAAAAGGGACCGAATGTGATTAAAAATTGAATTTATAAATAAATTATACATTGGCATTTATTTTAAAAGTGGTATTTGATACAAAAATAATGTTTTTTGGTTCACTTTTCGGTCTTTTCGGTCTTAGTCGGTGTTTTTGGTCATTTTCGGTGATTCTATTCACCCGCCATTTAACGTCATTGTGATTGTCTTACACATACGCAGTTTATTTGATCATATATATATCGATAATATCAGTACGCCTTTGTTGCTTTCATTGAGTAAGCGTTTTATTGATTATTCTTTAAAAGCAATCAATTTAAATGATCGTTAACAACTGATTTTCTATGATTGCTTTTGGAACTCTTTTCTGACGTCTACCGGAAGCTGTACTTCGACTTTTTCATTCGAGCGCACCTGCTGAAAGTTCTGTGATTTCGGATCTCCATTTCTATAGCCAACGGTAAACCGCTGGCTAAAAACATACAGCAATTGAGTTACTTCCCTTGTGTTCTGTGTGAGGGTAGTATCTATTACTTCCCTTTTACATAACATATATCTTTAAAATATATTTTTGCATTTTAATAATGAAACTTTGAAAAGAAAAATCAGTTTATTTCATTTATATTTAGTCATATAATAAAATTGTCAGGTTTTAAGAGGTCATACACTTATTTAAAATGCACATTGCTTAAAGAATTATGATTATACATATACATGAATGTGACTTGGATAACTAAGTTTGAAAGAAATAGAATGACTGCAAATGAAGAAATTCTTCATTAGCACATGCATTTTGGAGTTCATTACTTTGTACTGAACAAAATTTAGGTACACATTTTCATCTGCTGTAAGTTGCAAATATATAACTAGGCCTGCAAATTAGTGCCAGACATTTTACCCCTTTACTCCAAATATATGGGTTTCAGTGTAGATCCAGATCAGCTGGTACATAAATGATCTACACTTTATCTCTCATTCAAAAATGACCTAATGAATCTTCAAGTGAACAGTTAAGATCCTGATCAGATGGCATGTATGTACACTGTTTGCCTATGCATGTACTAGAATGGAAGAAATGCCCATACAGCTGTATGTGGAGGAAATGCTTTAACTCCTTTGGAAAACACCTTGCAAGGTTTAACATATACTGAACCAAAAAAGAAACTTTCGCAAAGTATGTGCCAGTTGTTCAAGGGTACCACTTAGATGTACACACATATATACATGTAGTAGCTTGTAAAACTCGTATTTACAAAATCATAACGTTGATTTCATCGACGACTGGCCCTCAAAAAGTCAGGATTTGAACCCAATTGAACATCTTTGGGATAATCTGGATAGACGCGTATGTCGACGTCCGAACCCTCCAAACAACATCAACGACCTTCGAGCAGCATCGCTTGAAGAATGGAATAATAATTTTCACAGGGTGACATTAACAAACTTGTGCTCTCAATGCGACGTCGCTGTCAGGCAGTCAGCATCGCACACGGCGGTCACACACGCTACTGATTGTTAACTTTAGAAATGACCCCTACCTTTTTTTAATTTAAAATTCAACAATCAATCTGATCCTTTCCTCCAAAATGACGATTTTAAAAGAACCACAATACATTATTTTACAAAAATGTAAGCTTTCAGCCAAAAGGATTGAAACTGTACTAACATATCTACAATCAAACTTGGCAAAAGTTTCTTTTTCGGTTCAGTATACATTTCCTAAATCCTTTCCTCCATAGACACACCTTTATTGCATTGGCAAACAGTGAAGTGCCGTCTGATGTGGATCTATGGAATAAAGAGTTAAGAACAAATATTGATTGATGTAATTTGTCACTGAAAAATATAAACATAGTACACCGTCATTGGTAACATGTAGATATTGTTATATTTAGTTAATTGCTCTTAAATTTGGGCTTTTATAACCTCAGTTTGTTATAAAGACCTGCAATTATTGTTTTATATAATTATGTTAAGAGTCAAGGGAAGTAACAAAATCACAAACTTTGGTTTAATATGTGATTTCTGTTGAATAAAACTTGATAACTTGAAACAAAAATAGTCACTATCTTTAAAGTATAAATGTGTTTGAAGGCTATTATTATGATATGTGATATCAATATATTTAAATATGATGCAGTTCTACCCTTTCCAATTATTAACAAAAAACATAGCAATTGTCGCATAATGCAATTGAGTTACTTCCCTTGTGGTCTATTTTTGAGGGTATAATCTGTTACTTCCCTTTTACAAAAAATATGTTTTTAATATATATTTAAACATTTGATAATGTAAAATTTGACAAAAAAAATCAGTTTATTCATATAAATGTTAAGTCTAGTCATTTAATAAAATAATGAGGACTTTGAAAAAGTTGAAGTTGTTTAAAAAACCTACTTTTTAAAGAATTGATTGATTATATATACCTGAATGTGACCAAGGTATGCAATATTGTATTTAAGTCCTACTGACTGCAAAGAAAGAAACTCTTCATTTGCATATGCAGTTTGTAATTCAGTATTTTTGTACTGAATAAGAACTTTGAAAATGTTGATGTGCATTCATGCCAGGTATTGATAAATTATTTAGTGAGACTGGTGACATTTTTAAGTGAGATTTGAGCAAAAATAAGTGAGATTTTCTAAAGCATGTCGAAACATGGTATATTATAAATGTTCTTATATACCTTTTTTATAAAAAGTAACTATATTTATAGTTTTATTACTTTAATGAAGTAACAAGACAAACACATTTTTTCAAAATCAAATACAGTACATTCCACTTAATTGAATGGCGCTTATTTGAATATTTCGCTTAATATAGTAGAATATTAAAACACAAAACCATTTATATCTATTTCTATGATAAATAATCTCTTTATTTGAATAGGTAACCGCATGCATTTCGCTTATTAAGATAGCAATTTCCCAGCTTACAAAGACTTACGACGCTAATCCTACTTGAAATTCACACGTTTCTGCCCCAAGGCAATGTGCATTATCGGTAAACTCGATAAATCTGTCATTGTTCATCACCTGTGTTACATAATGACTTCCGTTCACTGGCATGCATAATTGTGTTTACAGTATACATTTATAGCAATGACGTCACAAAACGGGTTTCCCCGCATTGAGAAGATGATCACGTTTTCAGGAAACCGGAAATTCCCGACTAAAAATAGATTAATCTTAAAACGAAAGAAACAGGAAAATATCAAATAAGAAATAAACTTTGCCATACTTGCTCGATAATTTGAACGTTATTTAGATCATGCAAACGAATCTTAATTTAGGATGGGTTTTAAAATATCGTATACGCAACGTTTTGGCGCCCCAAGTGAGATAATAACTCTTCAAAGAAAAGATAGTGGTATAGTAATCGGATGAAGATCGTGAATTTCGGATACGAAAAGTTACGAAAGAAAATGAGTCGACTATGTAGGCAAAAAGAAATTTTTTTGAAACGGCGCAAAGTCGAAAGAATCAAACGTATACACAGCGCATTTACATAGTATTAGTTATCTTCAAACCGTATTTTATTTAACATGATGACAGAATATATTTCTGAGTGCATTACCCCACCTACCACTGACGAAACTGAGAATTTGTAAGCTCCGTTCTTTATGATACTCCGCTTAATTGAATCGAGGATCCTGACAAATAGACTATTCAAATAAGCGGATTCTACTGTAAAATGTTTGTGACTAAAATCTTTATGCCACATTTATTTAAAAATGTCCACTGAAAATTCATACTATTCAAGCCATTAGTTATCCACTAAGTGCAATAACTGACTGGGCATTTAATTATGAAGAAAGTCTAGTGTTGAATAACACCTTATCAATGTTAATCCATTGTCCCAGGGTAATTGAAGTAGATGAAATAAACAAAATGTCATAATTTCCGATAAATCAGTGTCAATCAAGCGCTTTCATTTCGAATTCGGCATTCCTCGGACTTATTGGAGACATTGAAAATTTGCCCTGCAGATGACAATTTTTTTAAAAGAGAAATTAAAAAAAATACGTGAGTTTTTTGTCTTTATCTGTTAGACCGTGAGGGTGGGTGAAATTCCGTGAGTTTTTACCTCACGGCGTGAGACCCCGGCATGTCGAGGGCTCAGCGCAAAACTATCATATCTGCACTTTTTATCAAAAATGGTTTTATTTCATACTTTGACTTGTTTTAATAGTCCCCATAATCTGACAAAAAAGTATAGTGAGCAGGCTGATCTGGATCTACACTATTCACCCATGCAATCAAAGTCATGGATATATGGAGTAATTGGTTAATATTGTGTTAGCACTTAGCTGCATAGGAGAACTGTCATATTAATATTTTTGCATGGTAAATCTCTACAGGATTTGACCAATGACCGATAGAAAAAGTTTTACAAATTTAACACAAGATTGAATGATGCGACAATAATGGCTCTCTACGTTCTAACTTATCTTTTTTACTGACAAACTCTTTAAGTAATGGAATGTTGTTCCCAAGAATACATGTATTTACATGGTCATATGAAAATATAATCAAGTAATTTAAACATGCATTTTAATCACAAGTAAAACTGTCTGAATACTGTTGTATCATTTAATTTTGCAGGGATCACATTTGTGTCAAAGATAGTGTTGGGAAATCGGTTGCAAATCATAATCGATCATCGGTTGGAATCGGTTGCCCTTTCCGATGCGATTTCACGATTATAATCGGTTTCATAATTTACACAGTGTTAGGTTTACAAATAGTCTTAGATCAGTAGCATACATAATTACTGGATACTAATAATTTTCAACTTTCTGATCAAAAACAAAATCAAAATAATTGCTGCCCAAAAAGGTTTGTGCAACTGAACTGAACTCCTCTAGATCCGCCACATGAATTCTTAAATGCAAAAATGTTGAGTTTTCCTATGAATAATATACTGATTTTAAGGCTGAAGACACAAGATAAGAGGTCTAGTTTATGAAATACATATTTATTCGAAGAATATTTACCATCGTCATATAGCTAAGCAACTCAGACACTCGACAAAATCGGCGCCATTTTGCGTTTTTGCTTGTTGCCTGTATTTTTGTTTTATTTGCAACAAATTCTTCAAAGGCCTTTCGTTAGGTCTAGGTTTATTTCTGTGCGATGGAAGTTCTTCGTTAATCTTGTAGAATCTAAAGTGCTTCTGATTAATTTTTTTGCCTTGGTTCTCGTAAATCTCTCGGATCGCCATTTTAATTTTCAATTTTTCAAAGTGATTTCCCTTTATGGACGGTGTAAAAGACTGAACCCGTACCTTTATATTTTGTCTCTTACACTGCGTATGTCTCAACTGTTAATCGATTATGAGAGAACGACATCGATCATCGACATCGAGAAGCATTAACACGTCGCTAATCGATGTTTTCCGATCATCAGCACATCACTAGTCAAAGACATAAATGACATTTTTGCTTGGGCATATTTGGAGCAGTTATATTATTATCATACAAACAAATATTATATAGTTTTATTATGTGCATTTTCCCTTGCTGGAAATACATGAAAATTAAAACCACACAAAATTCAATGATACCAAATTAGTTAATTAGTTAACCCTTTCCTATATATATATATATATGCATTTTTACCCATGTGCAACCAGTGTAGATCCAGATCAGCCAGCACATCCGTGCCTTCTGATCAGGATCTGCACTGGTCCCATTTTGATCAGAAATATCCTAATGAATAAACAAACAAACTGTTTAGATCCTGATCAGACGGCACTGATGTGCCGGCTGATCTGCATCTAAACTGTTGGCCCTAGCAATAAAGGTGTATCTATACAGAAAAGGGTAAATATAGGCACCATTCCTATCACTTGCTTTCTTATACTAAGCCTCTAACCACTGTGCAAGTAAAGGGACCCCAAGACTAACCTCCACACCCTGTCATCTCACCACAAAGCATGTTGCAAACTGAACTATAAAGTTAAACATACTTCTGACAATATATCACAGAACCAAGATCTTTTTGATAGCCTTCAAATGTAAATATTTAAATGGCTGTCCTTCTGTTGTAAGATACTATTAAATGTTATCTGATATTCAAATATAATTTTTTCCAATTAAAATCCAATTAAAGTATCTTTTAATTGACAGATGATTACAGTGATTTAGTATAAATTATTCAACTAGTCAGACATAAAATTTATACATCTACCGTACTTCAAAAACAGTTACAATTAATGATTTAAGAAATCAACAGATTTGCCATTGATACCAATCCAAATATTGTATTTGAAAATAAAGGACATTTTATAATTTAAGAAACCAACAGGCTTTGATAGTTTTGTTTAGTCTATGGCGAAAGAGCAATAATTTTAGCTGTGTCATAGCATAGCTTGAGTTGAGGGACCTGAGGGACCTGAGGTGGCATTTGAGACTTTCTGGTAAAGTACAAGCTTTAAATCACATGAAGGATTTTAGTGAATTGCAATGTTAACCCTATAATCCATGATCAACATCTTCCCATACCAGTCCTATCCTGTCTAATCAACATCAATATTCAAGATCTGAAAAATGTTGAAACTTTAAACTTCATTTGAACATGATTTCTAATCAGGATCTTCACTGTTCATTTTTTTTATTCCTAAGGTTATTTCTGACCAGGGGGTGAACATTGTAGATCCTGATCCGATGGCACAGAATGATATGCCCACTAAAGGTGTATATATGGACAGGCTGTCAAGCGGTCATACTTTTTCCTACTTTTTCCTACTTTTTAGTCTTGTTCCTACTTTTTCCTACTATTTTACAAAAACCTCCTACTATTCCTACTTTTTTGTCAGATGGACAAAAGAAAAAATCTATTTTTTTTAAAAGGAGATTTTAAAAATATTTTTTTTGTGTTCAGAAAGTAATGTACTTGTAAATGTCATACCAGTATTCATATTGATAAGTGTGAAGTTCTATGAATTTCTTCTGTCTACATACGGTAACTACCGCTAATGGTCTAACAGGCCTGACAATGTCATTTGTCTAAGTCAAAAATAGAAATAAAGGGGTTATAAAACTCATGTGGGTAAAATAGATAACAGTTAATTTCATTAATGCCAAGTGAGTGTTGAAAACTCCTTAAATGCAAGTTTTTAAAACTGATAATTTAACCGTTAAATTGCAAAAAAGTATTTTTTTTAACAGGAAATCACCTTTAAACACCTCAGAAATAGTCATAACTTTATACATCGTAGAAAAGGTCTGACCGTCATTCTCATGTGATAGAAAGTGGCCAGAATGTTAAGAGTATTTAGAGGAATGTTTGAGCCATCTAGCAAGCCTCCTAGCGTAACCTTTAAAATCTTTAAAACCTGTAATTTCAGAGCAAACTTAAAAGCTTTTAAATCTTCTCGGGGCTTTTTTTTTCTTCTTTAGTAGAGACAGTCTTCCCCTCAGAAAATCTCTTTAAAATCTTGCAGTTTTCTGCAAAAAGTAACTTTACATAAGATATTTTATTTCCCTTACAGAAGAAATAATGTTATTTTCCCCCAAAATATTGGGCATGGGTCCCATCCCTTGGCATTGAAAAACACCTGGTTCTGAAAAACCTATAAAAAGGCCAGAAAGCCTGTAGTTTTCACTCAAAATCTATAGACTCCCAGCCTTGTCACTGTAATGGTTGTACTACTGTATTTCTCCCCCTCCCTTCTTTTTGAGTTTTTTCAGAATGCTGTTGTGTTCACCAACAAGATACATTTAGATGTTGGCAGTAGTGTTTTCAAGACCATGGGTTTTCCATGTGTTCAGCATTTATAATGTAACTCAGCATTTTTCAAAATGACCAATTATTTATTGCAACTGAGCACTGCTTCAGTCTTCGAAATAACCCACTTGCCCGAAGCCCGGGACAAGTAAAATTGTCGGCGGGCAATTTAAAATAATAACCTGTCTGCCCGATCGGGCAAGTTGATATAAATAAACAAATTAACATTTACGACGCCAGATGACTGGATGTTTACTTTCGTTTTACAAGTTAGTTTCGCACAGACGCTCAATGAAGTGCGTTACGATAGCGTCTGGGCGAACCAGAGTACACGTAATCATACGCGTCATAGCTATTTGTGCTGTTGTTGTTGTATGTGATGAAGTGACATCAGTGAATGGTTACCGGGATGTTTTTACGTTATTTTGACGGAGCAAAACCAGTATAAAGGCGTCAAGAGCCCCAGAAGCCTGCCGCTGATCAATGTGTCACAAGCAAAAACAGCGTATGAACAAAAAGGGAGCTTGTTTTTGCAGTCATGGCAGCAATCTCGTCGGTTCCGGGAATAGTCATACCACTACAATCTCGTACCGTTACAATCTCGTACCGAATTGGGAATAGTCGTACCTCATATAAGATAATATAGAGATTTTTTATGCTGGAAAATTATGATACTTATTTGTAATGTCGTAGTTCTTCAGATCGATGCTGTTGATTTTCTGTTTTATTTGTTATATGAATTATGATAAAAAAAAATAAATACACAACAGTCATTTGAGCTAGAGGTAATCATTCCCACAAGTATTAGTAATTATATGTAATCATTTCTAGATGACACTGATCTTGCTGTTTCCAGAATGGGGTAAGTAAATTTTACACAAATATCAAACCGGTTAACATTTAAAATTACTGAAACAATGTAAAATTTAAATGGATCCAGGATGCTAAAATGGAACATCTTTTTATTTCAGGAACCTGTTGCTGCAGCACGGTTGAAGAATCATGATGATGATGAAGATGGTGAGATGGAAATGGCTGAAGACAGTGTTTTCTCTCTTGTTGTCATTTCGAGAATGAATTGTTTATATAGATAAACATGATTAAAAGCTTAAATTAAAAAAAAACGAATCTTTAATTTTTCGGGCAAGTTGAAATGTATTCGGGCAAGTTGAAATTCCATGTTGTCTGTCCGAAGGGGCAAGTTCTAAAAAAAAATTATCGTGAAGGCTGCTGCTTGCGTTATGAATGTCTGAATTTTTTCAATGAGAATTCTAACAAAATGCTGAGTTGTAATTTTTTTTTTTTTAAATCAGGTCTGGTGATATGTTTACACTATTGCAACTGTGGGCAAAAGCATTTATAGCAAAGTTTAGATATAAAACATGCCTATTATCATATATGTGGTTTTAGAGTAGGTTTCCATGTCAATTAACTTTTTTCCCCAAAATTAAAAAGGGTATGGGCCCCTTCCCCTACACTTGTATACTGATACAAATGTATGTTATGCTTTTTCAATGAGAATTCTAACAAATGTATCCTTTATTAATTAGTTATTTTGAAATATTTACAGTAAAAGGCCTTTTTAGACTTGAGCCTTTATAAAACCCCTTTTTTATGCCCCCATGAAGTGTGAGGCATATAGAGTTGCACTCATAATGCCCCCTCGGTGAGGGTCATAGAGAGTTGCACTTGTCCCTCTCTCATCAACTTCTCATTAACCAATAGGCAGAATTCTTTCAAACTTGCAAAGATTGATCGAGCAGGATGTGAAGATGATCGTAAAGAAAATGCGACTAGTTTAACCACAGTTATGGCCCTTTGTTTTACAAGTGTTCTTGTAGCATTTGGGGCATCCGTGTCCCCAGGACACAGTCTAGTTTTTTCAGGCCTGCTAAGAGCTCTGATCAAGGTATAACTTGAAACACTGAAAGTCGATATTTTTTCTGCAATAAAACTGCATTTTCATTACTTTTTGAACATCTCTCATAATAGCAGGAAGACTAAACCCATGGTATTGCTGTAAATTCTGTTTTTATTCATCAAGATGAGACCCCATTGACCCATACTGACTCCACATAGACATCTCTTTAAGTTAGCAGTGCCAGTCTGGCTTATGTGTTGGGGCCTCAGCTGGATGACCATGATACATATAATTTGTAACAGAAAGAGTGAAGTCCCAACTCTGAAAAACTGTTTATGTATTCCTACTTTTGAGGAAAAAGTTCCTACTTTTTCCTACTTTTCTCCTACTTTTTTGTCAAAAGGGTTCCTACTTTTTTCCTACTTTTTGAAGAAAGATCACTTGACAGACTGTATGGAGTAAAGGGTTAAGAACTTTTATCCATCTTCTCTGATTTTATTTATCTTAACAAGCAGGGTTTACCCCCTCATATGATGGAGTTATTATCAAAACACATACTGCACTTGAAGTGTATAGCAATTGAGTTACTTACCTTGTGTTCGTTTGAGGGTAGTATTTATTACTTCCCTTTTACAAAACATTTGTCTTAAAAATATATTTGTACATTTTAATAGTGAAACTTTGAAATGGAAAATCAGTTTTTTTCATAAATATTTAGTCAAATAATAAAATTTTTAGGTTTTAAAAAATCATTCATTTATTTAAAAAGCAAATTGTTTAAAGAATTATGATTATACATACACATGAATGTGACTGTGATCACTAAGTTTGAATAAAATAGTACAACTGCAAATGAAGAAACTCTTCATTAGCACATACAATTTGGAGTTCAGTACATCTGTCCTGATCAAGATCTTGTGATGTCAGAGAATGAGAATAAACAATTTTCATCTGCTGTAAGGTGCAAATGTATAGCCAAGCTTATAAATCAGTGCCAGACTCTTAACCTTTTACTCCAAATACATGGTTTTCAGTGTAGATCCAGATCAGCTGGTACATAAATGATCTGAATCTTTGTCTCTCAGTCAAAAATAACCTAATGAATCTTAGTGAACAGTTAGATCCTGATCAGATGGCATGGATCTACACTGTTTGCCTATGCATGTTCTAGAATGGAGGAAATGGTTAAGTATCACTGTTACAGTCTGTGGAGGAAGTGCATAAAATGCCTTGGAAAAGACTTAACAAACATTTCCTTAACCAAGAGCTGCTTTTTATCAAACTTTTTCTGCATCCATTACTCAGACAACCACATAAATTATGGCAGCCATTTATTTCTAAAAAAATTTTTTCCAATGTTAACTTAACATTAATTAAAGGCTGACATAATTGAAAGGTATTATGTGGTTCAGAAGTATTGAAATAAAGATAGAATCACAGTGAATGAGTGGATTAATCCTTTACGCCATACTACCAGGTACACATTATATGCAGGTGTGAACAATGTAGATCCAGATCAGCTGGCACATATGTACTATCTGATCTGGATCTGCACATGTTAGAAAATAGAAGTTTAGGGAATTTTTAGATCTCACTATTTTTCTTAAATATTGGAAGGTGTCTTACCATATGCAAAATAAAGATACCGTAATAACACTAATTTGTGCAAAGTTTCGTTCAACGGCATTTTGTCCTAATTGAGATTTTGATAATTTTCTTTTTATCGCTGAACGTGCTGGGGAAGTGTAGTAAGCCCATAATATAATTATGATTACTGTTGAATAGAAGTTGATAACTTCAAATAAAAATATTTACTGTTTTGAAATTATAGATTTTTATGATTATGATATCTGGTATCAATATATTTAAATACAAGTTTTAGCTTTCCAAAAAGCTAGTCGGTCATTAGCACAACCTTTTAAGAAGACGGCACAAAAGTTTAAACTTTAAGCCACTTGAAATTAAAGCGTTTATATTTATTGGATGTCATACAAAAATGTAAGTTTATTTATAGGTATTCCTTCTTTCGAAGGAGATGTATTTAAGCAGGTGATAAAACTAACCCTGTTTGCAAACAAAATAATTCACCTGAAGGTAAACCGAAATTTAAAAATTTCTCAAACACTATTTTGTGTCACAAAGTGTTAGAAAGCAACGATAATCAAGCTGTAAATATATACCAAAAGCTTCAGAATATGTTTTAAAACAACAAAGTTTTTCACTGTCACAGAGTGGGAGAGAAAAATGTTCACACAGTCTGGCCAGGACTCACTGGTATAACATTGCTCTTTCTGATCTAGAACAATTTCGTTAGAATGTTGGTATTTACTTAGAATGTCTTATGACTTCCAATAACAACCAAACGCGTTAATTTCAAATATGCCTAAAGTATGCACTTCAGCGTCGTCTTTGTTTGTTAAAAGGTTTTGCAAATGACCGACTAGCTTTTTGGAAAGCATAATTTTGTTTTGTCTATTATTGACAGTTTCATGACTCGATTTGAAACTTCAGCAAAAATATGTGTTTTTGCATGTTCCAAAGATTATTTTGTAGATTCAAAACCAAATTAAAACTTTGGAAAGCTAAAACTTGTATTGTCTATTATTGTCAGTTTCATGGCCTGATTAAAGATTCCTGCAAAAATGTGTGTTCTTATGTTCGAATGATATTTTTTACATTCAAAACCTTATAAAACTTTAATAACCAGTTGAGTGGCAAAATGCAAGATTACAGTTTAGCAAACTTATCAAAGTAATGACGAACATAATCCATATCAAGCTAGCTTAAACATTAAAAACGTTCCCCATGATACCCCTGTCCCCGAGTTTCACAAAATGCTGCAGAAGTTGCTAGATAAGAAAATAAAGCAAAATAATTAGCTTATCTCTGTTCAGTGCTCTCTACACATTGCAGTTGCTAATAGAATCATAAGCTGTACATCTTTTGTTTATTATACACAGTATACATTTACTAGACAAAATCCATGTATATGTTTATTGTTCTTCGTCGGAAATATCTTTATGAGTAATAAGCCTAGCTGATCAGGAGCTGGAGAGAGGATTTAAGAATTGGTACAGACTCCATATATGACGTCATTTAACATCCAATTAGAGGCCTCTAGGTTTTCATAGATACCGACTGAGTAAGAGTCTATCCATAAATAACGACTTAGTAAGAGTCTACTTTTCTAAACTATCCGTTCCGTCTGGTCCGTGAACTTTGCTTTACATCGCTGTTAACTGGTGTTCAGGTAGAAAGCTCAAGTTTGGTCCATTATAATATGTAGGTCATCAGGATGACCGACAATGATGCAGTACTACCCTTAACAATTATTAACAAAAAACATACAGCAATTGAGTTACTTCCCTTGTATTCTGTTTGACGATAGTATCTATTACTTCCCTTTTATAAAACATTTGTCTTAAAAATATATTTTTACATTTTAATCATGAAACTTTGAAAAGAAAAATCAGTTTATTTCATAAATATTAAGTCATATAATAAAATTGTCCGGTTTTAAAAAGTCATACATTTATTTAAAAAGCACATTGTTTAAAGAATTATGATTATACATATACAGTGAATGTGACTTTTCTAACTAAGTTTGAAAGAAATAGTACGACTGCAAATGAAGAAATTCTTCATTAGCACATGCATTTTGGAGTTCAGTACTTATGTACTGAACAAAATTTTGGGATGTAAGAAAATATTGATACACATTTTCATCAGCTATAAGTTGCAAATAAATAGCTAAGCCAGCAAATTAGTTACCCCTTTATTCCAAATACATGGGTTTCAGTGTAGATCCAGATCAGCTGTTACATAAATGATCTACACTTCATCTCTCAGTCAAAAATGACCTAATGAATCTTAAAGTGAACAGTTAAGATCCTGATCAGATGGCATGGATGTACACTGGTTGCCTATGCATGTCCTAGAATGGAAGAAATGCTGATACAGTCTGTGTAGGAAATGCTTTAACTGCTTTGGAAAAGACCTTCCAAGGTTTAACAAACATTTCCTAAATCCTTTCCTCCATAGACACACCTTTATTGCATGGACGAACAGTGTAGTGCCGTCTGAACTGGATCTACACTGTTTGCTTTGTTATTAGTTAGGTTATTCTGACCAAAATGTGACCAGTGTAGATCCTGATCAGATGTGTTGGCTGATCTGGATCTACCCTGGTCACACATGCCTACAAATGTGTATTTATGGAGGAAAGGGTGAATCAAGAGTTGCACTTTATAAAACTTTTCTGCATTAATAACTCAGACAACCATATATTGTAGCCATTTACACTTAACGAAACTTATAAGTACCCCAAAAACAAACTTGCATTAAACACGTGTTATTTTAAAAATACCGTAAAAACCCTATGTTTTCGGGCAGCTTAAAATAATTATTTTGTTTTTTGGACGAAATCTTAGGGTCATGATAAAATAATTATAAAAATCGCGGCCAAAAACATAAGATTTTGTCCGCGTCGCCGACTATCCGAATACTGGTACAGTATACATCTGTATTTATGAAATGCGTAACTTTTAACGTATTTTGTCTAAGTCTTTGGACGGAAAAAATATTATTTTTCTGGCTGAATAATATTTAGAGACGAGAATTTTCATTTAAAAACAGATTGTCCAAACATTTAGACACATGTGCATAACTTGACACGTCCATAGATAAATGTAAGCCTTGAATATGTCAACACATGCAAGACGTTTGTACCTTTGAATTTTCTGCTTACCTTTGTCAAGCAATTAACTCCATAGTTGCTAAATAAACACCCTATTGTTGTATAATCAACATTGCCAAAAGAATTTGATGGCTGTCGCAGATAAGAGTGCATTAGATTAGTTGCAAACTGCTAATTCGGCAAAGTGCCGGTTCTGCAGATACAAACACAACCTGATCAGAAATTAGCAATAATTATACCAAATATTATCAATCAAACAATCGGCTGATTTAGAAATGAAATCAACCTAGTTTGTTGACGGGTTGCAATTTTTATGCTCCCCCCGAAATTCGGGGGAGCATATAGTTGCCGCTTTGTCCGTCCATCCGTCCCGTTCGTCCGTCCGTTCGTTCGTTCGTTCGTTCGTCCGTTCGTCCGTCCGTCATAATATTGTCCGGACAATTACACAAAAACTATAAGAGGTATCAAGACTGAACTTCATAGGTAGTTAGATCTCATTGAGGAGCAGTGCAGTGCACATGAACCATAACTCTTGCTTTATTCATTTTTGAGTTATTGCCCTTTGAAATTTCTCATACTTACTTTTTGTCCAGGGCATATCTCACAAAGTATAAGAGTTATGAAGTTGAAACTTCATAACTAGATAGATCTCAGGGAGGACCAGTGCAGTGCACAAGAACCATAACTCTTGCTTTATTCATTTTTGAGTTATTGCCCTTTGAAATTTCTCATACTTACTTTTTGTCCAGGGCTTATTTCACAAAGTATAAGAGTTATGAAGTTGAAACTTCATAAGTAGATAGATCTCAATGAGGAGCAGTGCATTGCAAAAGAACCATAACTCTTGCTTTATTGATTTTTGATTTATTGCCCTTTGAAATTTCTCTTACTTATAAAACGGGCGTTAAACCCCAAACAAACAAACAAACCCTGGAACGATGGTTAGGTGAACTGTCCGCCTGTAAGCGAGCATTAAACCCCAAACAAACAAACAAACATATTTGAAAAAGATATCCCTTTTATAATTTTTTCAAATACTGTACAATGCTTTCTCTTTTAATTCTAAAGAAAACTTTCAAATGCAATTGCTTTCTTACAAGTTCTTCCTGTACTAATAAAAAAATATTTGTGACAAAGCAGCGTCGGGGAGCATAACCCGTCACTGACGGCTCTTGTTTGTAATACACTGTCGATCGATTTTTTGAGCGGTGCGTACTGTTTCAAGTTGACGTCGGCGTCTTTGATGAAATACACAAGCATCGCTGACATTTTAGATCAAAGCGGGCAATGAACAGGTGTTCATAGCAGTTGTAAATTTGATGATTTTAGTAAATGTACATGTAATAATTCTTGGATATTTTAGGGGCAAGTATTCGCAAATTTAAAAACACACATCGATTATTTTATTTCTTACTCGTAATAAAATTAAACTCGCATTTGAATAACGGTTTTAAAAACATCGGTTCTGTTCATAAAATTTATAGGCTTGAATTGAGTTACGATATTTTCTTGGGAAAAATCATTTGACTGAAAACAGTTTGGATATTATTAAGTTCCGATCATGTGATAAGGTAAAAAGTACAATAGATGTTTGCCCACGGCAATCATAAAGTCGCAATATTTCGCACTTTATAGCCTAGTTGCATAGCAACGTCTCCAGATTTGAGATGACAGATTGCAAACTAAAGATTATCATAATTATAATTGCTTTGAATAAAAAAACATTATTTTTACCAGGTTTCGATCTCATTACTTACCGCTTTGTTGTTACAATATTAATTACCGCAAATAAGATGATGAAAAACAAACATATCCTTAATCGGCAGACAATGATGTATACGGTTATTGCCAAGTTCTATCTTTAATATCAAAATCGAAACCAAGGTTTACAAAGATATTTTTTTGTTACTAATCTAATAAAAGTGACGAATTTAGAATTGAAAATGCTGGCCGAAAACATAGGGTTAGTGAAAAAATCGCCGATTTTTAGTGGCCAAATTTTTAGGGTCAATAAAAAAATTAATATTTAAAAAAAAAAGACCGTGGCCAAAAACATAGGGTGACCGAAAACAAAGGGTTTTTACGGTATGCACATTAGATAATGATTATATGTAATGCCCCAATTTGTCGTCTGCTCAAAATGAATTTATGCAAAATTAACCATGCAAAACCATACTTTGAGAGTGGTCGTTGAAAATCGAAAACGAGCACGTGCACTTCGTGCAACTGACCATAATGACCAATATAAACATGTATCGATAGAGTGTAGATGTGCCTAACATAAAAACACAAAACATGGCTCGTATGTCGTTGCAAGAACGTGCAATCGCTATTGGACTTTTAGAAGCCGGAGCGTCTCATGAGCAGGTATGTGGTTCAATACCCATTGTTCGTTTTATTGCATTTCAGTGCATGCATTCTACGACAAGCCCGTTGCATATCAGTATTATGAACCTTGTAATCCTTTGTTTTTTTTTCTAGGTTTCCCGAAGAATGCGTGTTACAAAGAAGTCTATTACTAGACTGGCCTCAAAGTACAGACGTACCGGAAGTGTCGCCAATCTTCCGAGGAGACCACGTGGTAGAGTGACAACACGCAGACAAGACCGGTTTATGGTTTTATGGCACCTCCGCCAGCGGAAGCGCACAGCAGTAGAAACAGCAAGGGCGACATTTGGGACTCACGGACGGCCAATCAGCAGCAACACAGTCCGATCGCGCCTCAGATCCATTGGTATTCGTGCCAGACGGCCGTATTGGGGAATTGTACTGCGTGGACACCACCGTCTTGCACGTGTCCGCTGGGCGAGGACTCATCTGAGATTCACACGTGCGGACTGGGCACAAGTCTTGTTTACCGATGAGTCCCGTTTCAATGTTCAGGGAAATGATGGGAGAACCCGTGTGTACCGCCGACGTGGTGAGCGTTATGCTGATGCGTGCGTCATAGAAAGATATCAGTTCGGCGGCGGCTCCGTAATGATATGGGCTGGAATTTCACTCCACATGAAAACACCACTTGTTGCAATTCAAGGGAACTTAAATGCAGCTCGTTACCAGAACGAAATTCTTCGCCCCATTGCCATTTCCATTATTCAACAGAACAGGGGCATGACACTAATGCAAGACGGGGCAACGAGCCACACTGCACGCACAACACGGGCACTATTGCAACAGCAGAATGTCAACGTACCGCCCTGGCCGTCAAAGTCGCCCGATCTCAACCCGATTGAGAACATATGGGATGAACTTGGCCGGCGTGTCTACAGAGGCCGGAATGCACCCACCAACCAAAGAGAACTACACAACCGACTAATGCAAGAATGGGCTAATATCCCAGTGGCTTATTTTAGAAATTTCATTATGTCAATGCGATCACGGTGCTTAGCAGTAATTAACGCAAACGGTGGACATAAGCGATATTGACTTCATAAGACTCTGGTGCGAATTTGTGTACTGGTAGTGATCTCGGTTTATGATCTTTTTTGTTAAGTTTGAGTTGTTTATAAATGAATTTTTTGTTATGAAATGTTAAAAATATGATTAAACTTTACACAGCATAAGTTTTAAATATTTGCGTTAATCATATCATAATTTATGCTGAAAACTATAACTGGGGTACTTATAAGTTTCGTTAAGTGTATTTCTGAACAAGAAAAGTATAACACACACATGTTATATGTTGACGACATTCATGCTAATGCTGTAATGTCCCTGAGCCAAGTTGTGGTTGGATCCATCTGATTGTAAATATGAAGTGAATAGTTGTTTAACCTATAATATGAAATAGAGATCAAGTATACGCCTTTCCAATAATTCGATGAATTTATTTGGTTACCTCCCCTGTCCAGTCACGTGACTGCTCTACGGGAAAAATGATTGCTCGCTGTAATAACGTAATAGGTATGAATAGTAGATAAATAAGTGGTACATTTTATTGAATATTACATATGCAGTGCTCACGCTGGCGGTTTTAAAATAATAGCCACAATAGTTTTGAAAAATAAATTAATAGCCAAAGTTTTACGCGTTGTTTTTCACACGCGTGGGAAATATCATTATAATTATTATGTCTCCCCCCCTCTGGGGGAGACATATTGTTTTTTGCCCTGTCCGTCTGTCTGTCACTCTGTCCGCCCGTCTGTCACACTTCGTTTCCGCTCAATAACTCGAGTACCCTTTGACCCAGAGCCTTCAAACTTCATAGGGTGATAGCCCTTATTGAGTAGAAGAACCCTATTGATTTTGGGGTCAGTAGGTCAAAGGTCAAGGTCACAGTGACAAGAAGAGTAAAAACCGTTTCCGCTCAATAACTCGAGTACCCTTTGACCCAGGGCCTCCAAACTTCATAGGGTGATAGCCCTTATTGAGTAGAAGAACCCTATTGATTTTGGGGTCAGTAGGTCAAAGGTCAAGGTCACAGTGACCCGAAGAGTGAAAACCATTTCGGCTCAATAACTCAAGTACCTTTTGACCCAGAGCCTTCAAACTTCATAGATGACAGCCCTTATTGAGTAAAAGAACCCTATTGATTTTGGGGTCAGTAGGTCAAAGGTCCAGGTCACAGTGACCCGGAGAGTGAAAACCATTTCCGCTCAATAGTTTGAGTACCCTTTGACCCAGAGCCTTCAAACTTCATAGGATGATAGCCCTTATTGAGTAAAAGAACCCTACTGATTTTGGGGTCAGTAGGTCAAAGGTCAAGGTCACAGGGGCCCGAAGAGTGAAAACTGTTTCCGCTCAATAATTCAAGTACCCTTTGACCCAGAGCCTTCAAACTTCATAGGATGACAGCCCTTGTTGAGTAAAAGAACCCTATTGATTTTGATGACAGTAGGTCAAAGGTCAAGGTCACAGGGGCCCGAAGAGTGAAAACCGTTTCTGCTCCATAACTTGAGTACCCTTTGACCCAGGGACTTCAAACTTCATAGGTTGATAGCCATTATAGAGTAGAAGAACCCTATTGATTTTGGGGTCAGTAGGTCAAAGGTCAAGGTCACAGGGGCCTGAAGAGTGAAAACCGTTTCCGCTCAATAACTGGAGTACTGTTTGACCCACTGTCTTCAAAATTCATAGGGTGATAGCCCTTTTTGATTAAAAGAACCCTATTGATTTTGGGGTCAGTAGGTCAAAGGTCAAGGTCACAGGGGCCTGAAGAGTGAAAACCGTTTCCACTCAATAATAGGAGTTCTATTTTACCCAGACCATTCAAACTTCATGCAATGGATGTCCTTATTGAGTAGAGGACTCCTATTGATTTTGGGGTCAGTAGGTCAAAGGTCAAGGTCACAGGGGCCCCGAAGAGTAAACACCGTATCCGGTCAATTACTGGAGTACCGCTTGACCCAGAGCATTCAAACTAAATAGGGTAATAGCCCTTATTGAGTAGAAGAACCCTATTGATTATGGGATCAGTAGGTCAAAGGGCAAGGTCACAGGGGTCTGGGCGCAGGGGGGGGGGGGGGGGGGGGGGGGGCGGCGCAGGGGAGAGACATGTGTTTTTCACAAAAAACATCTAGTTTGTTTTGTTTTTTAATTAACATGATTTATCTAACATAACATCTATGTTATGAAGATTAACTGTTAATTATTACTTTATTAATTTAACCTAGTCAATGAAAATAATTGGCTTTATGTAAAATTACTGATGATTTTTAATAATAAGGCATTCTTAATTCACTATTGCAGACAAAATCAATTGGATTCACTGCTATGTAAACATACCAAAAAGGTCTAACATTCAAGGCAGTCTTAACCAAACAAAATTGTAAAATATTGCATTAAAATTTTGGGCAAAATAATTTAATTCACATCAATTTTCTGCTTAGAATGAGTGTGTATGCTAATGGGTAGTGGCAAAGACGATTCTGGATTAGATTAATTGTATGTCAAAAACAGACGTCGCAAAAATGGATGACAAACGTAATTACTAATAAACCAGTAGAAAATTGCAATGTGAAATAACTTTTCCAAAGCAAAAAATAACCAAAGCAACTGATTAAACACATTTTTTTGTAAAAATAGGAAGTATTTTCTCCGTTAACATGGTTAAAAAAATTGGCAATTCGTACCGCGAATTTTCGTCCTATTCATCACTTGAGATACAATATCCAGCTAGATTTTTGCTTTGAGAATGGATTTAGAATTTGGCCAGTATTTACTATTAGATTAGAAACAAGAGCTGTCAGAGGAGACAGCATGCTCGACTATTCGAATCATTTGAAACAAATGCAATTTGAAGATTAAAACAATAACAAATATGGCCATACATTCACATGCAATCGGGAAAAATATTAACAAGTGAATGGTAAGGGAGAAATTCATTTCAAATAACAGAAATAATTACTTAATGTACCATAAATATTAAAATGAATAGGGGAATAAGTATAAAATATTTTTGAATTTTGAAATCCCTTCATTCATAAAGAAGTAATAGCCCGAACAAATAAATTCAAGTTTTGGTAACTGTGACCTTGACCTTGATCTTACAGGCATGGGTAATGTATGCAACACACCGCCTTGTCATGGTGAACATTTGTGCCAAGTTATTTTGAAAACCCACCATTCAAAACAAAGTTATAGCCCCGACAAGAAAATTCTATTTTTAATAACAGTGACCTTGACCTTGGACCTACAGGCAAGGACATGGTTCACGACTCACCATCTTGTCATGGTGAACATTTCTGCCAAGTTATTTTGAAATTACTCTATTCCTTACGTAGTTACAACCCTGACAAGAAAATTCTATTTTAGTAACAGTGACCTAGACCTTGGACCTACAGGCATTGGCATGGTACGGGATACACCACCTTGTCATGATGAACATTTGTGTCAAGTTATTTTGAAATCACTATATTCCTAACGAAGTTACAGCCCGGACAAGAGAATTCTATTTTTAGTAACAGTGACCTTGACCTACAGGCATGGGCATGGTATGCGATACACCGCCCTGTCATGAGGAACATTTGTGTCAAGTTATTTTGAAATCCCTCCATTTATAATGAAGTTACAGCCCAGAAAAGAAAATTCTATTTTTAGTAACAGTGACCTTGACCTTGGACCTTCAGGCTTGGGTATTGTGCGGACACACTGCCTTGTCATACTGAACATTTGTGCAAAGTTATTTTGAAATCCCTCCATTCATAACAAAGTAACAGCCCCGACAAGAGAATTCTATTTTTAGTAACAGTGACCTTGACCTTTGACCTAAAGCCATGGGCATGGTACACGACACACCGCCCTGTCATGGTGAACATTTGTGTCAAGGTATTTTGAAATCCCTCCATTCATAACGAAGTTACAGCATGGACAAGAAAAGTCTATTTTTAGTAAGAGTGACCTTGACCTTGGATCTACAGGCATGGGTATTGTGCGGACACACCGCCTTGTCATAGTGAACATTTGTGCCAAGTTATTTTGAAATCCCTCCATTCATAACGAAGTAACAGTCTGGTGAAGAAAAATCTATTTTTAGTAACAGTGACCTTGACCATCGACCTACAGGCTTGGGCATGTACGTGACATACCGTCTTGATATGGTGAACAATTATACCAAGTTATTTAAAACTCCAATAAGAAATAACAAAGTTAAGAGCGGACATGATTTTGCAAGAAAATTCTATTTTTAGTAACAGTGACCTTGACCTTGGACCTACAGGCATGGGTAATTTACGCGACACACCACCTTGTCATGGTGAACATTTGTGCCAAGTTATTTTGAAATCCCTCCATTTATAATGCAGTGAAGGACCAAGTGTATATTTCGCTTAACACAAAATGTAAGTGAAAAAGGGGCATAATTTGAAAAATATTGGAAGTAGGGTTATAGGTCTTGTGGGTTATGATGTAGATTTTGATGGTGAAAATATATTTCAAGTTTCAAGGCAATATCTCAAGTAGTTTTAAAGTTATGGGCAAAATGCATATTTTGCTTAACACAAAAAATTAGAAAAAAGGGGCATAACTTGAAATATATATGACAGCAGAGTTATGGGTCTTGTTGGTAATGATGTAGAATTTGATAGTGAATATATATTCCAAGTTTCAAGCTGATATCTCAAGTAGTTTATAAGTTATGGACCAAAGTGCATATTTTCCTTAACGCAAAATTTAAGTGAAAAAGGGGCATAACTTGAAAAATATTTGTAGCAGAGTTATGGGTCTTGTTGGTAATGATGTAGAATTTGATGGTGAATATATATTCCAAGTTTCAAGTTGATATCATAAGTAGTTTTTAAGTTATGGACCAAAGTGCATATTTTGTTTAACGGACGCCGACGCCGACACCGGGGCGAGTAGGATAGCTCCCCTATTCTTCGAATAGTCGAGCTAAAAAGAACACATCATTTATTCTTATTCTTAAAATATTTGTCTGCTTTGTTAAATATATGATAGGGGAATCCATAATAGCTATAAATAGCAACAACCTTAGAATTCCCTTGTCATGACGTAATTGAAATGCCCAAAGTTTACCGATTACAAACATCAATCCATAGGCAAGGTTGCCAAGGTGATTATCTTAAGCATACCTGCCATATTTCTGGAAAGCATTCCAGGGGATTTGGTTCAAAATTCCAGGGGATTCTGATATAATTCCAGGGGATTTTTTAACGCGGCTAATCAAGCGGAATTTACTAGAAACTAAACTAAGATGCAATATTAAATATATTTATCCTCATTTATTTAAACAATATTTTTATTATGTTTTTTGTAACAGGGTGTCAGCACATAATAAAACTATATAAAACAAACACTATATGAACAGTCCGACAAACTCTGATGTGCATAGCGCAGACTAACATCAGTTAGAACAATTATTTAAGTTAACTAACATGAACTTGGATGTTATTAACTTGCTGCAGATGCTGAGTTCGAACGCTCAACATATGGTCTCTGCAGCCAGACCAGCAGTCAGTCTGGATCTTTCTTAGTATGCTAAGGAGGTTTGTTTAGGAAAGTCTTTGTGTATTTACATTATAATTTCTATTTTCTGTTCAAAATCCCCCATGAAAATTAAATATTGCTGCCCAAAAATTGTGTTCGAGCAACACTACTGAAGTCTATCTGGATCCCTCTCTGAATATATCAAATGTTGCAGTTTGGCTATAATATTTTTATTACAAGGATGCAAGAATCGGCTTTACTGGTCATTTCTTCCTACTTTGTAATTAAAACAAAATATTTGCAAACGTGCCAAAACGTTAATTGTTGGCCGAAAGACGAATAATTTGTATCCGAAAGTGTCCCATTATCCGGATACACACATATTTTGGACATCATAAAAAAACCTTCAATCCTTAAACAAGTCCGCTAATTGTACATAAAACAGACAGTATACTTGTGATTTCATTCACACCTATGCAAGATCAATTATCCAATAAACAATCCTGTTAAGTGTCCTAATTAGACGAATTCTCGGAACGTTTTGACACAACCGTTAGGAGTCCGAGATACGTAACGGTGTATCCGGCGTTTAGACAAATGTCTGATGAGAGCGACAAAAATGCATTTTTATGCCGTTTTTCGTAACATTTGTTAATTCCGGGGGATTTTCGTCTCCCGCCGGGGGGCCAGGGGATGGCTCTAAATTCCGGGGGATTTTTCCCCCCACCGGGGGATATGGCAGGTATGCTTAAGTGACACTTTGTTAGTTCAATTAGGGGATGAACGACCCACAATTATCAGTAATGTGGCGACCGCTCATGGCAAAGTGAATGCAAACAAGCTAACAATATCTTGCTTTTTTGACAATTATTTAATCGCCAAATTTTACCGCCAATTCTTTGAAATAATCGACAAAGACGTAAAATTATCGCAAATGGCGACAATGTCGACTGACAGCGTGAGCACTGCATATGACTGGCAATGATGTGATTATGATATCTTGAAGAATAACAGCATGGATGAAAGATCCCTGGCTAGAGGGAAGTGGATATTTCCCACATAAGTTAAGCAATGTAGTAAAAACGTTTAATTAGACTAGATATCACAAAACATAGACATGAGAACTTCTGACAGAAATAGATGTTGCAATTAAAATTTAAATGATACAAAGTAAGAAGGTGTTTTATGCAATCCACATTAGTGGTAAGAAATCTTTGATCACAATGAAATTGTTAAAGGTTAACAAGAACCTTTCAATAGGAAGGATTCAAAGCTACGTCAGCAATTTGTGTTATCAGTACCACATGATACACATTTCTAGGAAGGTGGTACAATACAGTGTAATCAATGGTTCCTTGTGATAGATATTTGCTGTAAATTTAACAGAAAATGCTGAACCTTGAGTTAAGTTTTGCTCATCTGACATAACCTGAGCATTCAAATGTTTAACTCAAACTTTTATTATAGTGTCAAGGTTTAAACTTGTCAGGGAAAAGGCAAGCATTAATTGAAAAGATTCATAGAAATTCTCATAGTATTTTCATATCAAGCAGTTAAAGCATGCATTATATAATCTTGAGCTGGAGGTGGTCAGAAACAGGGCAGTTTCAGTATCTTTATGATGTATCATGACTAATCTTGTCTGTATATTTATGTTTACAATATTGTAAAATTAATATGGCTAATTATGTAAGTAGGTATTCTTACCAGTAATTATGTCTCCCCCCACGTAGTGGTGTGGGAGACATTTTGATTTGCTCCTGTCTGTCCGTCTGTCTGTCCGTCTGTCCGTCTGTCTGTCACACTTGTCCGCTCTCTAAGTCAAACAGTTTTCATCGGATCATCACCAAACTTCATCAAAATGTTAGTGGCCATAATATTTCGATCAAGTTCGATAACCAGCCATATTGCCCAAGGAATCTCAGAATTATGGCCCTTGAATTATCAAAAATAAGTTGTTTGAGGCTTGTCCACTCTGTAACTTGAACAGTTATGATCTTCACCATACTTTATGAAAATGTTTGTGGCCATAATATCTCGGCCAAGTTCGATAACCAGCCGTATTGCCCCAGTCATGTCGGATTTATGGCCCTTGAATTATCCAAAATTGGCTGTTTAAGCCTTGTCTGCTATGTAACTGAAATATTCATCAACTGATTTTCAATAAACATTATGATAATGTGTGTGGCCTTAATATCTTGGCCAAGTTCGAAAACCAGCCACTTTGCACCAGGCATATCAGATTTATGGCCCTTTGATTTATCCGAAATTAGCCTTTTAAACATGTCACTAACCTGGTTCATCTCTCAAAGTCAGATAGTTTTCATTGTATCTTCACCAAAGTTTATCAAAATGTTGATGGCTATAATATCTTAACCAGGCTATAAAGAGTTGCTTCAAAATTCAGAAACAGCAGCAAACATTGTTGTTGGTGATTTCAATGTAAACATTGTTTGTGACAAAAATAATCTCCTCCATAAAGAAATGGCTGCTTTGAATTATAAACAACTTATAACACAGCCTACTACAGCTGGCAGGACCATTATTGACCATATCTATGTGAACAATATAGAATGTGTATCCAGTGGAGTAATACCAACATACTATAGCTATCATGACATTACATACATTGCATTATGAGAAAGTACTGTGCTAAGCAGCTATAAAGGTATTTCTTACACTGTTTAAGTTTTCATTTTACAATATCTGTTCCATACTCATGATTTGGTTCTTCTCTCATTTTCTGCTATTTTTATTATATGATGTTCACCAAATGCTATAATTATCTGTGTAATAAAAAAACAGCCGCTTTGACCCCGGCACATAAGACTTATGGCCCATTTATTTATTTACAATTGGCCTTGATAGCCTTGTACACTCACTCTCATGGTCTTTTTTCAGTGCATCTTCACTGATATATCAAAATGTTAATGACAACAAGTTTGACAACCAGCCACATTGACCCTGGCACTTCAGGATTATGGCCCATCAGAAATTGAAACTTATGTTTTTCCTGATCCTCCAAAAATTTGTGACATTGTTTATGACTAATATTGCACAGAACTTCCGTATGCCCTTTTAATAAATTGCCATCTTTATATTCACTTCACCAGTTTTATCCTGTGCATCATCAAAGATGATGCCTTTGTGGGAGACATGTGCTTTTCCCAAAAGCAGTTCTAGTTAAGTTAATATACTTAAGGACAATAAAAACGGACGGTGGGGATAATTGCATTTTGACAAGGAAAATATACATATTATCAACATTTTTCACAGTTTCATAATACCAAATGCATTGCAGTAATTTAGATACCAAAATTATGAAAATTTATTTATAATAAAAATGTTATTGCGTAATAAAAACTGTACCCCGAAAATAAAAGAAACACTTTTTGCTAAATGTGACAATGAATTGGTCCAATCTGTTTCCTGTTGTTCATTGTCATTAAGTATATTTTATCAAATGTAGAAATTAAATGTATTGTTTTTGTTGTTGTTGTAATTGTTTTTCAGATGCAAGGCATGTATTGAAGCTGGGGACGAGAAGGACATTATTATTAATTGATTAGGGCAAATGGTTCCAAATTTATAGTACCATAATTCACAAGTGAAAATCTATATATGTGCAGCAAAGTTACTATTCTGCCATGCAAAATAAAATGTCCACAGCTAAAAGATTGACTTAATTTTCTATACCTAAAGCGGAATGTAAGAGGCTCGAATAGGGTCTGGATTTCCTTCTGTAGGTCCTTTTCCTCCAACAAAATATCAACTGAATTTGCATGTCCACTTTTTGTAAATTTTTTGCTTTGTCAATAATAAAATACAGCCGACCACATGCACCTATCCACTTTTTGAACTTATGTTCATTTGTTTTTGGTTTTGGAAAGGGTATAAAGATACAGCTTTCATGCCATCTTTGTCTGTATACCTCGAGTCACCTTTACAAACATCATAGCAACATTGTTGTGTCTTACTAAACTTTTTTTAAAGATTTTGGTTCCAGATCCATGCCTCAACACAAGCTAATTTATAGTTAACTGAATGCAAGTCATACAAAATGTGTACTGCTAACAAGGTTGCTAAGGTCAATTCTTATCAGTGAATCTATTTTTCGGCTTTAGCTGTCTAAGCTCACTTTTGACCTAGTTTTTCGACCAATGAAATATTGTAAATAATACTCGTATTCTCTTATTATGCAGAGGGAAAATGAAATAAACTATTTCGATTGGTAGCTATTTACACCATAGAGGCATCTAGCAGGGTGGAGAGGTATCTAGTGGGATTTTTATTATTATGCAGCGGAAAAATCAAATAGATTATTTCGATTGGTGTTGTATTGGAGACAAACATATTTACGATTTAAATAACCAGTTAAGTCAATATTGATGGTTTAAATACATTTTTATATGGAATATTCTTGGGTGTCAGGTAAACACTTGCATACAACACACAGTGTAAAACGAAAGAGAAGTGTAGATATTTTTAATTCTTACTGGTTTCTTTCTAGTTCTTTTGATACTGTTCGTTGTAGTGTAGTGGCTAACATTCTCGCCTCTGAAGCGGAGGCCCCGGGTTCAAAACTCAGGAGGGATTTTTTTTTTAAAGTTAATTACGTACAAGTTGGTAGATTTCGCTTTTTTAACAGGCTGTTTGTATTTATTTTTATTAAATTTCAAGGACATTTATTCATCTTGAGTTCTAACTCTACAAGAGGTATTTTATTGAAACTGAATAAATGTAGACAAGACTTAATGTAAGACATTGCTTCTTTAATCGACTTGTTATCACTGTATGAAATTGTTGCATCAGCTTCAACATGTTTTTTGAAAGACACTTTAAATGAATTTATGAGTTGTCATGATTCGGTCGCTTAAACTCTAGGTCATACTAAGAAGGCAGGGAGGGTTCGTCAACAGCTATAACAAGTAAAATAAAATAACTAAACTGTGTCTGCTTCGCCTCTCTGTATTTCCTTCTTTCTTATATACATGTACATGTATATATAAATCTTTTCCATCAACGCCGTTTATCTTTTTTAAAGATATTTCTTGTTAGCATATTGGCTACCTTTGAATCCTTCCTATACAATATTTACATGCAAAGGGAGAGCAATCAAACATAACTTATTAAAAGGGATGTTCAAAAAGTTCTTCTACCCCGTCAAAATCACTCAACAATTTCACTTAAAAAACTAAGGTTTCTACCCATAAAACGTTCATAACAATACATTTTATTTCTAAAACAATAATTTTGAATGCATAAGTAACAAAAATTACGTATTTACCAAAACAACATCTTTTCTTAACTTTTTTAGTAACTCTCTTATCTCTCTTGGGTCAAACTAGATGTACATATTAAACATCATCTATTAATAGTTAAATAATAAATATAATACATGACCCATTATTCATCCTGAAAAATCTTTGAATGTTAACATTAATTAAACACTGAAATAATGATTGAAAGGTATTATGTGGTCCCGATGTTAGAACCCTAAACAGTGTATTGAAACGGGGCTTTTTTGGTTAATTTTATAGCCGATATTCAATCATGTTCCCAGCATACATTTCCCAATTAGAGAAGAAAAATTCCCAATTGAATCAATACAAAAATTTCTGACAAAAAACTGTTACCTGTGTCATTTCATTAATTGTCGGTCATCCTGATGACCGACATATTATAATTGACCAAACTTGAGCTTTCTACCTGAACACCGGTTAACAGTGATGTAAAGCACAGATCACGTTCCAGACGGAACGTATAATATAGATAATTAGACTCTTACTCAGTCGTTATTTATGGATAGACTCTTACTCAGTCGTTATCTATAAAAACCTAGAGGCCTCGTTTTGGCTGTTGAAGGACGTCACATTTGGAGTATGTACCAATTCTTAAATCCTCTCTCCAGCTTCTTATCAGCTAGACTTATTACTCATAAAGATATTTCCGATAACGAACAATAAACATATACATGAACATGGATTTTGTCTAGTTAATGTGCACTGTGTATGATAAACAAAAGATGTACAGCTTATATATTTATTAAACCAAAGCAGATAAAATGTGTAGAGAACAATGAAAAGAGATAAGCTACTTATTTTGCTGACCACGAATCTACGAACTTGTGCAGCATTTTGTGAAACTCGGGGATCAGAGGTATCCCAGGGAATGATTTACATGGTTTAGCTAGCTCGATATGGATACATCCGTCGGTACTTTCCTGATTATTTTGCTTAACTGTTATCTTGCATTTTGCCACTAACCAACTGGTTGCTAAAGTTTTATAAGGTTTTGAATGTAAAAATTATGTTTGGAACACCAGAACACACAGTTTTGCAGAAATCTTAAATCGGGTAATGAAACTGAAAATAATAGACACTACAAGTTTAAGCTTTACTTAGATGTTATTTGGTTTTGAATCAACAAAATAATCTTTGGAACATGCGAACACACATACTTTTGCAGAAGTATCAAATCGGGTCATGAAACTGTCAATAAAAGACAATACAAAATTTTGCTTTCCAAAAAGCTAGTTGGTCATTGGCATAAGCTTTTAACAAACAAAAAAAGACGGTGCATACTTTTTTGCGAATTTGAATTCAATGCGTTAGGTTGTTATTCGAAGTCATGAGACATACTAAGTGAATACCAACATTCTAACGATATTGTTCTAGATCAGAAAGAACAATTTTATCATATCTGTGAGTCCCTGACAGACTGTTCAAGTTTTTCTCTCCCACCCTATGACTGTGAAAAAACTTTGGTTTTTAACATATTCTGTAGCTTTTGATATATATTTACAGCTAGATAATCGTTGCTTTCTAACACTTTCTGACACAAAAATATTGTTTGACAAACTTTTCCATTTTGGTTTACTTCCAAGTAAATTATTAACTTGTTCGCAAACAGGGTTCGATTTATCACCAGACTAAATACATCTCATTCGAAAGAGGAAATACCTATAAGTAAACTTACATTTTTGTATGGCATCCAATAAAAGTGCCTTAAAATTCAAACTTTTCTGCCGTCTTGTTAAAAGGTTGTGCTAATGACCGACTAGCTTTTTGGGAAAGCTAAAACTTGTAAATTACTATAGCTTGTTAGTTAAACAGGCATTTGTTTCTTTACTCCAGAAATAATTGATAATATGAAATATGTGTAAAACTTTCTATTTCCCAATGATGCAAAAATTCACAATATCTGGCAAAATAATGTGTCATATTCCCAAAATGATGAAAACAGCCCTGTATTACAGAGATACAGTGTCATGGTGAGTGACAGGATTAACCCTTTCCTCCATATCTACCGAGTCAAATTTTTATGCATCTACGACTGATGTAGATCAAAATCTGCCGGAACATCCTTATTGTCTGCTCTGGATCTGCACTGGCTGCATCTTGGTCAAAATTAGCCTAATAATAACAAGTAAACAGTGCAGATCCTGATCAGATGCAACAGATGTGCCGGCTGATCTGGATCTGTGCACCCAAGCAATAAAGGTGTGTCTATGGAATAAAGAGTTAAGACCAAAATTAATATTGATTGATGTAATTTGTCACTGAAAAATATAAACATAGTACACCATCATTGGTAACATGTAGATATTGTTATATTTAGTTAATTGCTATAAAATTTGGGCTTTTATAACCTCAGTTTGTTATAAAGACCTGCAATTATTGTTTTATATATGTTAAGCGTCAAGGGAAGTAACAAAATCACACACTTTGGTTTAATGTGTGATTTCTGTTGAATAAAACTTGATAACTTGAAACAAAAATAGTCACTATCTTTAAAGTATATATGTGTTTGAAGGCTATGATTATGGCATGTGATATCAGTATATTTAAATATGATGCAGTTCTACCCTCTTCAATTATTAACAAAAAACATAGCAATTGTCACATAATGCAATTGAGTTACTTCCCTTGTGGTCTATTTTTGAGGGTATTATCTATTACTTCCCTTTTACAAAAAATATATATTTAAAATATATTTAAACATTTGATAATGTAAAATTTGGCGAAAAAATCAGTTTATTCTATAAATGTTAAGTCATTTAATAAAATAATGAGGACTTAGAAAAAGTTAAAGTTGTTAAAAAAACCTACTTTTTAAAGAATTGCTTGATTATATATATCTGAATGTGACCAAGGTATGCAAGATTGAATTTTAAGAGTACGACTGCAAAGGAAGAAACTCTTCATTTGCATATGCAGTTTGTAGTTTAGTACATTTGTACTGAACAAGAACTTTGCAAAATGTTGATGTACAGTTTTCATCTGGTGTAAAGAGCAAGTTTATATACAGCTGCAGAGTAGTGGCAGACATGAAACCCCTTACTCCAAATCAAAGGTTTTAAGTGTAGATCCAGACCAGCTGGTACATATTTGCCATCCAATCACGATCTACACTGTTCGATTCTTGGTCAAAAATAACCTAACTTATAAAAGTGAAAAGTGCATAATTATCCTGATAAGATGGCATGTATCTATATTGTTTGCCCATGCACTAAAAGCTTTGGCTTTGCAATGTTATTAGCATCTTATGGTTTATAATTTATGTTTGTGCGCTTTTGCATGCAACATTGTTAAGCTGGGTCAGAGTTTTTTCACCAAGACAACTTATACTTGTGTGTTCATGAGAACCTGTTGGTGCAAGTGTGCACCATAGAACCTGGTTTAAACCCCCCAAGTGGCAAATTGTTTTGCTCTTTAACTGCCATGGAACATGTTGTTCAGATCCAGATCCGCTGGCATATTGATGCCATCTGATGAAGAATTAAACTGGTCGCTTTTAGAGTCATTCTATTATTTCTGAACAGAAGGTTAACATTGTAGATCCAGATCTATTGGCAAATATGTTCTTGCTGATTTGGATCTAAACTGGTCACCAATGTGATAACAGGCGACAATGTAGACTAAAGGGTTAGATTTCATAGTAAATACTAATTGATATTTAACTGTTTTTATATACAGGATTTTTTGCATATGTGACCAGTATTGATCCAGATGAACAGGCACATCCATGCCATCTGATCTGGATCTACACATTGCTTTATGGTCAGAAATAACCTTATGAATCTATAAGAGAACAATGTAGATCCTGATCAGATGGCACCAATTAAGTCTGATCTTGATCAACACTGTTGGTCCATCTGATAACAGCCGTATCCAACTGAGTAAAGGATTTAATAAAAATAGAACATAATTAATCCTTTGTAATGTACTTCACTTACATGCAAATGTTTCATAATTTATTGGACGTTGCACAATGTTTTGACGTGTGACGTGGCCGAGCACACACAATTTGCCACAAGTAGCTATGAAAAAGTGTGCTGTCATTCACTGTGTCGTCAACGTTGCTGTTCCAACTGCCTTTTGAAAAAGCCGTAATGTCATGAATTCTTCTCACTATTTCTATATTTATGACAGTATTAATGAGTGTAAAATAAGGATTGAATCAATATTTAATGCATTTCGTTTGGGTATGGAAAACAGTTTGGTTGTTTGAAGTACACATTTTCTATACCCAAATGAAAACCATCAAATATTGCTTCAATCCTCAATTGCAAACAGTGTAGATCTTGATCAGATGACAAATATGTATTGTATGATCTGGATCTACACTGTTCACACACTAATGGTGTATCTATGCAGTAGAGGGTTAAACAAAGTAAAAGTACCGTATATTCCCTATTAAACGCCCCTCCCCTAATAAACGCCCCCCCCCCCCAGTCTTTTTTCAAAAGTAAACGAGTGACTTACCATGACATGACGATCTTTAATCTCTCAGCATTAATCCAAATACAGTGGAGCTCCGCTATATCGCGATCCGCTATATCGCGAAATCCAATATAACGCGGTTGACCCTTGGATCCCGTTTTTTTTTCATAAAAGACAGTAAAATTCTGTCAATGGCCATTTTTTGTAAATTTGGAAAGGGAAAAAAAGGGAAGTAACAACATTAATACCGCGTTAATCGATAAAGACAATGACGCCCGTTTATTAACGTACCGAGAATCGTTGAAACAAATTGTAAAATGTTTCTTTATGAACTGTTGATTGTTTCCTACGTTTATTAAAATATCAAACTGTCATAAAATTGTTAAGTAATAAATTGTTGTACAGACACTGGGGCACCTAATCATGTACGCAAAATGGTTACTGAATGGTTGTTTTTCGCACCTACTGCAGATAGCATGACAAAGGTGTTTGATGTTGTTAATTGGCTTTTAATTTGAGAAGCTCATGCCTACATTATGTTTTACAATATTATTTTAGTAATGATGATTGAAGATTAAAACAATAAAGATTAAAACTGCAAGCGTATTGTTTTTATTCAAAACAGCGTGCAGGTCAAACAAATACATGAGTTCCGCATTAGACTTACGCCCGCAGTATAAACTTTTGTGAGTTAAATTCACAAAGTAATAATTTTATAGCACCTGTTAGATAATAACAAAACAACATGCAAACAAAGGATTTATTTTCAATAAACCGATAAATTTCGTAATCATTTCGGTGTGAAAAATTTCATTTCAGGTTAAGTTTTTTAAAAATAAGTTCTAGGAAAATGACAAAATTGTTTCCTACTGTTATTTATTTAAAAAAAACACAATTATTGAAATCTACATTTTGTCAATAGTTGGTCTCTATTAAACGCCCCCCCTTTGCAAAATGTAACGCCCCCGGGGGCGTTTAATAGGGAATATACGGTATGTCTAGAGTCAATTTTTGGCCATCAACAAAATTAATGAAGCCCCATGGGCTTTACATTGAATACTAAATATCATAGAAGCACTTGTCTGTTAAACAATTTATTTAACGAGAATCATAAGCTGTAAACAAGAAAGTAAATGTTAACAATTGTAAAGTTGCACAGTAAGCAAAGCACTTATTCCATATTCCCTACAAACACACCATGCTGCCAACAAAGTCAAGCCTGTATTTTTACACCACATTTTTCATGAATAAATGCACACTGTGAATTCATAAATTAATTTTATATTCATTGTTGTTGGAATATGCACACGGTGAATGCATTAATTAATTTTATATTCATTGTTGTTGGAATATGCACACGGTGAATGCATTAATTAATTTTATATTAATTGTTGTTGGAATAATAATGGCATTTGTGTAAGTTCTGACATCCAGTTGACATCCAGCAATGCACTAACTTAACCCTTTACTCCATGGGACCAGTGTAGATCCAGATCATCTGGCACTGTTCACATTTTGGTCAGAAATAACCTAGTTTAAATAAGCAAACAGTGCAGATCCTGATCAGACAGCACAGGTGTGCCAGCTTACCTTGATCTACAATGTTCGTCCAATCAGAAATGGTTGTCTGTGGAGTAAAGTGTTAAAAAACACAACAATAACAGAATAGAATGCTCAGACATCATCAACAAGTAACAAATGAGAACACAGACTGTAATTGATAATTGACATACTTTATCAACATATGCATATTGCAGACCTAAACATGACAATTAAAATCAATGTCAGCAACAAATTGCAACATATTTCAGACCTAAACATGACAATTAAAAATCAATGTCGGCAACAAATTGCAACATATTTCAGACCTAAACATGACAATTAAATATCAATGTCAGCCACAAATTGCAACAAATTTCAGACCTAAACATGAAAATTTAAAATCAATGTCGGCAACAAATTGCAACATATTTCAGACCTAAACATGACAATTTTGACAATTAAAAATCAATGTCGGCAACAAATGGAATAAGCTAAACAGTTTAAAGCTTAATTACAGAATTCACAATATGTGAACCTTAATGTACTAGAAAACATTCAATGAAAAATCCATGTGACTACAAAATATTAAATTTTTATTTCATACTGTTTTCTTTGTTTTGTCTTTTAATCAAACCAGGTCAGTAGTAGAGCAGTACCCAGTACTGATAAAAAAACTAAAACATAAATATTCCTTCCGGTATAATCAGGCTTTATTTTTACTTTCCATTTGCGTGTTGATTTGCAGAATTATAAAAAGATAATTATTTTTCTGTTTTGCAAAAACATTAATGCAGGCAATCTGACAAAAAAAACAAACAACGTCATTATTTTTTGGCTCTATGATCTAATCCTGTATGTTGTGTCACTGGTGTGTTGATCTGGATCAGCTGGCATATCTGTGCAATCAGATCTGCATCTACACCAGTTGCTCCTAGGTCAGAAATAACATTATGATTTTTAAAATGAACAGTGTAGATCCAGACCAGATGGCATAGATGTGAGGTTGTTCTGGATCTACAATCATCACTGTTTGCCCATGGAATAACATCCATATGCCACATGGTAAATGGTTAAATAGTACAATTCTGGAACAAAAACAAAGGATGGGTACATTTGATCAAAATTTTGTTGCAATATTTTACAGAAATTCAGCTATAAATATTTCTTGCACTGGTGTTATTATTGCTGAATGCTATCTGGGTTTATGATTCACAGTAGTTTAACCCTTTCCTCCATAAATACACATTTTTATGCATGTGCGACCAGTGTAGATCCGGATCAGCCAGCACATCTGTGCCATCTGATCAGGATCTGCACTGGTCACATTTTGGTCAGAAATAACCTAATAAATAAAAAGCAAACAGTTTAGATCCTGATCAGACGGCACAGATGTGCCGGCTGTTCTGGATCTAATATGTTTGCCCATGCAATAAAGGTGTATCTATGAAGGAAAGGGTTATTTTTTAGTTGTATAACTTGTTTTGGCAATCATTTAAATTTAGATTTCAACAAAGACTACACATTTTTCACATTGTTGACATTTTGTTTCATGCAGCAATGTTTTAAGTGTTTGAAATTCCAGTCCTTAAAAAATTAATTTGATGTTTATCTTCTTGTAGTGTTGACTTTTCTAAAGCCTGTTGCTGTGGTGACATTTCTGGGTGACTGTTGACTGGTTCCATATGAAGCTTGCATAATTGCTGGTCTGGTATCAGTAAAACCAGTCGTTGTTGTCCTTCTTGGAGACTGACCCTGCACGTTGGATGTCCTTCTCTGGATGGTTCCATTTCCCCTTCTAGGACTGGCTCCAGGCTTTTTTGATTCACTCTGAAGCTCCTTGACTTTGTTTTCAAGCTCTCTGATTTTATTATCCTTCAGTTCAACCAGTTCAAGTTTAATTTCACAATCTCTCTCTAGGTTACTTAGAGAGCCCTTTAGGTTTTCAATTTCACTGGTCATTTCAGCATTGGCTTGATTTAACTTTCTGATGTTACTCATGTCTTGTTGGTGTTTCCATAGATCAAAAACCATCCGATCAATTTCTTTTTGTTTATCATTTAGTCTGGTTTCAACATCTTTTTTCTCTGCAATCAGTCCCTCAATGCACATGTTTAGAGGATGTTTCCTGTTCCGTTCTTCAAACATTTCATAACATTTTAGTATCATCTTCATGTCATCAGAGTTCTGCAACCTGCTGATTAATTTGTCCACTTCATTTTCCATCATAAACCATGTTATGTCATCTTCTGATTCAACTGCATCTTCATCACTTCCTGATCTACCACTTCCAGAATTTACAGTAGCTAGTTTTTGATACAATGCTTTAATGGATTCAGTAAGTTGAACCAATGCTTCACTGTGCTCACATTCAATATCAGAGCGGGTGATGTTGTTTTCTTGAACATAGCAGACATTGTCTGGATGATATCTGTTACCAAGGCAACCCGGAGTACTAAATTCTTCATCAAAAGTTTCATCCCCATAATGTGGTATACATGAGCTACCTCTCCTTGCTAATTCATAGTACACTTCACCAGGAAGGTCCTCATCTAATTCAATATTGACATTTTCAAAGCCATCAACTGCATCCGCATTCTCATCATAATGGTCTGTTTCAAAACCTTCACATTGAGCATCTTGCTTGTAGTGTGATTCTCTTGGAGCATCAGCAGTGGTGTCAGTAGCTTGTGTTCTTATTTCATCGAAGTCCGAGTCTGCTTCACTGATGCACTCATCATCATTAGCAAATCTTACTGTATGCTCTTGACTATACATGGCATTTTCTTTCTTTCTGGAAGATTCTATGATGCCAATTGGACTGATACAGGCATCTTTGTATTTCTTTTCTTTAAATGGCTCCTTAGTATCAATAGATTGTGGAATGTCTATTGTAAGATTATCAGTGCAGTCTAGCCCATGAGTTTGAGTCATTGCTCTTTCACTTTGCTGTCCTGTGTTGTCTCCAAAGAATTGTTGAGTGTTCTTTTCATAGACTGAAGCTGAGACAGATTCTTGTGTTGGAACAGTTGTCTCCCTTGAGTTTCTGTTGCCAAGGTTAGGGGTAGAACTTATTCTGTGAGGTACAGTGTCATGGTAACTGTGATATTTGTGCTGTACTGAAGTATGGTTGGACCTGCTTGGACTTCTACCTGTGTTAAAATAATAATAGATATGTTTTTACAATGTGAATTTTTTTTCCCATATATACTATTTTCACCACCTACAGGAAATAACCAGATTTAGCTCCTGTTTGTTTATGTCATTGTATTAAGATTCATTATAATCATTATAACTTTTAAATTGCATCCTTAATTAGCAAATATGTACATGATAGACAACAACAGAAATGTGCATTTTGTGCGTAAAAAAATGAAAATCTAATTTTTAGCACCATGCAATGGTAAAGGACTGCCATTAATGTGATCTATCTACTTATGGTATGAATATGTTTGTGATTAACCCTTTCCTACACCTTTATTTCTTGGGCAAACAGTTTAGATCCAGATCAGCTGGCCGTCCATGCCGTCTAATCAGGATCTAAACTGTTGGCTTTTTGATTAGTTAGGTTATTTCTGACTAAAGTGTGACCAGTGCAGATCCTGATCAGACTGCACGTATATGTCAGCTGATCTGGATCTACACTGGTTGCACATGCGTAAAAATATGTATATATGTAGGAAAGGGTTAAGCAAGATTACGATGATTCAAACTGTTGCTCTAACACACCAGAAAACCATTCATAATTAACTGAAATTACCGAGCCTTTAGCCTCAGCAGTCATTCCTGGTGTAAACCAAACATTTCATGCATTACCAAGCTATTACTTATCAAAAAATCATTTCTTAGACTAGTAAAATTAATATTTACATGACTTACTAAAAACTTAACCTGAATTACTGAGCCTCTTTTAATATTATGTCCTCTAACACACCAGCAAGTCAGCCATTCCTGGTATAGACAATCTGAGTTATTGAGCCTGGTGTTATAATTTTCCTCTAATGCATAGTAAAACACTTACCTGGATTGTTGAGCCTCTTGTTGTACTGGTCCTCTAACATATCAGCAAGCCATTCATAGTTTTCTCTTAGAATCAACACAAAGTTGTCAAAAGCTTTCGGTCCTCTTTTCTCCAGCAGTTCCAGCATCTTGTACACTTTGTCCCTGGGTTTTACTTCAGCCTACAAACAGGACAGATCAGGTCTTAAGGTTATAAAACTGAGAATGGAAACCAGTCTCAAATCTCAAGCATCTGATTGGCTGAAATGGTGACTGGTCGCCATTTCAGCCAATCAGATACTTGAGATTTAAGACTGGTTTCCAATCTCAGTTTTATAACCTTCAGCAAATATTATATTGTAAAATGTTTTATTTATACAGCATGGTTTTAGAAAGCTTTGTGGGTAAAACCACAACAATTTAACATTGTCTAGTGAGAACCTTTCACACTCTTGGTTTTATTTTATGACAGTTACATTAGTGTTTACATTATCTTTTTATTTAAGTTGCGATTGAAATAGAAACCAGTCTCAAATCTCAAGCATCTGATTGACTTAAATGGCAACTGGTCACCATTTGAGCAAATCAGATGCATGAGATTTGAGACTGGTCTCCAGATTTAGTTTTATGATCTTAAGCACATAATTATATACTCATTTAATGCTTTTATGGCCACTGTAGATCCAGATCAGCCAGCACATTTGTGCTATCTGATCTGGATCTGCGCTGGTTGCATTTAAATGATTAGGTCAGAAATAACCTAATGAATCGAAAATTGAACAATGTAGATCCTTATCGGATGGCACAGATGTGCCAGCTGATCTGGATCTACACTGTTCACCCAAGGATAACAGCCTTATACTTTATAGTAAATGGTTGACATGGTTGATTGCAAACATTGGTTGACTGACAATGATTGACTGATGTGCCAGCTGTTATTGTTCTTCACTGGTAAACATTTTTTTCACACTTTGTGATTATCAAATAGTTGACAGAAGGTTACCTTTATCAGATCGAGCATGCCGTTAGTGAAGATCTTGTCCCTTCTGAGCGCGGCATAGAAATCTTCATCTAGAATTAGCTCATCTGCTATCTTAATATGCTGACTCCGCAGTGCCGATTTCTGTCTCTTGTCCATCTTGTTTTGATTATGTTGGATCAGTTTGTCTTTCTTCTATCTGTGTTAAAACCTCTCTCCTAATCCCAGAGAGTTCTATGATGACCGGTAGAACACCCTTCTTTGTTCTTTTTTACTGTACTGGATTATGCACCTTTTTATCTCAGATTTTCTGTAAAAAAATTACAATTTTTGTTTTGTTGTTTTAAATGTTTCAGTCAATATGTCAACAACATAATTTTTTGTTATTTTAAATGTTTTAGAAGTTAGTCTCTCTTTGGTCTGTGCTAAATCTTGATGACAAATTTACCTGAACTCTCTTATTCATTCTTCTTAAGCTTACTGAGTTATGCCCATTTTATCTCTCTTTTCCTATAAAACTATATAACTTTTGTTGTTTAAATGTTTTACTTTTTTTTCTGTGAACAAGTTTCATTCCTGATGTTTGTAACTTGTTAAAAAAAAGTTCATATACTTACACTGGTTCATGGCCCAATTCCATCTGAGAATAAGTTTAGTCAATCCTTATATATCGTTCATGTTGAAGTTCTAATCCAATGACATTGTAATTTGACAGCTAAGAAGTACCCCAAAAGTTTCCCTTCTCAAAACAGTTACTTTTCAAGTGAGATGAGACAATAATTGTGTAATGTAATATATTTAATGCAGTGATAAATTTATATATTTTATCTTTTACATTTACAAACCCTTAAAAGTATCTTGGTAGTTGAGTTGTGCTTATTTAATGTATATCCACAAAAACAGATTTTTATTCTGACACAGAACTATTATCTTTTTGTCAGTTGAAATCTGCAAAAAGAATATTTATTTAGGCTCCCAGATTGTTTGTATTTGGCTGTGTTTTAAGACAGTCAAACAGATTAATTTGAGATGATTAAAAAAGTCTTTTCTTTGAAGTTTGATTGTTTTAACATGTGTCATTGTCTGATCTACATCATCCTGGCTTTATTATCCTGGCATTATAAATTTATTTGGTTATTACAATACATGAACTATATCTTTTGAAATAACAATATTTCCAATCTACAATCAATTCAAATTATAAAACTATCTGTTTATATGATTTTTATATTCTTAAATTTTGTTTGCCCCCTGCATTAAGGGTCCCTTTAAAAAATAAACATTATATCCAATTGTTTGTGCTTTGTATTATTTAAACTGGGTCATCCCTGAAGCAGTCTTTACATTACAAAGTTAATTGTTTTAATCATCACAATATAGTCATCAGTTTGGTTCCAATCCAAGTGTTTCGTGATTTGAGCCAACTTACTACATTCAGCTACCCTGTCAAGTGTATACATTTAGTTATCCTGCTTGTGTTGGTAACTACCATATCACATTGGTGGTTTGGTGTATGTGTGTGCATTAGTTAGTGCCTGCTTTAGTTAGTTTTTTTCCAGCCCATAAGTTTAACATGCATTGCTCAATTTTCTTTATATTCAGCATGAATGTAAACATCAGTGGGATGGAGTGTCGCGCACAAACCAGATTCTTACCTCACCTGTGGGGTATATATGAAGGAGAATCTGATGATTTCCCCCTTGATAATTATATTGTTTAATTTAAGCAGCATGATGTTGCTGATTTCTTAACATCAACCCTAAAGAATTCAAGTGTGAAAACCTCATCACTAGCTCAGGGCCCAAGATCATAATACTCGTGATTGGAGACCTGTTTCAAATCTCAAGCATCTGATTGGCTTTAATGGCAACCAGTTTGAGATTTGAGACTGGTCTCCAGATTTAGTTTTACAATCTAGGGCTCAGATGTTAGTTAAATGTTAGGTGCAAGGCACCAAACTGTCTTTGGTCTCATGGTTTTAAATTACCTTGTAGGAAGTAGAGAATAAAAGGTATTTAACTTAAGATCCTTGTCTGGGATTTACTAAAAACATATAACTATTAAGAGATCCTGACCTTTCGCAATGCTACTTCCTTAACTAGTATCAAAACAAAAGATTTCAAGATAAAATAGATTGAAAATGGATAAGGGTATAGTTAGTATATTACAATAAATATTTAAATTGTAAGAGATAGAATCTGAATAACTTGTTAATTTCTGTCAGATATTCAACATTTTGATAAAGACCGAGTCTTTGCATTGTTGGATATAAATGACATTTGTAACCAACAGACTTCCCGAAAGTTGAAAATATGTGTCAGACATTTGGTCAGATGAGATGTGAAAATCTGTCTGACCGAAACAAATTCTGTCAGACCGAAACATGTTATAAGGTTATTTGCAAGTATAAGGAGTTCAAATTTTTGTCTGACATTCGGTCTGATAACATCAGAAATCTAGTCTGACCGGCTCAAATTTTACCAGACAGGTCCTTCGGTCTGGCAACTTTCGGGATGTCTGAACCAAGAAGCAAATAGCATAGATCCAGGTCAGTGCTCAAGGTTATAAAACTGAGCATGGAAACCAGTCTCAAATCTCAAACAGTCACCATTTCAGCCAATCAGATGCTTGAGATTTGAGACTGGTTTCCATGCTCAGTTTTATAACCTTCAGCCTAGTCTGCTGACTGATCTGGATTTAGATTGGCTGCACATTCATAAGAAATAAGCCATATCTCATAATATAATAATGGGCTGGAAATTTCCAGTTATAATTATTCTCTTTATTACTAACAATAATTGTACATAGAATAATCTGTCTTACAAATTAATGTTGTTCTTGAAACCTGTGTCTTAAAGCTATACTGATGACATTTCAACTGAGAAAACTAAAACAATTGTTATATTTTTCAAAAGATGATTTTGATTTAAATCAATTTGATATAAATTTGTTAACAAAAATGCCACAAAAGAATGCACACGTTGATTTGGAAATATGTGTTAAATAGTTTTATTACAACTAAATGAAAATCTGGAAAATGTACATTAAAGATTATTTATTACCTGAGTCCTCAGATCTCTAAGGTCTGTTTCCTGAGTCCTTTGTACACCAACAGTGTCTGTCTGTGGCTCCACCTCCCAGGAGAAAGGGTTTTACACTGTTTACACATATAGAAACATAACTTCTACCAAATGAGGTCTCTTTTAAGTTCAGTGTAGAGTACATAACAATAAGCAAACTGATTTTATATGGGTCTGGGAACTTTACTAATTCTGAATTGGATTTTAAGCTTTAATTTTATTGTTCTACAAACCAAATAAACTGTATTCAATATTGTTAATCCAGTTTAATCTGTTTAAGATATAGTAACACCTTAACAAATATTTGACACTGTTCTTTCATCTTCAAAGTTCCAGCCATTGCTATACTGACAATGTACTTATCAACATATTATTCCTTTTGAACATCAGTTGATCCTAATATGTATGTTATGAGTTGTACAAAATTTTTATAATATACCAGTTTAGCTATAATATACCAGTTTTGCTATAATATACCAGTTTTGGTATAATATTCCAGTTTTGCTATAATATTCCAGTTTTGCTATAATATTCCAGTTTTGCTGTAATATTCCAGTTCTGCTATAATATTCCAGTTTTGCTATAATATTCCAGTTTTGCTATAATATTCCAGTTTTGCTATAATATTCCAGTTTTTCTAAAATATTCCAGTTTTTGCTATGTAAATGTTAATGTAAATTGTCCAGGAAAGGTTGGGGCAGGGTGGGTAGTAGAACTTCCTATCTCAATTAAAAAAAATAGCACATTTTCATTTTTTTTTATTCTGCAATTAAACTCAGGCCAGCAGACACTTCTGCAGTTCTCCCCATGCCAAAATAAGATTTTTTTTTCACTTTTTTTAATGATCACTGTTACTAATTGATTTTTCTTGTTGATGTCAGTTTCAGCAGTTATCAACCAGTTATTTTCTTTACAAAAAATTTCATATACCTATAAAATACTTAAAATGAAACCTGGTTTTCTTTGCGAAACAAAATGCCACTTGTTTCTTGTATTGCAGTTTCAAACTGCATTTAGCATTAGAGATCAAGAGATATTGATAATTTTCTTTTTTTATCAAATGACATGCAATGATGACTGTTGGCCCTTAAGCCAGATTATCTAAGGAAATTCAGGCTTATAGATTGGTGAAGTCTGTTTATATGTACCTAGTTAAGGCTTAACATCTTTGGAATTCAGGGGGTTTTTTTGTTGATTTTATAGCAGATATTCTGTCATGTTACTGATTGCAAAACATTCACTTTTTTTCCAATTAGAGAAGAAAAATTTCCAATTCAATCAGTACAAAAAAAAACAGCATTGCCTTTGTCATTTCACTAATAACAAATAATATAGCTTGTTATTTAATAAGGCATCATTTGTTTCATTAATCTAGAAAATATAGATAATATTAATTCCCTATATATATTTTCTCCCAATGATGCAATATAATCCCAATTTCTGGCAAAACGACATAAAATTTTCCAATTCCTGGGCTATAGGTCATATTCCCAAAGTGGTGAAAAAAAGCCCTGGAATTCTTAATTACTCATTACTTCCTACAATGTCAGCATTCCGGGTATTATACTGGATAATGGGTTATTTTCGCGAGCATAATATTTTCGCTATTTTCGTGATCGGTGTGAATTCGCTAAATTAATAAACGCCCAAAATTCCCAACTTTACTTTTGTGACGTGCACCATATTGCTAGACTGTATGTTACGATTGATAAAAACTGCTTTTTCTTTATTTCTGGGTTAATCGAGTATATCCCATAGTGCAAAAATTTAGTTATATTCGGGCAGATTACATAAGTAAATGTACCGATAAAATTAACGGTTTGGGAGTCAAAATCGTTGGTATTGATGACAAGCATCAAATCATGGGTAGAGATTATTTACATACTTTCAAAATTTGCTGCATATACTATGCTTAACAAACAGTACAGATGAGCATTACTTAATAAGCTGTTTGAAAAGGCTTTATAATTGTCCCAGTGGGCTAAAGGTTAATTATCACTTCACAAATTCTATATCTGCGGTGCTCACTGTCATTTTACCGTCGATAAAAACATTATCACCTTTGTTATTAATTTAAATTATTACAATAATGTTCATATTGTTAGAATTATTTTTAATCAGTGAAATCCCTCATTTCGGACACTCAATATTACGGGCATCCCGGTATTATGGGCGATTTTTTAAAGAACAGACATGTTCTCTTCTTCTTGATTTAAACCCACAATTAAGGACAACCCGTTATTAAGGACACTTTCCTTCAGTCCTTTAGGTGTCTGTTGTAGAGGGGTTTCACTGTAGTTTGAATAAGTCACGTACAGCCTAAATATAGGTTGTAATGTCAAGTCAAAAAAGAAGAAATACAGGTGCCAAGGTTATAAAGCTGAGATTAGAAACCAGTCTCAAATCTCAAGCATCTGATTGGCTGAAATGGTGACTGGTCGCTATTTCAGCCAATCTGATGCTTGAGATTTGAGACTGGTTTCTATGCTCAGTTTTATAACCTTAGGCACAGAAGTGAGTTTGGACAAGTTAACACTTCACTATTGTTATTTGGCTAATATCTCTAACCACTGTAGATCCAGATTAGCCTGCCGTCTGATCAGGATCTACACTGTTCACTTCTCTGCAATAATCTTATGAATCTAAAACACCTAGCATAGATCCTGATACGACTGTACAGATTTGCAGGGTGACTGGATCATCACCGGTTATCAATGTGATTAAATGAACCAGTTTAGTTGAAGCTAGGTAGAGTTCAAGTTCGGTGATCTCTATTCAGAATTACTTGTAGACTGATAAGCATTTTTGAAAATGTTTAATACATGTAAAGGATTGATTTTGTTAGAGTAATAAAATTTGTATTCATACTTTTAAAAGCAGTGTAAAAAATATGAAAATCATAATACAGTGTATTGCTAATTTATGTTAGGTGCTTATAATTTATGTGGCTGTACATAGGTTTATATTGAAAAACAAATTGAAAACAATTTGTTTTTAATTGTCATCTTAAAATTGTGGTTTTGTGTTTTAATTTTGGTGTTCCTTCTCTTTTCACCAGTTTGTTTAACATGTCATCTAAGTGGTTTTCTGTTCCACTTCGGATGTTTCCTGGAACCATGCTGTCCCTTGGACTTGATTGAAGATGCTATTGAAGAAACTTTTGATTTCTGTGTAATGGCAGGTTTAGGCATGCTACTTGAAGGTTTTGCTGTTGCAAACATTGTCAGTGAGGTGATAGGATCTGATCGTTTCCTCTGAGTTTGTTCATTTTGTTCAACAAATCCCTCAGCAGTGACTTCATGGCTGTCTGTTCTAGTGTGCTCCTCCTTGGTGATTTGAAACAAAGCCTCAGGTTTTCTTTTCATGATATGTTTTTGACTGTTTTTAGTATTTCCTGCAAAGAGACCTTTATTGATCATCTGTGACAGTGTTTTGCCGCCTTTAACTAAGTTAGATAATGCTTTATCTTCATGTTCAGATGCTCTACAAGTATCTGCACTGTCTTGTTGTCGTTGAATTTTGCTTTGCTCATGCTTATAGAAATTCAATTTCCTATGCAGCAATTCTATTTCTTCCTCATATTTTCTTAGTCTGAGCTTGAGATCTTGATCATAGAAAATAAAGGATTTGTCTGTTGTGTTAGAGGAGCCATCTTCTTGAGCTGTAGTTTCTTGAGCTTGTTTTAGAACTAGTAGTTCTTGTCTTAGTCTTTCATTTTCTTCAGCCAGTACCTGGTTTGTAGTAATAGTACTATGCAGTTTACTGGCAGTGTCTTTACAGGTTGTCTGCAGTTTCAGAACCTTGTCGGCATATTTCTGTACCTGTTTCTCCTTCAGTTTCAGTATTTCTTGCAGCTGTTTCTTGGATTCCTTTAGATCTATTACATGTGTCAGCAATGACGATCTTTTACCTACACCAAGCACTCTGCAATGTAAGCAATTAAGAATAAATACATGAATAAACAATAAAGAAATTGGCTGACTATCTTGCTTTTCATCTGTCATTTTCAGAGTGGAATTAAAATAAACCCCTCAGGTTTGTTTTTCTTGTTGTATTTGTCATATTTTAAATTCCTCATCACTATCTTAGCTATGAGGGCAAACTGAATTTTCTGAATGTGGAATTACCTGTTAAAGGTCCAGCGTTAAAGGTCCTTTTTTTTAAATGAAACAGAATTTTATGTGAACTCTGCCAAAGAAAAGAAGAAATTAAAAATACATCCTGTTAAGTTTGTAACTTTTGCCTGATATTTATCCTGATTGTGGTTGCCAAAGCCCCCCTTTTAAAAAAAGTATGACTGTAAAATTAGAATAATTGACAATATTTACATCTGGCTTATCTGTGAAAACGTTTTTAACCAGTTGTGCTCAGTTTGAATTATTTCTCTATAGGAGATTAACCCTTTACATTGCATGGGTGAACAGTGTAGATCAGCACTGTTTGCTTTTTGATTTGTTATGTTATTTATGATCAAAAAGCAAACAGAGCTAATCCTGATTAGACCAAACAGATGTGCTGGCTGATCTGGATCTTTGTAACACTGGTTGCACAAGCGTAAAAAATTGTATATAAATTATGGAGGAATAGATTAACGCTTGTAGTTTTTACTTACTTGTAGCAGTCATCTTCTATCTTCAACAGTTGATTCAGCAAAGAATCCACCATATCAAATGTGATCTGGACAGGACTCTCACAGAACGACGGTTCTCTCAGATCCACTTCAAACAAGTGGGTCTTCAGCTTAGTGTACATGCCAGTGAGGCTCTGGTGTGTGCCAAAGTCTACGGTGGATTGAAGGGAGCTTCTCCTGGATGGCAGGTGGTTGAGGTGGGAGAGGCGGGAGAGATGAAGAGAACTTTGGTGGGCAGGATGCACACTGGAGGGCTGTACTTGTCCAGGGAGACAAGGAAATTGTTGTCTGAAATAAAACAAATAAATATACAGTCAAACCTGACTGTTCTAAGCAGCCACCCAAGGGAATGACAAAAATTGGCAGCTTAGTTACACGGATGGCTGTTTAAAAATTAAAACAAAATGTCAGTTTAGGACAGTCATATTTAAACTGGCTGTGAAACTCAGTTGGTTGCTGAATGCATGTGGCTGCTAAGGCAGGTACTGTAATAACTGATGGTACATGGAGAATTGTTCTGGATGACAGAAAGGAAGTAAAAATCATAGACATTACCTTCAGTAACTGGATGACAGGCAAGAGGTATTCATAAATGAGGACAGATCTGGATGACAGACAAAAATAATTGACAGTTGATCAAGGACAGGATGACAGGCCAGAAGGAAATCATATATGGTACCTTGATGACAGATCTGGATGAGTGTCTGTAGCTTTATGAACGTTGTGATCTACAGCTTTGGGGACTGTCTCGGACTGTTCAGGAAGTGAGTCTGTCCCAGAATCTCCTGTTAATAAAATCATCAAATAAAGCTGAGAATACCTAACATTCTGGGAACAGTAACTGCATGAAGAACACTTAAAAACTCCATAATTAATGCCTTATACAGGTTTAGAGTTTACTCAAACTCCTATTTTGTTATCTTGCTGTTCACTTGCAGTTGGTTTAATTCAGTCCAGCAGAGCATAATCAGTGTTTCATACACTGTTATCTCCTTGTCTCTTGCTAAAGTTTCAGTTAAATCTGTAAATCTCTTTTTTGCCTGTAGGTGTAACTGCAGATGAAAGTGAGCATTTATTCCCTAACATAAATTATTATGGAATAGTATTTGTTCTCTCATTTCCTTAGAATATCTTTCATCTGTCTGTTCTCTCTTTCTTCTTCCAGTAACTTACGAGGCTTATACTACTTTCCAGTGTAAAATTCTTTAGGTCAGAGTCACATGTGATGGAGTTATGGCCCTTTTTGTACTTAGATTTTTTATTCTAGCAAATAACTGAAGGGCGACACAGGTGTTCAACTGAACACATTGGTTCATGATCATAAAACTAAGATTTGAGACCCGTCTTAAATCTCAAGCATCTGATTGGCTGAAATCACATGCTTGAGATTTGAGACTGGTCTCCTGATTTAGTTAATGATCTTGGGCACTAATCTTCTAATGTTCTCTCACCTGTCAATAACTTACCAGAATGATTATCCTCCAGTGTTTTCAACTCTTCTGTGTATTTTGCATTAAGTATGTCTGCCAGAAACTTGTAGTCTTTCTTCAAGGCTTCAATGAAAGCTGTGAAGGCATCTGGACCTCTTCTTTGTAATACATTGAGAAAAAATGTGATTTTCTCAGAATTTGTCTGTTGGGCCTGGAATAAATCATTATAATAGTATTGAAAATCTTATTGTTGTGTGTCAATTTTTGAACTTTGAAATTTATATGTTATTTTTACTTTTATTTTAAGTTAACTGATGTTATGTTTGCCTGTAATCCTTAGCTCCATATATACACCTTTTGGCTGACCTGTTTAGATTCAGATCAGCAAACACATCAGATTCTGTGGCATCTGATCTATATCTAGTTATCTACAGGGTTCGCACTCGGGTCTATGGATCTAAAGGCAAACAGTTAAGACCCTGATAAGATGGCATGTATGTGCCAGCTGACCTGGATCTAAATTGTTTGCCTACACAATAAAGCCTGATCTTTGGAGTTAGATGCCTTATTATGTAGAGGTGAGATTTGGGATTGGGACAGTGGGCATATAACTGCTACCAATGTTGAAGTTAGAACATTGCTAAGTTGGGGTTACTTGCTAGTTCTGCTCGTGTTAGTTCTGATTTGGAATGGTTGGTTTTCAGATGTTAACCTTTTATATACAGAAAGAATTTAACCATTTACTTCATAGATACATGTGCAACCAGTGTTGATCCAGATCAGCCAGCAGATCCTTGCTCTCTGGTCAGGATCTACACAGTTTGCTTATAGGTTCATTACATTATCTGACTCGAGATGCGATCAATACAGATCCAAATCCAGACTATTGTACATCTGCCTGCAGATCTGGATCTACAATAGTTGCACTTGCATTTAAACACATATATATGTGGAGAAGGGTTAAGAACAATCTTGAAAAATTCAAATATGATTAATTTATATTAGATAGAATTGTTAATGAGTTACTAAAAAACTTCCCACATTGTCAAATTGATAAATATTTAAATATTCTTCAAATATTTTTTGAAAAAGTATTGTTGTTGCTTAGTCTTTATGTCAGTACAGTTTTGTCTGGGCTATTTCAGTCTGTATCATTTCCTGAAATCATGATTTGGCATGGGCTGTGCTCTTTTAATGTGTAGGGATCTCTTTATTTTATATGGAACATTTAAGGTACATAATATTCTCAGACAGACTAGAACAAATTTGAAGATGAAAGTGTCTTAACCCTTTCCTGTATAGACACACCCTTATTGCTAGGGCAAACAGTTTAGATCCAGATCAGCCAGCACATCCGTGCCGTCTGATCAGGATCTTAACTGTTCGCTTTTTGATTTATTAGGACAAGGAAAGCGTTAAGGTTTATCATGGCCCTCTAGCTTCAAACTTGACTTTGATGATACTTGGGTCAAGAACAATAACCATGCAAATTGTTACCTTTATTTTCTCAGCTGAGTCAGGAGAGATGGTGTCATTAGCCTCCAGCTCGTCTAGAATATCATCCAGGTTCAGATTCATCTTAATCTCCGCCTTCATTTTCTTCAGAACTTCTCTACCAGCATAATCCATTGTAAAGTAATTGTGTGTTTTTGGTTGTTTTGTTCTAAACTAAGTTTTCACACAAATTTAATATAAAAAAACTGCTTTTTTCATGAATTGTCTGTTTACATACAATTCTCAATCATTTTAGACCATTCAGAATGTGATGTTATATTAAAAATTTTTGAAGCACACTTTTAAAGTATATTTTGACTTCTATCATTAATCTTGCAGAAACTAACAGAATTACTCATTATTTATGCATATTTCACCTTTTCATTACTTATATTCTATATTAAGAACAAGAACAAGGTTTCAACAATTTAAAACCCTTTAATCAATTGTCTTTTGTAATAGATGGATACTGGTTGCCAAAAATTGATTGTTTCATTTATACAAGGCTACTTATCTGATGTGCTAATAAACATCAGCAATTTTTAATAATACAAGACTATTTTGCATTCAGCTGATCTCAAATAAAGCTGAAATATATCTTAATCAGTATAATACAATACTATCACATGTAACAAAGTGTGCAGGTATGTCATGTTAATTATAAAACAATAAGAAACTGACATTTTTTCATGTTACATCAATTATGCTCTAATTAACAAACCGAAATAAATACCATTTACATTAGACCTCTGGAATTATTGTAGAAAATGTCTAAAAAGCCCCATACTGATGATATCAGGTTAACACTTATCTACAATAACATGCATGGCAGCCATTTATCTGGTTGATTGTAAAGAAATGTGAAACATTTATATCAGGAATAGCCTCACTCTGAAAACACAGCTCCCTCACCAAATAAAAACTGGAGCATTGAAATCGTTTGGAATGGAGGGATTTCAAAATAACTTGGCACAAATGTTCACCATAACAAGGCTTGTGTCGTGACAATACCCATGCCTGTTGGTCCAAGGTCAAGGTCACTGTTACTAAAAATAGAATTTTCTTGCAAAATCTTGTCCGCTCTGTAACTTTGGTATTTCTTATTGGATTTTTAAATAACTTGGTATAATTGTTCACCATATCAAGACGGTATGTCAGGTACATGCCCAAGCCTTTAGGTCGAAGGTTAAGGTCACTGTTACTAAAAATAGAATTTTCTTGTCCGGGCTGTTACTTTGTTATGAATGGAGGGATTTCAAAATAACTTGGCACAAATGTTCACCATGACAGGGCGATGTGTTGCGTACCATGCCCATGCCTGTAGGTCAAAGGTCAAGGTCACTGTTACTAAAATAGAATTCTCTTGTCCGGGCTGTTACTTTGTTATGAATGGAGGGATTTCAAAATAACTTTGCACAAATGTTCACTATGACAAGGCAGTGTGTCCGCACAATACCCAATCCTGAAGGTCCAAGGTCAAGGTCACTGTTACTAAAAATAGAATTTTCTTGTCCGGGCTGTAACTTCATTATAAATGGAGGGATTTCAAAATAACTGGACACAAATGTTCACCATGACAGGGCGGTGTATCGCGTACCATGCCCATGCCTGTAGGTCAAGGTCACTGTTACTAAAAATAGAATTCTCTTGTCCGGGCTGTAACTTTGTTAGAAATAGATTGATTTCAAAATAACTTGACACAAATGTTCATCATGACAAGATGGTGTGTCCCGTACCATGCCCATGCCTCTAGGTCCAAGGTCAAGGTCACTGTTACTAAAATAGAATTTTCTTGTCAGGGTTGTAACAATGTTAGGAATAGAGTAATTTCAAAATAACTTGGCAGAAATGTTCACCATGACAAGGTGGTGAGTCGTGTACCATGTCCATGCTTGTAGGTCCAAGGTCAAGGTCACCGTTACTAAAATAGAATTTCCTTGTCCGGGCTATAACTTTGTTTTGAATGGAGGGTTTTCAAAATAACTTGGCACAAATGTTCACCATGACAAGGCGGTGTGTTGCGTACATTACCCATGCCTGTAAGTCCAAGGTCAAGGTCACAGTTACTAAAACTTGAATTTACTTGTTCGGGCTATAATTTCTTTATGAATGAAGTGATTTCAAAATAACTTGGCACAAATGTTCACTATGACATTGCATTGCATTACCACCAACTTCTTCACAGACATTTCCGTAATGAGAAGACAACAGTGCCACAAATACAAATAATTTACTTGATCATCAAGTTTATGCATGTTCTTATAATTACTCAAACATCACTGTCTTTGAAATGCTATTATTCCCATCATTGCACTTAAGTATCTGAAAACGATGCATAGCGGGTGCATCAGTGTCCTATGGACAAATTTCTAGTTTAAAAGTTTGTCTTAATATAGTTGGGATTAAGAAAAGTTCAAATTATGAAAAAACAGTTGGTTTATTAATTATGAGATCACATGTTTATCAAAAATGAAGTGAATAGTACTGTATAATGCTATGCATAATGCCCATTTATGTATGACCCGCATCCATAATTTTGGGAAAAATCGGCGGAAAAGCCAATCTCGGATGTATCTGTGCATCAAAAATTGACGCCAACATGATTTTTTGGCAAAGATAAAATACTGAAATATTTCACTGGATGAATAATATGCACCCTCAATTTTCGGGATGTAAAATGTGCAACGGAATACAGTATTACTGGTGAGAAAATCAGACTTCTTGGGCCTGCACAAACTGTAGATATATCATAGGATTATGCATGAAAACTTCAAAACACAAATTACGCCAAAAAAAGCCTTTCAGTACTATATAATTGCCCCCTTCTGAAAATGTAACGCCTCTGAGTGCATTTAAAAGGAGTTTTACAGTTCAGATTTACAGATGACAGCCAATTTGTTAACTGAATTGTCTAATGGGACATTATTAGCTGCATAATTACTACTTCATTACTTTACATGTAATTAGTGAAATTACACTACAATGCATACATCAGGTGGCACAATGTAATTTTTATCATTTGAAAAGTCTTTTTACCCTTGTAATTACTGTTACAGTATTTTGTATGAGACAATCACAGTTACACTGATAAACACTATGGGGACAAAATAACATTTTGTTATTCTATTCAAATGAAAATAATGCTTGCATTAATGTAAATGTTTTTTATAATAAGTGTGCATGTACTGAATGGTTTGTTTAACCAGCTTGCAGTAAGCTGGACATGCTGTAATCAAACTAGTATTTGCTCCGGTTAAGATTTTGCAAATGTCTGTATACTCATGGTCAAAACAGAAGTCTTTTATAAACAGAGCTTTGTTTATGCCCATGTCCTAATTATTTCCCTTTAGGACTTAAATTTGTATTTGCTGTCCCATTTCCACAGATTTTCAGAGTTTCTAAAGGTTTTGGTGACCTGTCAACACACTTCTTAATTCCTGCTTTTCCATTTGCAGTTTTACACTCATTAATACCATGTTTTGACAGAAGAGTTTCCTTTGTTCCACCAAAACTAACTCTTCTTGGTGTTTCCGGGATGGGAGTCTTTCTTGATCTTTTGCTAGTTGCTGGTGCTTTTTCTTCTACACCTGCATGCTTTTCAAGAACATTATTAATCATTAAACCCTTAAGATTTTCATCACATCGCTCTGTTACAAATTTCTCATCAGCTCTTGTGGAAGTCATGTTGAAAGGGGACATAGTTACTGGAGTGGTATCGAGTCTCGAAGAATCTGTGACATCTTCAGTATCAGGAGATCTTTTCTTGTTGATATTATTTACCACTTGTGTTTCATTTGATTTGTATGTTTGTACACACTCTGTTATATTATCAGCCATAACTGTGGATCTTGAGTTGTTCATTGCAGGTTTGACTTTGTTTGGAGTAATTTGTATAGAGGATTGTATGGTTTCAGACTGAGCTTTAAAGCCAGAACTTTGTGGCTCAGTTTTGTATGGTGTCTGCCGATACTTATTCCAAGATTGTGTACCACCATACTTTGACCTTCTTGATTGTTCAAGTCTGTCTTTTAGTGTTTCTGCCTCCTGTTGGTAGCTTATTATATTTTCTGTGAGATTTTCAACTTCATTCTCTGCACCATGGAGTTTTTCTTGTGTCCAGTGAAGTTTGCTCCTTGCCTCAGAGAGCTGTACTTTCAGGTCTTCTATATCTTTTGCCTTCTCTTCAATTAGTTGTTTTAGATGTGCTATTTCTACATTTTGTTTCTGTTTTTCTCTTTGAACTACTTCAATCTGTTCAGTAAAATTTCTGCATTTATTTTCAAGTTTCATAATGTTGTCACAATATTTATTTCTTTGTTCTTCTTTATCTTTAAGTTCATCTTTGAGTTTCTTCTTTGACTCCTTCATCTTAATTATATGTGTGAGCAAGGAATTTCTATCCTTTGCATTTAGAGCTCTGCAAATAGAAAAAATTTTCAACATAAATCTTTGAACATCAGCTGCTGTGAACATTGTGTCAGCTATCCTTGGCATTTAGAGCCTTGCAAATAGAAGAGTTATTAATCATAAACATTTGAAAATTAGCTGAATACTGTGTCTGTTATCTTAAGACATTTACATTTTTTATTATGCAAAATTAACCCTAACCCTGTTCAATTGGAAATCTGTTCTATTGTGGCTTGTACATGTAGTTATTCTAGAGGATTTAAATATGCGAGCTGAATAATGATGTTACAACTGTTCAAACACATGAGGTTAATATTAGTTTTAGTTTATCAGTGCATCTGGACCTACTGTAACTTTCTGAAACTATGTACAGCTGAACCAAGGATTGAACCTGCTTCGTTCTGCATAATAATAGTATGGTGCCCAAACCTTATTGTGAATACACAAATACTGTGACATCAAGTTCAGTGCACTAGTCATTATTTTAAATAGACTCATGCTTTCACATCTAGTCTGGTGCTCTCAATTTTGAAAGGAGTCACCTACTGTGTCATCTAAATGAAATTAAAAAAAGTTCTTTTTCTATAGTGTTATTTAGAAGAGAATGGCATTCAGATATTTGTTAACCTCTTTCCTCCATATATAAGCATTTATGTCATGCCTGAACAGTGTAGATCAAGATCAGCTGGCACACATATGCCATCTGATGAGGATCTACACTGTTCACTTTTTGATTTATAAGATTATTTCTGACAACAATGAGACAAGTGCAGATCCAGATCAGAAGACATGGATGAGCAGGCTGATCTTGATCTACGCTGGTTACACATGTGTAAAAACATGTATATATGGAAGATAGGGTTATCATGTACCTGTAGCATTTTTCCACAGTGTTGATGAGGTTATCTAGCAGCTCATCCACCATCTCTATGGTAACCGGCTGAGGACTTTTGAAGGAAAGTTCCCGCATGTTGATACTGGTCATGTGTTTCTTCAACTTGGTGTACCAGCACCCCATCACCTCTTGCAGCATTTTATGCATGAAGTCTGTATGAGCAACCCCATTGGCTGCAGTCTTCAACTCTCTGTTCTGATTGACATACTCTGAAAGTTTTGTACTTTCTGATTGTTTGTTTTGTGAAACAATGCCATTTTGTTGTGTTGCTTGTATTGAACTGTTGGCCATATTGTGTGGACCAATGCAGATGTTGCATAGACAGTTCGGGCACACCATGCTGCCATTCTGAACATTGTTCCAGTCTTTTTGTGCTTCTGAAAAATCAAAAACAATTTCTTTATTGTTGAAGGGAAATAACTTGTATGAGCTAATTAAAAATCATTATTGAAGGTTATATGTTTTTACAAAATAGAATAGTTGCAATGTTAGTGAACCTCAGATATGATTGAATCAAGATAACAGATATTTAAAGTGGCATTACTTCAATTTAACCCGCTCTTGTATGAAATATTACATACTATAGGCACAAATTTGCAGCATTAGTTTGGGCTAATAAAATTTTAATTTACTAAAATAAATTTGGTCTGCGCGACTAAATGCGAAAGTAGGATTTCTGAAACGTCGCAGAAATCGAGATCGCGCATGAAGTGGTCACTTCGTCAAAAATAGAGGCAAAATATAGCTCCATTATATTTAGTTTCTTAAAGGTTCGTTAACTGTAATTTAACATTATCATTGAAAATCCCGTCTCTAAGAAAGAATTTGATGGACCTTTTGTGTTCTGTTAGAGAGTTTATATATTGGAGTCAACAGGGTTTCCGCTCTCTAAGTGAAAGAGTTTTCATCCGATCTTTATCAAACTTGGTGAATATGTTGGTGGGCATAAAATCTCGACCAAGTTCTATAACCAGCCAAATCCCCCAAGGCACCCCTGAATTATGGCCCTTGAATTGTCAAAAATTACAGTTTCCACTCTTTAAGTCAAAGAGTTTTCATCCGGTCTTAATCAAACTTGGTGAATATGTTGGTGGGCATAATATCTCGACCAAGTTCTATAACCAGCCAAATCCCACTCCTGAATTATGGCCCTTGAATTGTCCAAAATTACTGTTTCTGCTCTCTAAGTCAAAGAGTTTTCCTCCGGTCTTTATCAAATTGGTGAATATGTTGGTGGGCATAATATCTCGACCAAGTTCTATAACCAGCCAAATCCCCCAAGGCACTCCTGAATTATGACCCTTGAATTGTCCATTTGGGTTTCCGCTCTCTAAGTCAAAGAGTTTATGTCCTGTCTTTATCAAACTTGGTGAATATGTTGGTGGGCATAATATCTGGACCAAGTTCTATAACCAGTTCTATAACCAGCCAAATCCCCCATGCACTCCTGAATTATGGCCTGTGAATTGTCCAAAATAAGGGTTTAGGCTCTCAAAGTCAAAGAGTTTTCATCCTGTCTTTATCAAACTTGGTGAATATGTTGGTGGGCATAATATCTCGACCAAGTTCTAAAACCAGCCAAATCCCCCCAGGTACTCCTGAACTATGGCCCTTGAATTGTCCATAATTACTGTATCCGCTCTCTAAGTCAAAGAGTTTTCATCCGGTCTTTATCAAACTGGGTGAATATGTTGGTGGGCATAATATCTCGACCAAGTTCTGTAACCTGCCAAATCCCCCCAGGCACTCCTGAATTATGGCCCTTGAATTGTCCAAAAACTGAATTAGCGGTATCTGCTCTCCAAGTCGAAAAATTTTCATCGGATCGTTATGCAACTTTGATGATCAGCATTTTGACGGGCGTATTTTGTGTCAGTTTGGCACTCTTGTTAAAAGTATATTCTTACTTAAATTAAGGGCTGGGGCTTTAAAGCAAAGGAAATACAATTTTAACTACAACTTCTTATTGACAAAAGTCTTGTTCGGTATGGTTTTCTGATATACCGTATAAGTGTTTTTTTCTGAGGGCTCCAAATTCATGGGTGTTTTTATTTCTGCGTACATTATTTCTGCGGCATCAAGCTCAGACTTAAATCGAACTAAAATTCTGCGGTCTCTGTTAAAAGTGAAAATAGGAAACAACAACTTCCGGTGTATACTAAATTAACAAACATATCGTTGTCATCACCATACAGATTTATTTTTAAACAATACAGTACAATAGACATGTTTTCCAAATGTTATGCAAATTATATTAATGAACATCCATTAAATAATTATAATTTTTATTTCACATCAACTTCATAAATGTTAATAAACATTCGATTTTTAACATCAGCATCACAGCACACTAAACAGTTTTACATGTACGTATATTTAAGACCAGAAAACATTGAAACATTAAAACATAGCTCACCCGTGGTTTATGTGCGTTTAATACTGGAATACAAAAGACCAAAACAACTCGATAATAAGAATTAAAATACTTTTACTCAAATATTTATTCAAATATTGCCTATTAAAGAACGTATAATCAGCAAGTTCATGCAAACCGACGACAAACAGTTACTTGCCGATCCAATAAAAAAAACTTTGGTCATTATTTCTAATTATCTTAGACACGTATAAGGTCAAAATGGAGGCCGCAAACTGTGACCGATATAAAGTGAAACGATGGACAAATATTCTGCAGTTTTTAAATTTGTGGTCATTTAACTGACTGCAGAAATAGTCACCCCAGAAAAAGCCACTTATACGGTATATTTAAAACACATTAAGTTCTGACCTTGAAATTTTGCCTGCTTTTTATTTTAAAACCTGTTTCTGAATTTTAATTGTTGTCTGAATGCATATACATGCTCTCTTTCCACCGATACTAAATTTATGAGTTGATGCTAAAAGCAATAAAGATATTTGCAGTTTTTATAGATCGGACAAGACTTTTGTCCATGAGCATGCAAACACTGAAAAAAAACAGGGCCCAAGATCAGCGCCTTTATTTTTACACCAGTAAACACTACAATTTTCCAACACTTTCTTGTATTGCAGAAGCCTTAAGTTGCTAAAGCATCATTACCTTGAGAGTAAATCACTACTTCTTTGTCATATTCTTCTTGCAACTTGTCAGCAAGGAAGGCAAAGTTGGGTTTTATGGCACTGATGAAGGCTGGAAAAGCATTTGGTCCTCGCCTTGTCAGGTAGAAGAGCAACTTCAATATCCTGTCTGTTTCTGTTCTCTCAGCCTGCAGAAAATCAATTTAAAGACAAAACTACAAAACAAAAACTTTTCATTTTATCCCCCGCCGCATAGCGTCACCAGTTATGTTTGAAGATTTGAACTATGTATTTATGCCCCCACAAAGTGGGAGGCATATAGAGTTGCACTCATCCGTCCGTCCGTACGTCCGTACGTCCCCAAATCTTGTGGCATCAACTCCTCCTAAACTATAAGGCGGATTTCTTTCAAACTTGCACAGATGATCAAGCAGGATGTGTAGATGATCGTAAAGAAAGGATTTTTTCCTGCGACCATTTTTACCAGAGTTATGGCCCTTTGTTAATTTCAGTTATAAAATCTTGTGGTGTCAACTCCTCCTAAACTACAAGGCAGATTTCTTCAAACTTGCACAGATGATGAAGCAGGATGTGTAGATAATCGTGAAGAAAGGATTTCTTCCTGCGACCATTTTTACCAGAGTTATGGCCCTTTGTTATATTCATTAATTAAATCTTGTGGCGTCAACTCCTCCAAAACTATAAGGCAGATTTCTTGCGAACTTGCACAGATGATGAAGCAGGATGTGTAGATGATCGTAAAGAAAGGATTTTTTCCTGCGACCATTTTTACCAGAGTTATGGCCCTTTGTTAATTTCAGTTATAAAATCTTGTGGCGTCAACTCCTCCTAAACTACAAGGCAGATTTCTTGCAAACTTGCACAGATGATGAAGCAGGATGTGTAGATAATCGTGAAGAAAGGATTTCTTCCTGCGACCATTTTTACCAGAGTTATGGCCCTTTGTTATATTCATTAATTAAATCTTGTGGCGTCAACTCCTCCAAAACTATAAGGCAGATTTCTTGCGAACTTGCACAGATGATGAAGCAGGATGTGTAGATGATCGTAAAGAAAGGATTTTTTCCTGTGACCATTTTTACCAGAGTTATGGCCCTTTGTTTATTTCAGTAATTAAATCTTGTGGCATCAACTCCTCCAAAACTATAAGGCTGATTTCTTGCGAACTTGCACAGATGATGAAGCAGGATGTGTAGATGATTGTAAAGAAAGGATTTTTTCTTGCGACCTTTTTTACCAGAGTTATGGCCCTTTGTTAATTTCAGTAATTAAATCTTGTGGCATCAACTCCTCCTAAACTACAGGGCAGATTCCTTGCAAACATGCACAGATGATGAAGCAGGATGTGTAGATGATCGTGAAGAAAGGATTTTTTCCTGCGACCATTTTTACCAGAGTTATGGCCCTTTGTTTTTTTGTCAGTAATAATATCTTGTGGCATCAACTCCTCATTTACTTTTGGACAGATTTCTTTCTAACTTGCACACATGATCAAGATGGCTGGGTAGATGATCATAAAAAAAAGATTTTTTTCTGCTGCCATTTTTACCACAGTTATGGCCCTTTGTTTATTTCACTTACAAAATTTTGTGGCATCAACTTCACATTTTCTATTTGGCTGATTTCTTTCAAACTTGCACAGATGATTAGACATGATGTGAAGATTGTTGTAAAGGACATTGTCTTGCAACAATTTTCACCACAGTTATGGCCTTTTGTTTATGTTAGTTATTAAATTTTGTGGCACTTACTCCTCATTTACTAATCATGATCACCACATGTTGTTAATACCTGGTACAAAATTTTGTAACAAATGTTATTGCAGCAGTAGGGACATCAGTGTCCTGTGGACACAGTCTAGTTTGTGTCTGGTTCATATCTTTTGAACCCCAAGAATGAATATCATGAAACTTTTATCAAATGTTCAGCCATTCAAGATGATGTGCAGAACCCATGTTCAAACCTGGATGGCTCAAGGTCAAGGTCATTGAAAATTTGAACTATGTATTTTGTGTCCGGTTCATATCTTCTGAACCCCTGCAATGAATTTTATCAAACTTTAGTCAAATGTTCATTCCACCAAGATGATGTGCAGGACCCATGTTCCAACCTGGCCGGCTGAAGGTCAAGGTCACTAGTTGTCTTTGAAGGTTAATATTTAACCATGTCTTTCATATTTGCTCCATAACTTCCAAACTGCAGGAGATATATTTGTTAATTTGCAATTGAGCATCCATAACCTTTCCAACATGTTCCTGCATGCGGTGGGGGATATTGCTGTCGTTCTGACTGCCTTGTTGATATGGACATAGGTAGTCGGTGAATTTGGATTTTAAGGTGTTTAAAATTTTAATACACATACTTATTACTTGTTTTATGCATGCAAAAACAGTGTAGCTCTAGATCAGCCAGCATATCTTTACCATCTGATCTGAATCCACACTGTTTGCTTATTGGACAAAAAAAACTTGATGAATTAAAACATGAATAGTGTAGATCTTGATTAGATGGCATGGATCTATACTGTCCACCTATGCTTAACAGCCTTATCCCTGTGTATGGGCAGTAATGTAAATGTATTTCCACATAGTCTAGCCCGGGTTGTGCCAGCTTAATATTTACAACAGAAAACAGTACAATTTTAATTCATCCCAATCTATGATGTGCACATGGCGGTGAAGATGGAACCTGCAATGTGGTATTTTCAGCTTAAAGTTATATTTAACCATATTGCATTAACACATTCCTTCATATATATGCATATATATCGCAAGTGTGATCAGACAGGTTAGTGCCATCTGATCAGGATCTGCATGGTTTGCATTTTGCTCAGAAGAAACCCCATAAATCAAAAAGAAAACAGTGCAGATCCTGATCAGATGGCACAGATTGGCTTGCTGATCTGGATCTACACTGTTGCCCCTTGGCATAAAGGCCACTACTCTATTTTCCCAGTGTTGCTGTTACTGTATTATAAGTAAGAATCAATTTTGATTACTAGGCAATAAGACCCCAATCGTACCTTGATAGTCTGTATCATATCTTCACTGAGTATATCCTCTGCCTCCAGGGTATCCAAAATGTCTTCATTCACAATCAGGTTCCTGATTATCTCAGACTTCTGTGTCTTCAACACCTTTCTGGCAGCCTCATCCATCACTTATAGCTCTCAGTACTGACTTTCTGATACATATTTTTTTTAAATCATTGCTTAATATAATTCTTGCATTTTCATTGTTCTTTGCTTATATAAAAGACTTATCTTCATTGACCATTAATTCCAGTTACATTAAATTTAAAATTGTTTAATTTTGATTTTCATGTTTTCTCCATAATCTCTACTTAATATAGAGCATTTTTTCTCCATAAATTCAGTCGGTTACAAATTCATGCTTTAAACAGATTGTTTTAGAATGTTCCCTTTAAACTTTAATATTACTGACTGTATATTAACTAAAGATACAAAGAAGACAATAGAACTGGATAGCAGGTTTTACTTTAAAAAGTTAAATAGCCAAACCAATAATTCCCAATTGTGTAATTATGACAATTAAAGTTTCTAATTTATTGAAAACTATAGAAATTCTGCTTTGACTATTGTTATGATTCACAGTAAGTTCTTTTCAAAATTCCCTTTTACTTACAGTCTTGTTCTTAGATAATTAGCTTGTAACCCAGATTGCTTTCTAGCTGGATTTACAGTACCACAACCAATTCCCAAGAATATAAAACTGAGCATGGAAACCAGTCTCAAATCTAAAGCATCTGATTGGCTGAAATGGCAACCAGTAACCATTTTGGCCAATCAGATCCTTGAGATTTGAGACTGGTTTTCAATCTGAGCTTTATAACCTTGGGACCGGGACAGACTGAGATCATTACTGAACATGGTAAATATCTATAGTGTGTCATGAGTAACTGGACAGTCACATGACAAACAAGTACAAAAACAACTGGCGACATCGCGAATTCATAAATACGCGAATAAAGAAAATAGCTAATTTTTTACATAAATCATGAAAGTTTATCAGCAAAAAGTTTTACCTGTGAGATAAGGCCATCTTCTCTGGATGAGTATTGATATTGGGATTAATATTTAATTTGGGAATATCTGCCTTGACACTTCCCTCTATATAAACCCCTTGATGGCATGGGGAAACACTGCAGATCCAGATCATCTGGCAAATCCCTGCTGTCCAATCTGGATCTTCACTGTTCCCTTTTTGATTTTGTAGGTTATATCTGACCTTGAACATGTGACCAGTGTAGATCCTGATCAGATGGCACTGATGTGCTGGCTGATCTAGATCTAAACTGGTGGTGTTGCACCTGTCAAAAGGTGCATATATCGTTGTGTAAAGGGATAAGATCATTCTTTGTTACTGTAGAACTTGTTTTATTCGTGTTAATTTTATTTTGGCTGACATTCGCAAATTGCTTAGCTCGCAAATTCATAAATACCGTGAATATATGATGAGTTTTCATATAACTGAAAAAGAGTATCCAAAAATAGGCGACTTTAAAAAGAACTCCTGTTAATCACTTCAAATGCCACATAAAATACCGTTTTGGCCATCATTCATTTATTTGATTTAATTATTAAAATATATTTAGCAAACAAAATATGAACGACTGGCGATGTCGCAAATTATAAATATGTGAATAAAGAAAATAGCTAATTTTTGACATAAGTCGTGAAATTTTGGCCTCGTGAAATTAAAGCGTTTTACAGTTTATAAATAGATCATCACCATACTATTTGCTTATAAATCCATAATGCATGGTTCATTACAGTTATAACATGTCACTTTTCAATAATTAAACTGTAATAAACATCACATGATGCACATACTATTGGAATAAACATGTGCTACATCTGTTTTCCGACTACTACTGTACAAGTGCTTTTTGTGTCGCCTGCCAGGTAGACACATAGGGATCCTATTGTCCGGCGGCGATGGCGTCTTCGTCGTTGTTGGTGCTGTTGTCCGGTAGTCCCCCAACTTTAACCTGAAACTTAATGTTGCCTATAACTTTAAAAGTACTTGTCCTATTCACTTCATACTTGGAATTAATCATCAGCACGAACAATGCCATCTGTGACGACAAGAATGATAACTCCAATTTCAATATTTTTTTAGTGATGCCCCTTTCAAATGCAACTTTAACCTGAAACTTAATGTTGCCTATAACTTTGAAAGTATTTCACCTATTCACTTTATACTTGGAATATATCATCAGCATGAACAATGCCATCTGTGACGACAAGAATGATAACTCCAGTTTCAATATTTTTTTTAGTTATGCCCCTTTCAAATGCAACTTTTACCTGAAACTTTATGTTGCCTATAACTTTGAAAGTACTTGTCCTATTCACTTCATACTTGGAATATATCATCAGCACGAACAATGCCATCTGTGATGACAAGAATGATAACTCCAGTTTCATTATTTTTTGAGTTATGCCCCTTTCAAATGCAACTTTAACCTGAAACTTAATGTTGCCTATAACTTTGAAAGTACTTGAACTTTTCACTTCATACTTGGAATATATCATCAGCACGAACAATGCCATCTGTGATGACAAGAAAGATAACTCCAGTTTCAATATTTTTTTAGTTATGCCCCTTTCAAATGCAACTTTAACCTGAAACTTAATGTTACCTATAACCTTGAAAGTACTTGTCCTATTCACTTCATACTTGGAATTAATCATCAGCACGAACAATGCCATCTGTGACGACAAGAATGATAACTCCAATTTCAATATTTTTTTAGTGATGCCCCTTTCAAATGCAACTTTAACCTGAAACTTAATGTTGCCTATAACTTTGAAAGTATTTCACCTATTCACTTTATACTTGGAATATATCATCAGCATGAACAATGCCATCTGTGACGACAAGAATGATAACTCCAGTTTCAATATTTTTTTTAGTTATGCCCCTTTCAAATGCAACTTTTACCTGAAACTTTATGTTGCCTATAACTTTGAAAGTACTTGTCCTATTCACTTCATACTTGGAATATATCATCAGCATGAACAATGCCATCTGTGACGACAAGAAAGATAACTCCAGTTCCAATATTTGTTGAGTTATGCCCCTTTCAAATGCAACTTTAACCTGAAACTTAATGTTGCCTATAACTTTGAAAGTACTTGAACTTTTCACTTCATACTTGGAATATATCATCAGCACGAACAATGCCATCTGTGATGACAAGAAAGATAACTCCAGTTTCAATATTTTTTTAGTTATGCCCCTTTCAAATGCAACTTTAACCTGAAACTTAATGTTACCTATAACCTTGAAAGTACTTGTCCTATTCACTTCATACTTGGAATATATCATCAGCACGAACAATGCCATCTGTGACGACAAGAATGATAACTCCAGTTTCAATATTTTTTTAGTTATGCCCCTTTCAAATGCAACTTTAACCTGAAACTTAATGTTGCCTATAACTTTGAAAGTACTTGTCCTATTCACTTCGTACTTGGAATATATCATCAGCATGAACAATGCCATCTGTGACGACAAGAATGATAACTCCAGTTTCAATATTTTTTGAGTTATGCCCCTTTCAAATGCAACTTTAACCTGAAACTTAATGTTACCTATTACTTTGAAAGTACTTGTCCTATTCACTTCATACTTGGAATATATCATCAGCATGAACAATGCCATCTGTGACGACAAGAAAGATAACTCCAGTTCCAATATTTTTTAAGTTATGCCCCTTTCAAATGCAACTTTAACCTGAAACTTAATGTTGCCTATAACTTTGAAAGTACTTGTCCTATTCACTTCATACTTGGAATATATCATCAGCACGAACAATGCCATCTGTGACGACAAGAATGATAACTCAAGTTTCAATATTTTTTTAGTTATGCCCCTTTCAAATGCAACTTTAACATGAAACTTAATGTTGACTTTAACTTTGAAAGTACTTGTCCTATTCACTTCATACTTGGAATATATCATCAGCATGAACAATGATGCCTGTGACAACAAGAATGATAACTCCAGTTTCAATATTTTATGAGTTATGTCCCTTTCAAATGCAACTTTAACATGAAACTTAGTGTTGTCTGTAAAATGGAAAGTACTTGTTCAATAAATTCACTTAATACTTTGAATAACTCATCTGCATTTACAAACCAATTTTTGAAGATGATAACTCAGGTTTCACCATTATTTTGATTATTCCCCCTCTTAAATGCAATTTAGATGACACATGTGTTCTGTGGTGTAGTATTGAAATCAACTTAAATAAAACATTTTTATTATATAATTATGATTAAACATAGGCCCACATTTCAACTTTTTCCATGCAGGCACAGATGTGTTCCGCGGAACACAACATTCTAGTTAAGGGCTTACCACACTCCTCACAATCACCTTCATCGATAAAAAGTAAATAACGTGTCTTCCTGTATGTAAAATAAAGATACATAAGTAACTTTCATTTGTGCAAAGTTTCATTGGACGGCATTTTGCCATTACTGAGATTTTGATATTTTTCTTTTTATCAATGAAAGTGATTGTGAGGAGTGTGGTAAGCCCTTAAGTATACCACAAAGAAAATTAGAGAATTTTTGCTTTATGCTTCCTCCTTAACAGGTGTTGGGATGAGAGGTGGGCAAATAGTTGCCACTTTATCTTTCAGTCTGTCTAGTTATTTGTGTGTTGAAGCTGTTTCTCAACAAGCTCTAGTATGCATTCAATGAAACTTTATGGTATGCTTTACTAACAAGAGGGCAGGCATGAAAAGAGTTGTGGTCCTTAGTATATAATAGCACCATTTAAGGATTGAATCGATATTTGATGGTTTTCATTTGGGTATGGAAAACAGTTGGTTTGTTTAAAGTGTGTGAAGCCGGAAGGGCTTCTCGCGTACTTTAAACAATCCAACTGCTTTTCATACCCAAATGAAAAACATCAAATATCGATTCAATCCTTATATTTACACTCGCAAATACTCTCATTAATACAGAAAATATGAGAAGAATTCGTGATATTACAGCTTTTTCAAAAGGCTGTTTGAATAGCAACGTTGACAACACAGTGAATGACTGCATGCAATTTCGTAGCTACTCGTGGCAAAACATGCGTGCTCGATGACGTAACACGTCAAAACATTGTGCAACGTCCAATAAATTATGAACAGCTCTACTGTAGCCAGGCCTTATAAAATAATACGTCACACTGTTTACCAACAGAAATTATGATCCGTTTGATGAATAAGACTTTATCGTAGAGGAAGAGGTTGAAGTGTAAATATTCAAGTGTGCTCATTTTACCTCAAGTAGCATCCTCCTGTGGAACCAATAAACCCTTGGGCACTTTTTTTTAATGGAGGTCCTGTACTGCATACTTAGTTTTCCACTTTAGTTAAATAAACAAGAGCATTCATTAAGACAGTTACTACATGTCTGCAGTTTTATTAAACTTAAAGGCATAATTTATAAGCTTTATTGAACTAAATAGAGTCAAAAATGCATATTTCAAGAAAAAATGTTATTAAAACACATGAATTTTTCGAGTTTTCCGAATTTCGATTTGACTGTGCTCATGAATGGATTAGTCATGTTTATATATTAGAAATATAAAATTTCCTATCTCAGTCAGTCTACCTGAGGAACCATGTAAACTTCCAGCATTTGATAACTCTTTACTCCATGTGATATGGTTGTTATTTAAGGGTGAACAGTGTAGATCCAGATCACTTGACACCTCTGTGCAATCGGTTCAGGATCTACACTGTTTACTTTAAGAGTCATTGGAGTATTTCTGACCTAGATGCAACCAGTGTATACCCACAGCAAACAGCATGGTTGTGCTGGCTGATCAGGATCTACACTGCAATGTGCTGGCTGATCTGGATCTACACTGCATTGTGCTGGCTGATCTGGATCAACACTGTATTGTTCTGGCTGATCTGGATCAACACTGCATTGTTCTGGCTGATCTGGATCAACACTGCATTGTTCTGGCTGATCTGGATCTACACTGCAATGTGCTGGCTGATCTGGATCAACACTGCATTGTGCTGGCTGATCTGGATCTACACTGCTTGTACTGGAGTGAAGGGTTAAGACAAATCTCAGAAACTCAAGGAAATCCATCCTGTGAAAGTGTGCACTAGAATGGCTTGCATACATTTTAAACAAATCTATTGGTCATCAGGGATACATAAAGGACTATAATGTCTTACTAAGTAAGGTAAAACAAAATGCTCAGTTGGGAAGAAATCTAAATTCTTGTGTCAGACTATCTAATTTTGTGTTGTTTTCTTTTATTCTGAAACCAAACTTAGAAAGTGATTCAATTGAAAGTCAGATGCTTTAAGACTGCTTTAAAATTTTACATCATGTTTAAACTTATTCAATAACACATTGTCTTAGAATGTCCAGAGTGTCTGGAAAATACTTAGTTAAATGTCTGTCTGTTTATTGTCCAGATCATTTGAATGTCTGTACATTTGACATTTATAAATCAAGAAACTGACATTTCTATGCCTCCAAAAATGAGATGTTAACAAATGCAGATTTTAGTAGCTTTAAACATTTGTTTTTATTATCTAGAACAGAGGAAATTAACCCTTTACTCCATATATAACTTTTATCACATGGGGGAACAGTGTAGATCCAGATCAGCCATCACGGCTGTCATCTGATCTGGATCTACACAGGTTGCTTCTTGTTCATTCAGAAATGGCCCAATGAATCTGAAAGCAAAGAGTGTAGATCCTGATTAGACTGCATGGATGTGCTGGCTGGTCTGGATCTTCACTGTTTGCCCATGAAATAAAAGTGAATAGATGGAGTAAAGGGTATAAAAAAGACCAGTTTTATGACATAGATTTTGAAATTTGATGATGACAGCTATCATTGGTTATCATGACATGCAAGCATTTGTTGTACTGTAAAAGAAAAAAGGAAGACTTGAGTTTGTTTCTTACATGACGAGATGTAAGATTATCTAAAGTTTGACCTAAAACATGCTCTCCCATCAGGATCTACAAATGAAGTGAACTAGATTGAAACATGTGACTTTTACTGAAAGGTGCTACCGGTCATTCATTCAGCTACCATTAGGTTGTCTAAGCTTTCTACTCTTCTGAATTAAATGACTGGACATTTTCATGATATCTCTAGATGATGATATGCTGTTTAATGAGGCAGATCTCTTGGACTGTCCTTTGTGTTTTAAGTTGTGCTTTATTTTAGACCTTCCACTTCTCTCTGGTTTTCCACTGCTTTCAGTTTTACCATTGACATTAGCAATGGTTGTTGCTGATTCTCCACTCTCATTAGTTTCTTTATCAATATGAGTATCTTCACTTTCATCATTACTACTAGTTGGAATTCTAACAACTTCGTTAGAACTTTCCACTTGGTCAGCCATATCAGATAGAAATGTCACCCTTTTTGACCTGTCTTTACTTACACTTCGCTTCTTTCCGATAGCTCCATTTTGGCTATTAGAAAACTTGAAATCTAGGTCATGGTAGTCTCTTTCTTTATCATGTGATCTAGATACCCTTCCCTTGTCTTCAGTCTCCATCAGGTGTATATTGTCCATTGAACCTCTTGTAACAGGCCTTTCAGCAGATGGAGGGGGAATAAACATACCTCTGTCTATTTCAGTTTTCCTCCCAAATGGACTTCTTGATTGTAAACTGTTTGAGTTGCCTCCAGCAACCCCTTGAAATTGTTTTGACTTAGAGATTATTACTTTGGGATCATCAAACATTGATGCTGGTCCATTGGAAACTTCTGCTTTAGTACTTGCTTGCTCTTCTCTCATTTTAGCAAGTTTCTTTAAGTTATCTGACTTTTTCAACATGAGATTTTCAGTCTTGAGATTTTCATTGTCACATTTGAGACTTCTGACTTCTGCTCTAAGCTGCTTGATCTCTGTACTGTTAGTGTCATAATGCAGAGCCAGATAGGAACTTCTCAGTTTGCTTTTCTTTGTAGTGTCTGCGTCCATCACCATTTTTCTGAGTTCATCTATAATCTTCTGTTTTTCTTCTCTTTCACTATTGATTGCTTGAAGTTGTTCAAGTTCTTCTTTAAGTTTCTTGATTTCTTCATTGAGATGATTCAGTTCTGTAGTCTGCAAAATAAAGCAACACATGACTAATGATGACTTTTATATTAAATTAAATTAAACTGGTTTCAGAAATACCATAATTATCCCATCTACCACTGGGGCACATAGAAAATTCAAGAAAAGGGGTGCTTAAAAGGAAACTTACATAAAAGATTATGTCAGGTCTTATAATAACACCAGGTGTTTCTGTTAATTGTTCATCAAATTTAGAGAAAAATAAAGTCATAGCAAGAATAAATTTCATTTTAAAATTTCAGGGTTGCCAGCAGACTTGAAAAGTCAGGGAAATTTGATTTTTTTTTCAAGGTCAGGGAATTGTCAGGGAATTTTGAAAATTGGTCAGTGAAAAATAAAAATCCTGAAAAGTCAGTGAAAAGTCAGGGAAAAATAAATATGAAAGAAAATAATTGTTCTATTTTATTAAATATTGCATTTACAAATTTTCTGTTATGAACCTTTTTTATAATTGTGTATTATAGTAAAAGTTCTTATATTTAAAAAAATTGCCTGAAGACTGAAAGGCTCTGCAACCCTTGCCTCCAGAAATTATAATAACAAGGTGCTACACACAAAACCCATGTTCTTCCCTCCAAAATCCAGCTCAAAGCAACACTCTGAACTTAGTAATTTTTGCTATACAGGCCTTACTGATGATAGTTTGTGTCTTTGCCCATATATTTTCATCTATGGTTGGATTTTAAAATAATTGGCAGAAGTGACTATCATAATGTGAACATCTCATGTACAGAATCTGTTTTCCAACATTCAGCTCACAGCAACCTAGTTTTTTGTACAACAGCATGATTTTTTAAAAATTGACTTGAAACTTGAAACAAGTGAGGTACTTGGTATCATGTGTAGATGTGTCTGAGATATTTTTATGAGGCTCAGTCCATCATTTTTATGACAGGTGCATGATTTAAAAATTTTATCTTTTGACAAAAACTTCAAAAATTTTCTCTAGATAAATTTGAAAATTTACGCATACATTCTGCATCAACTGACGTATTTTCCATTAGGCCCAGTGTATATGTGGTTGACATATTTTTAATTTGGATCAGACTATTAATTTTTAATATTTATTGGATTGGAACAGGGATCTTCAAAACCTACACACACTTTTTCTAAGTTTATCCAAGCACTGAACTGGCTAAATTGTGTGTTTTTGTATCACTTGTATGGTGTAAACAGCATTGTATTTGAGTTATGTATAAAAAATTTTTTTAAAACATTAAGGAAACATGTGTGGGCATTCTGTCTGAGGGGTTGTTTTACTTGTTTAAAATGGTATGTTGTTTGTTTGCTTGCCCATTTTACAGATTATGTATATTTCTTTTACTCTGCATTTGATGATTATTCCAGTCATTAGTAAATAATGGATACTTAAGCTTCAGTTGTGATAATCTCTTGCTTAATACTATGTTGTTTATTCATTTAGTTTCTGTATGAAGAATAAGAATACATTATTTGCCAATTATCTTAGAAGTATTGGTTAAATCTTGTAAGAGTACATATTTTAATATTTCACTAAACATAAATCTATCGAACTTTATACTTGATATATAAATGATACTTAAATTGTTAAATAATGTAATAATATATTGTTAAAATAATAAAAATGTACCTATGGGTGGATTGGGCAGCAGTACGGGTGTTAGCGGTCGTTTACGTTCGGTTATATTGGTCAGTGAAAAATCTGATTTGGTCAGTGAAAAGTCAGGGAAAAGTCAGGGAATTTTTTTCATCCTTGGTGCTGGCAACCCTGAATTTAATATTCGAATACTAGAAAAGTATTCAAATGTCCTCTAGATATTTGAATGTTCGAATATTCATTTCCATCCCTAATAAATACCAGTGCATGATTAAGACAAACAAACTGATTAGACACTAACGGTTTGCCTAGCTATCCCATTGGTTAAGAGTATAAAATCTAAATGAAATCAAGATTTTACAAAATATTATGAAGTTGCAAATTAGGTTAAATATGCATATCAGGAATGACCACATCCAGCAGACACAGCCTTCACACACAGCCAAAAAGCAGATATGAGGAAAAAAAGCACAAGTTTATAAAATAATCAATTTCAAAGGAGACACCACAGACAGGTTTTTTTGTTTAAGCTGTGTCTGCTCTTTATCTAGAATTATGAAACATTAAGAAAGAAAACTAAAAAAAAAAACCTTTACTCCATGAAATAATGTGGCTTTTTTCCATGGGCAAATAGTGACTAGATTCAGATCATCAGTTACATATCCTTGCTTTCTGATCAGGATTTACACTTCTGTTTTTCATTAATTAGGTTACCAAGAAACAGTGTAGATCCTGTTGAGACAGCACAGATGTGCCAGCAGATGTGGATCTACACTGTTCACACATGTGATAAAACACATTTAATTATATGGAGTAAATGATAAATAAACCAACTCAATCAGTTTGTAATAAGTGAAGCCTTTACCTGATTCCTGCATCTGTTTTCTAGTTTACTGATGTGGTCAGCATATTTGTTTTTCTGTTGATCTTTCTCTTTCAGATCTTGTTCCAGTTGTCTTTTAGCTTTCTGAATATTAATGATGTGTGACACCAGTGGATAATTCCTGTCCCTGCCACCCAGTAGGGCGTGGCACTGGGAGACAGTCATCTCATGCTCGTCTAGTTGATTACACACTTCATCTAGTAACCTCTCCACCATCTTGAAGTTGACTGGTTCTGGAGTCATTAGATCTGGTTCTTCATGTCCCAGAGAGTGTTTGTGCAGTCTGGATTTTAATTTAGTGTAGAGTATGTTTAAGTGTTGTTGTAAAATGCTGGCATTCAGTGCATGTGTTGCTGTTGAAGCAGATACAGAATGACGTCTCTCGGAGATGTCTTTTGCCTTGAAAGTTTTCTCGAAAGCTTTGTCACCAGTGTCAGGGACCTTGGGGGGAGAGTTTGTGCTGGTTTGTGGGTCCCCAGCCTGGGGCTCCTTTGGTGACTTCTGAACTTCTTCTTTGCTTTCCTGAGCCATTAGCTTTTGCTCTGAACAGAAGAAAACATTGTTTGATTCATGCATGTATTAAATTCTAGATTACATTATACCATAAAATTCCTTTAACCCCCCCCCCCCCCCCCACCCAATGTGGATTTACAAGGAATACTAAGGTATAACTATTTTCATTTAGAACAATTCATTTAAGAAAAATATAATATATTTATATAATGATGTTGGCTACCTTTCTCATAGTCTTGTTCGAGTTTGTCTCCTAGGTACTGGGAGTACTTCTTCACAGACTCCAGGAACACCGGGAATGCCTTCACACCTCGCTTTGGTAACCATGACAACAGGTCTGCTATCTTCTCATGCTGGCTTCCCTTAGCCTGAAACATGTTTGGAAGTGGAAGTTGTTTGACTGTCAGACACTTTCATAAGTCTTAAATCTCTGTTTATATAAAAAAACAACAGTTTATTGAAATAGGAAAATATTTTTTTATCAGATAGATTCTTTATTATGGTAAATGTGGTATAGTATGACAATGAAAAGTCACTGCTTTATTAAATATATACGCCATTATTTCATGGGCATACAGTGTAGGTCCAGATTGGCTGGCACATCTGTGTCTTGTGATCTGAATCTACACTGTTTGCTGTTTTATTCATTAAGATATTGCTGACCGGAGAACAGTGTAGATCCTGATAAGACAGCACCAATGTCTGTTCTTTGTAGATTGTCAATTGTTCAATGATTGTCTATGATTCAACAAGGATATCAATATCTACCTGAATAGATTGTAGCATAGATTCAACATCTTTTTGACCAGGTGTCATAGGATATTTACCTGAATAGTCTGTAGCATGGATTCTGTGAGAACATCTTTGTTGCTCAGGGGTACTAAGATATTTACCTGAATAGACTATAGCATAGATTCTGTGAGAACATCTTTGTTGACCAGGTATTCTAGGATATTTACCTGAATAGACTGTAGCATGGATTCTGTGAGAACATCTTTGTTGACCAGGTGTCCTAGGATATCTTGATCAAGCACCAGGTTCTTCAGGATATCTCCATGGTGACTCTTTAATACCTTCTTCTGCGCTTCATTCATTGTTCCCAGTACAATGTTAATAATATCCAAGAAATCAAGTCATAGTAACTGTTAAAACTGAACATTTACCAAGTACTATATAGATATTGTTTTGGTATTTCTGTTCCACTCCTTTGTTTACAAAAAGTGTCCCCAGTCCAGTGTCTTTACATATTATGGTTAAATCACCGAAAATTGTTGTTCTCTTTAACTATATTTATCATGATTATTAACGATTTTTTCTTTGATTATGGAATTTAATATTTTCCTGCACCAGTTTAAGGTCTATAGAGGTAATCTTTATGAGAAAAACAACAACAAAAACACTGTATATCCTCTTTTGGAGAAAAATGGAAATATACAGGTTTTCATGAATTTTTGGCACTCCAAAACACATATCATAGAAACATGTAAGTCTTGTTGTATGACATATCTTAACTGCATTTGTTGCGGTGTGAACTGCTTTATTTTGAAATATAAGCTCCTTTGTTTTACCATGTTTTAATTGTAGACGATTGAATGGAGATTGATCAGATGTATCAATATATGTTACACCATTGTGGAGGGGCTTGAACTCTGAACATCTACAATAATGATATCACACTGTTCTATCTAGTCCTGCATTATGAGCAACACATTCTTCTCGAGATGATTGAAACATGAACAAATTTTGACATGAATCAGCTAAACACAGGTGATCCTGTCTGATGTTTATATAATCTTTTCCTCCATATATACACATTTTTATGCATGTGCAACCAGTGTAGATCCAGATCAGCTGGCACATCTGTGCAATCTGATCAGGATCTGCATTGGTTGCATTTTGGACAGAAACAACCTAACAAATTATAAAGCGAACAGTGCAGATCCTGATCAGATGGCACAGATGTGCCGGCTGATCTGGATCTACACTGTTCACACACGCAATAAAGATGTGTCTATGGAGGAAAGGGTTAAACCTTTACTCCATAGAAAATTTCTTGTTTTACATTTGCAACTAGTGTAGATCCAGATCGGCATGCACATCCATGCAGTGCAATCAGAATCTACTATTCATGGCTTGGCACTGCCGCCGTACGGGTTTGCTCCCCATGGGGTAAAGGGCTAACTTGAACAGAATGAGAGCTTCTGATGACAGCACTGACCACTTGTTAGCAAAGCCGGTCTTTGGTTTAAGTCCTGATTTTCTCTTTTACTCTTCTCACCCCATGACAATATCATCAATTGTGTCAATTCACTAAATAAACTGCTTCTTTATTAACACTTTTTCTCCATATACATGCCTTTATGGCACAGGTGAACAGAGTAGATCCAGATTAGCTAGCTCATCCATGCCATCTGATACAGTCTCTACGCTGGTAGCTCCTTAGTAAAAAATAACCCAATGAATCATAAAGCAAACAGTGCTGATCTTGATCAGATGTGCCTGCTGAACTGGATCTAAACTGTGTCATGGGATAACAGCCATATTTCATGGGGTAAAGGGTTGATTGATGTGCCATCAGCATCACATGCATTTGAAATGTGATGTTATCGTTCAAAACATTAGATAATAGCAATTATAAAGCCAATTTTGTCAGTGTTCATGTATTAACTCTCAGAATTTCAGAGGGGGGTGGGGGGACAAGTGTTGACTTCGTGTAAATATATGTCTATTATATCATGCTCAGTAACATGTAATACTATAGAATGATGTTTATTTATTTGAAATATATGATTCTTTACTGGGTATAGTTATTATTAATTTGTAGAAAATTTAAAGAATCTGCATATGCTAAATTTATTTGCGACACCAAACATAAATATTATTCACATTGCTATTTCTCAAGATTTATATTTCAGACAGAAAATAAACTCCACTTTATTAAATATCTCCTGATGGTTTCAAAAACTTAATACCTATGATCGTCTATATCTTAGTAAATACGAGTAATTTAAGTTAATTTCAATTAGTCAGAACTATGACAATCAGAACTATAATGCCAAAGGAACAATTCTTGTACGAAAATAATTTGCATTTAACGTAAATTACAATGATAGAATTTTATCACTGGTGAGGGGCATATGAATAACATGACACCCATTTTTGTCAAACCACTGTACATAATCCTTAATTGATATTTGTGGTTCATTTAATTTTGACACAGTTTTTCAGTGCAAATTGCAGATGAATTGATAATGCATAAATCATACATGTTAATGTACAGATGTGTCTGTTTTAATTAATGCCAATTATTTCTAGCTACATTTAATGCACTTGGAACAAAACCCCTGTCTGTGTTGACTGCTTTAAATGTAGTATTTTTATATAAAGATTATATTTGACAAATAAATATATAAAAATTCTACTCAATATAATACATATATTTGATTGTTATGTGTGACCAATGTAGATCCAGATCAGCTGGCAGATTAATGCCATCAGATCTGAATCTGCACTGTTTGTTTTCTATCCTAATAAATAAAAAAAACAAACAGTGTAGATCCTGATCAGATGGCATGGATGTGCCTGTTTTCCCAGGCAATAAAAGCCATATCCATGAAATAAAGGGTTAAAAACATTTTTTAACTTATGTCATTTTTGGAACTATCCTAATCATGGGAACAAAGCGTCGTGCCATTGCTTGTCTCTGTAAAACTCTGCAATACACTTAACTATTTACTCCATATATATGCATTTAACATGTGTGTGACCAGTGTAGATCCAGATCAGCTGGCACATCTGTCATCTGATCAGGATCTACACTGGTAACATCTTTGGTATGCACAACTTTTTCTTTCCATGGAGGTTGGGTTAAGAATTGTTTTTCCAGATAAATAGTTATCTTAAATAGAACAGTTACATAACTCCTGATGGTTAGTATTAATCCCTTTGCAAGAATTACTGCAGATTTAAGAAAAGATGGACATCATATCAAGCCCCAGTTACACAGACTGCAGTGACCAATCAGTTGTTTTATTTTAAGTTTCTGGCTGGTTGTCGCGTGTTATTTTTTTCTGGTTTCTTGCGTAAACAGCCATCAATGATTGACATTAAGTGTTCAGTCTGTTAAACCAATACATTGTGGATTGCTGGTACTCTTGATCACTTTAGATTCATTTGATTATTGCTTACCAACATGCGATCAGTGCAGATCCAGATCAGAAGGCAAGGATTTGCCATCTGAACTGGATGTACACTGCTGGCACATGCTTTAAAACACATATACATGGAGAAAAAAAGGGGAAAACGTGGTCCCTGAGACTGTGAATAACACTAAAGTTTTACTCCAGGTTATTTGAAAATGAAACAATGCAACCTTAAACCAGATTTATTGAAAATAACATCAGAATGACAGATAAAACTTCTGAAAATAAATAGCTGAAATATCAACCCTTTCCTTCATACATACGTCTTTAAGATGTGAGAAAACAGTGTAGATCCAGATCAACCAGCACATCTGTGTAATCTGATCTCAATCTACTGTTTGTTTTTTAATTTATTAGGTTATTTCTGATAATAAAATGCAAACAGTGCAGATCCTGATAAGACAGCACAGGTCAGATACCTGCTTATCTGGATCTACACTTGTCGCACATGTGTTAAAACATTTATGTATGGAGTAAAGGGTTAAGAAATAACAAAACAGAAATATATAATAACAAAATTATATGAACTCAGTAACATAACATATTTTTCACAAATACCTAAAAATAAATATATGCTTTATAAAATAAATTTAAAACAAAAGATATAATAAAATTGCTCATAGAGAAATTTACAATCATAAAAATAAAGCGATGAAAATGAACAAATAATCCTAAAACAAAAATTGTGTTTGCATCATATCAATGGAATTTCTTAAGTAGAACTACAATATTATAATAAACAGAAATTCTAACAGCCTTTTCATATTTTGCATAAAAGGGAGGTAATTGTAAAAAAAATACTCTTCGTGCTTTTCATCAAATATATCAGACAGGTTGTAAAGTTGCACATGAAAATAAAGACTTTTTATTCAAAATTGTTGTGGGTAATAATAGTAACATAAATAACTTGTAATGGTCTAATTGAGAACATAGCAAAACCTTAAGTGTATGATAAAAATATATCCACCACCATTTTGTGTAAACATGTTATTTCTGAACTCTGTATCTTAGTGCTTGCTTAAACTTTTAAATATTCTATACTCATAGGTGATGCATTTTAGAAGAAAAATAACGATCATTCAAAAGAACAATATACCTGAAAACAAATTCAAGTGATGTCTTATAAAGTGCCTTTTAAAAAATCTGCTTAAGTTGACAACTAGATGTAATTTAGGTAAATAGAGTCTCATTAAGTCAAATTTGACAGTATTATGCCCTCTATTGAATTTCTATTTTTTCATAAAAAATATCAGCTGTTTTTTAATATTGCTTCATCAAACTTTTATTGTTAACTTCTTATAATAACAGGGTTGTGATCAATATCAAATTAAACTAAATATTGTTACTCTTTTTGTATTGTAACTTTGGAGTTTTTGTTATTTGTTTGAATTTGAACTCTTTTCCTCTACTTTTAGCTATGTTTTCAGAGTGCATATTTCACTCTTTAAGAATAATTACTGTCACCCTCAAAAGTATTACATTTTCTCACTCCAATATTTCAAGAAAATGTACCCAAGTAAACTATTGAGTGAAGTTGATTGGTGGAATTGTTACACATGGTAACCAAAGCAACAGCCTGGAGCTCCAAGAGGCTTCTTGCAACAAGCCCATTTATACTCTACTTTTTCCAGTTTACCATTGTCAAGAAATTGTTCTTTTATTTCTCTGCCCTTGTGATGAAATTGGCAAGATTTGCGTGTGTTTTCTGGGGGCTTGAACAAAACCTGGCATCGCAAACACTGTGCAACATTGTTAGAACTGTTTTTAGCTTGTCTTGCAGAGTATATGTTCCTTCTGAGCCTGTCTTTAATAATGGCGGACTCTTCTAAAGGAGAAGGGTAGGAAACCAGCTGATCTCCTTCAATGTAGGTTCTCTCCCTTCTGTTACTTGCACTGGATACTGTTTCTGACAGGTCTAACGATGTTAGAGAGCTTTTCTTATTGTAGGGCCGTTCATCTACCTTTTCTACAGCATTAAGATGAAAGTTTGCTCCACTGTGGGTTTCATTGTATTTTGCAACAATTTTCTGGAGTTTCTGAATTTGTCTATGTAGTAATGAGTTGTCTTTCTGAAGGAAGGCAACTTTTTCTGCTTTGTGTTTCAGATCTAGTTCTAGGGATTCTTTGTCATCTTCCAGCTGCTCAATTTTATCTTTTAGCTCTTTTATAATCATCTTATTTTTATTTCTGTGTTCTTCAATTTCACCTCTTGTAACATCACTAACACCTGCGCGCACTCTTAATTGCCTCACCTGGAACTTGAGATTTTCAATAAGTCTTGCTGAAACTACTTCATGATCGATATCCTCGTTGCTGTCCTCTTCCTCTTCATCAAACACTGCTTGTTTCTGCATGGAATGTTTGAGAGATTTCACCAAGTCTTGCAGCCCTGCTTGTGTAGTTAAAATGATCTTGTGTTGCCTGTCTATCTCATGCATTGACATCTGTAACCTTTCCTTCCAGTGGTTTCTCTCAGCTTGCAGAGCTTTACTGAAAACACTCTCAATACTAACATTGTCATTGCTGTGTTCTCGTTTAATATCACTGCCATTTTCTCGCTTATTGTCGCTGCCATTTTCTCGCTTATTGTCACTGCCATTTTCTCGCTTGGGTTCTCTGTGTACTCCCATTCTACTTCTATGTTGGGACTGTAGAAGTCGTCCAACCATGTGCTGAATATCTTCATCAATGGGCCCAGAGGGTTCAGCACTGTGATTGGAGAACGGAATGTCATCAGCTGCCTCCTCTAGAGACAGTTTATTGAGTTCATCTTCATCCATTGTAATCTTAGACTAACAGTTATTATTTCACACCAGTGGACACTTTATATTTCCTTGGTTATGCTCACATCCTGATGTTCTGTGGTTTTGTGATCTGAAAGAGAGTAAAATCACTATTAAGAAAAATAACTCTAGTTTTAACATCAGAATGCTAACTCATGGTAGCCTCCCTTGTTTTATATGCTAACTCATGGTAGCCTCCCTTGTTTTATATGCTAACTCATGGTAGCCTCCCTTGTTTTATATGCTAACTCATGGTAGCCTCCCTTGTTTTATATGCTAAGTGTTTGTGAGTGAGATATGAATATTGTCTTCATTAAAAGTTCACTTAAAGAAGACACTCAGCTGCCTTCAGTGACCATTCCTGAAACGAAGACTGTTCGTCCATATTGGTCAGCTGTTGTTGTTGATGTCATTGTTGACTAAGAGTTAATAGATAGTGCCATCTGATCAGGATCTGTACTGGTCACATTTTGGTCAGAAATAACCTAACAAATCAAAAAGTTTCAAAGTGAATTATATTTCTGTCTTAAATTCACTGGTACCTAAACACATGTTTAGTTAATTGTTTGCTTTTAAGGTTTCACTAACATAGCAAATGACGAAAACTGGCTAAAATTTCAAAAATGCTTTTTTTTTTTAAATACTCATTGCCACATAGATTTGAGTGAAGAAATGTATTTATCTAAGGATGTACATTTGCAATGTTAGTGCCCCCATAATGCAAAATTTATGAGATTTTGGCAGAACATTTGCAGGTAATTGTGCCAGAAGTGTTTGTTTATAACTTTAACTCATAAATTATGTCATTCACTTAAACACCAACCAGTTTATGCTAAAACCTTCAATTAGAAAGTACCATGCAGATATAAATTAACATTGAATTATAATTTTTATTGGTTTGCTGTAAAGTATAAAATAAGTAAACCATAATGTTTGTTAATTTAAGACGTTATGAACGACTTGAGGACACAATAAGTTCTGTGACTTGTCGGAGCTCGAAATTCTTAACTAGCACAGATGGCACGGTATGTGATGGCTGATCTGGATATAAACTTTTTGCCCATGCAATAAAGGTGTTTCTATGGAGGAAAGGGTTGAATTTGTGTGCTTCAATAAAGCCCCTGAAAGTGCTCCATCTGGTTAAATCACTTATCATTAAATAGAAATTGCAACAGTTTTTGAAATGTCAGAATGTTTTTAAATCCTGCTCTTGTTTTTGAAACCTTTACTCCATATATATGCATTTTAACACAAGTGAAACAATGTATGCCACCTGATCTGGATCTACACTGGTTGCATCTTGGACAGAAAATAAAATAATTAATCTAAAAGCCAACAGTGTAGATCCTCATCAGACAGGATGAACAACACTGTTCGTCCTGGCAATATAGGCCTATTTATGGAGGAAAGGGTAAAATCACTTATGAAATATTAAATATGAATTGCAACTGTTACAGTTTTTTGAAATGTCAGAATCCTGCTCCTGTAACCCTTTATTGAATATATACGAGTTTTACTGTGTGTAGTCTGTGTAGATCCAGATCAGCCTGCACATCTGTTCCATCTGATCTCAATGTACTCTGGTTGCATCTTAGATAGAAATAATCTAATGAATTGAAAAGCTTAAAGTGTAAAACCTGATCAGAAAGCACAGATGGGCTGGTTGATCTGGATCTACACTGGTTGCACATGCGTAAAAATGGGTATATATCAAGGAAAGGGTTAAAGAAAACCTGCTCCAGTTAAATTTATTCCAGTTGCTTAATGATTTGCTGTATGATGTCTCTTGAGGTATGTAGATAACAATTACCTCAAATTGAAAGTTGCACCAATGCCTATTACAGGACAAATACATGTCTGGCAAACAGCCTCCGATAGTAATTGCTTGGTAGTAACATTTGACCGATTTGAATCAATTAGCAATAATTAAACCATTTATTTGGTCTCAGCCTGACCTTGGATCTTATATCAGATGCTTTAAAGACCCATGGCAAGTTTAAGCAAGGGAGGTAACTCCAGGAGCTGTATATACCTGTCATCAAGGGAGACAATGCTGATAGCCATGTCTGGTTTTGCTCAGTTTTATGATTTTCAGTACTTTTGCAAATTTGTGATAGACTAAATAAAGTCCAAGAAAGGTTGATGTACAGTACAGTTTATTTGTCAACAAGAGATTATGTAAAAATAAAACTTAGATACTATTATTCATTATTTTGACTTTGAGTCTCGTTAACTTTTAATTCTTAACATAGAAAATTAAATCAAACCTTATAACTTAAAACAAATCCTTTGTATAACTTTATTTGAATATATTCAATATATGTTGCAATTATTTGTAAGTAGACTCGAAGGTTATAAAACTAAGAAGGGAGACAAGTCTCGTGTCCCAGCAAGCTGATTAGTTGAAATTGAATACACTTTCAGAACTGTCCAATGGCAAGCTTGAGAATGGAGACTGGTTGAGTGTAAGTTTGTGTTACTTGAGGCCAGTTTAATTAACCCTTTTTACTCAAGGGAAATGGCTGTTGTCCATAGGCAAGCAGTGATGATCCAGATCAACCACTGTATCCATGCCATCTGATCAAGATCTGCACAAGTTCTCGTTTTGATTCATTAGATTATTTCTGACCAAGAAGCCAGCAGTGTAGAACCTAATCAGATGGTATGGATGTGCCAGCTGATCCTGATCTACACTGGTTGCACATTTGATAAAACCCACATGAAAGGGGAAAGGGTTAAATCTTGTGAATTCATGCCAATGCACTGAATAGGTGAATTACTAAGCACACAATGTAAATTAAATAAAAAAGATCAAATAAAACTTGGTCACAAAGTTTGTGGCTAATCTAAGGCTAAATCAAAAAGTTCAAATGCTGTTTAAATGCATTTTAAATAGTATTTAATGATTGAATGATTTTACATTGTAAAAGCATTAGCATATGTACAGGGTAACAATGAATATTAACAAAAACTGTTCAAGTTAAACATTAGGCTGATCTACCATATGTGTGATATGATATTGATCAGTTGACCTGGGGTATTTTGATATTGTCATAATTAAGATAATAATTGGATTTTAAAATTGATTAGTTATGTAATTATACTACAAAGTTAATGTACATGATCGTACAGTGATGTAGTAGTTTATTTGTAATAAGCCATAATGGCCCATGAACATATATACATAAAACACAGAATAACACAAAATAACACAATGAGGCATGGTAAGATAATGATGCATGATAATACATAAAATCAGAGACCTATATATATAAATAGATTCGCATCTCTCTATTACTGATGTAAGAAATCTCGTTTTTTCTCGTGGATTCGACGAGAATCTCGTCACGTGACCAAGCGTTACTTTTTAGGTTGTTTCCCTTGAAAATTACTTGCCCTTTGACGAAGTGCGCATGCCAGAAAATTATGTTTCCACTTCCGGGGACGTCTTCCGGGGACGTTGTTCGATAAATGATATGTTGTTCGATAAACGATATTTACAGGAATACGAGCAATAAGAATATAATTATAATGTTGCCACAAAGCGAAAAGAAGATATAATAAGCATTAAAACGTTTACTTTTATTATGCTCCCCCCGAAATTCGGGGGAGCATATAGTTGTCGCTTTGTCCGTCCGTTCGTCCGTCCGTCCGTCCGTCCGTCATAATATTGTCCGGACAATTACACAAAAACTATGAGAGGTATCAAGACTAAACTTCATAGGTAGTTAGATCTCGTTGAGGAGCAGTGCAGTGCACAAGAACTATAACTCTTGCTTTATTCATTTTTGAGTTATTGCCCTTTGAAATTTCTCATACTTACTTTTTGTCCAGGGCATATCTCCCAAAGTCTAAGAGTTATGAAGTTGAAACTTCATAAGTAGATAGATCTCAATGAGGAGCAGTGCAGTGCACAAGAACCATAACTCTTGCTTTATTCATTTTTGAGTTATTGCCCTTTGAAATTTCTCATACTTACTTTTTGTCCGGGGCATATCTCACAAAGTATAAGAGTTATGAAGTTGAAACTTCATAAGTAGATAGATCTCAATGAGGAGCAGTGCAGTGCACAAGAACCATAACTCTTGCTTTATTCATTTTTGAGTTATTGCCCTTTGAAATTTCTCATACTTACTTTTTGTCCGGGGCATATTTCACAAAGTATAAGAGTTATGAAGTTGAAACTTCATAAGTAGATAGATCTCAATGAGGAGCAGTGCAGTGCATAAGAACCATAACTCTTGCTTTATTCATTTTTGAGTTATTGCCCTTTCAAATTTCTCATACTTACTTTTTGTCTGGGGCATATCTCACAAAGTATAAGAGTTATGAAGTTGAACCTTCATAACTAGATAGATCTCAGGGAGGAGCAGTGCAGTGCACAAGAACCATAACTCTTGCTTTATTGATTTTTTATTTATTTCCCTTTGAAATTTCTCTGACTTAGTTTTATCTGGTGCATATCTCACAAAGTATAAAAGTTTCTGAACTTGAAACTTCATAAGTAGAATGATCTCAATGCGGAGCAGTGCAATGCACAAGAACCATAACTCTTGCTTTATTCATTTTTGAGTTAGTGCCCTTTGAAATTTCTCATTTTTTTTGGTCTTATTTTTGTACAATATTGTAAAATGCTTTCTGTTTGAATCGTAAAGGAAACTTTCAAATACAATATCTTTCTTACAAATTCTTCCTGTTCTAACAAAAAAGTATTTGTGACAAAGCGGCGTTGGGGAGCATAACCCGTCTCTGACGGCTCTTGTTTAAAATATTTTATTAATTACATCAAGTTTTCATGATCAATAAAATGAAAGTTTCTGATGTATGAATTGACAGCCATATTGATTACTATGACGCGGTTAGCGATCACGTGACTCGCCGAGATAACGCAGGCCGCGTGCACATGCGAGATAAAGCGAAGACGCGTATCTATGTATAATATAGGTCTTTGATAAAATGTTACTGGTACACTATTACAGTTATGACCTTATATTTTAAAACCACAAATTTATGTATTTGGGTATTTGGGAGAAACATTTTGTGAAATGTTATTAACAATTAACGCAAATTATAAGAAGATTATCAAAAGTATTTTAATATCTGGTCTCTTTCTTCAAATGCTTTAAAAACAAATGTAGCAAGCTTCCTCACCATATTTGTGTTGTTTGAATTAATAAGTTCTTTAAATTTTATGAAATTTGGCCTAATCCAATGATGAAGATTTATAGGTTAACAGAATTTACTCATTTAAATAATTATTTCAACTTTTATAACTCCAGCCCCTTCACCCCTGCCTGCCCCTATCTGCCTAACTGGATGTAGATGGTAGGAATCTTAAGTAAACACACAATGACAAAATAGGCCTTTGTAGACCCAAGTCCAAGTATGGTCCAAAAAGAACTAAACTGTTCCTGCAATTAATTAAGAATGCTTTACTGATGTGAATTGCAAACACCACATGAAAATACCCAGATCAGACCGCACAGATGCACAGGCTGATCCGGGTCTATACAGATCTCGCAGAACCTAAGCCCCAGTTTGTCTTGGTGTCTCTCATATATTTAAGTATGCCAGTGGTATGAAGGCGTTGGGCACCATTTACCACTTACCAGCCTGAACTTACTGCTTGTAGCAAGCAATTATGCTAAAACGATGACTGTAACTTATACAGTACTGAAAATTATGAAAATGACAATTTTTCCGATTCTGATCCAGTCCGCTTCCGATCCGCTTGTCAATTTCATGACATTCAGTACTGTACTTGGGTTTCCTTTTCTATACTAGTGGAGTTAGCAAGAATATAGGTATCTATCCATTATATGGTGTGAAGACAGAAAATCTCTCATTAATACTTTAACCCATTTTATATGTGTTTTATCGTGTGTGCAGTCGGTGTAGATCCAGTTCAGCTGATTTTGATTAACACTGGCCACATCTTGGCTAGATATAACATCTGGATTTACACTGTGTCCCCATTGGATAAGCACAGACAAGGCATTATCGGATTCTTTAACCACCTTTTTTGATGTGTATTGAGACAATTAATTTTTATTTCCAAACCATTTGAACAGATTTTACAGACTGATCTGTCTTATCCAAATGTTTGATGAAAACTACTTTTACATGCAGATGTGTCTGCACACTTGAGCTATAAAGATCAACTTTTGGATGTGGTAAAAGTAGTCTTTAATGTGAGATGGTCATTATTTAAAGGATTTAATCAATATTTTATGACATTCATCAGGGTATAGAAAACATTTGGGTTGTTTAATTTATTTGAAGTCAAAAGCTTACTTTGAATGACCCAAATGCTTTTTATATCCAGATGAATGATGAACATTATATTTAAATATTTGATTCAATTCTTTTATGTTCACTCCATAAAATTTGCAATTCTCAACCAAATACTGCGGAGAATTTGTGATGTCACCGATATTGTAACATTGATGACAAAAAGAAATGATGGCACGCTTTTTTGCAACAACTCAAGGTTAAACATGCTTGTTGATGTCTATTTATTCATAACCAGTTTTGAAAACTCAATAAAATAGGAAGGTTGGAAGGAAAGCAGGACAAAAGCAACAATTTACATCATTTGATTTAATTTCTCATACAAGCTTAATTAAAGATAGTTACATGAAGAACTTAACTCCATCAACCTCTTCACCCTGAATCAGGAAAACAGTGATGGAGCATTAATGTTAGTATAGGACCCAACAAGCATTACATAAATAATAGAATTTCAAGGAAACAATGAGAAACTATAGGAATTATCAAAACAAACAACTGTTTCTATAGTACATTATCGATAACTAGACAGTCATGTGACAGAAAAACTCATTTAAACATGGTTTAGTACCAAAAATGTTAACAAATTTGATACAACTATCCTTTATTGAGCATGACTACCTACTTGCCCATTATCAGTAATAAAGTTAACCATAACATAATATACAGAGAAACCATAACAAAATATACATAGAAACCATAACATAATACACGGAGAAACCATAACATAATATACAGAGAAACCATAACATAATATACAGAGAAACCATAACAAACTAATGAGAGAAACCATAACATAATATACAGAGAAACTATAACATTTTTTACAGAGAAACAATAACATAATATACAGTCACAGAGTACTTTTGTAATAAAATGAAATACGACACTTTGCTTTAGTTTGAAACATATCTTCAGATAAAGAATAACAAAATAGCTTTGATATGGTACAAAGTAATGTATATTTGAGAGAATGAAAAATGATTTAAAAAGACTTCCTTTCACATCAGATATTTGAATACATAAGTTTTCATTCAATAGATGTAATCCACCCTCGGCATACATTTACATTATTTAAAATGTGCCAGTTACAGTACTGTCATTGTGAGTCATATTGTCAAATATGGGTGAGCTTCTCAAGTGGTATAGCTGTGAATAATAGAGATTCAAAGTGTGCATTGTATTACTATCTTTAATTCACTGGTACCTAAACAAATTTTCAATTAATTGTTTTCTTTTAATGCAAAATTTACGGAAAATTTGCAGGTAATTGTGCCAACAGTGTTTGTTTATAACTTTAATGCCATTCACTTAAAGCAAACCTGCAATCTGGTTCTTGCTAAAACCTTTAATTAGAAAGTAAGTATCTTGCCAGTATAAATTAACATTAGATAATCACTTTTATTTGGCTTGCTGGAAAGAATTAAATATGAACAATTTTGTTGAACACTAGAATGTTTGTTAAGACAATATAAGAACGGCTTGTTGAGGACACAGTCATGTGACTTGTTGGAGCTCAAAAACCTAAATTACTAGTAGTACAGACATACACTTAGATGGTTTGCAGAACAGAACAGAACAGAACAGAACATTTCTTTTATTTGAATCAGGTTCACAAAGAACAACATGATAATAATATACGTTACAATAATGGGATAATGGCAGACAGTAGTAATTTGTCAAGTTTTCAAGGGGAAAGTGTTCAAAGAATATAAGGGATAATAGCAGCTGTTTAACAAAAAACACCAAGTAAGTTGGGTTCATAACAGGTAAAAAGGTTATATTCACAGTCGTTACATATAGCAATACATCAGGTGGGGATTTTATAATTCATTAAGGCTAATAAACTACAAATGTAGGCATATAGACCAAATAAGTATTCAGTATGACAGAAATATGACACACATCGAATAAATAGAGCTACAACACAGAGATACAAAATATTCATAATGTTACTGTTCGGCGATGCCTTAGCGAAACGAAAGGTAAGGCCGCCCATATTTTCACACAGTGTGCATGCTGTAGAACTAATAAGAAAAGAAAGAACAAACGGCTTTAACGAAAAACGAAAGTAAAGCCCTTCATTCTTTCTTACTTATGTATAATAAGCATTATTTTACAATGTGACGTACTACGGAATGCACCTGCGCGATCAATTATCTAGTACAAGGTTACTCAGTGGAGCGTAGAGGCTAGCGGTAAAGTGTGTCAATTGATCAATTTATTAGACGACGGCACGAGGATACAGTAGGATTAACAGGTAAATGTTTCAAATAAAATCTAATTGTTGGCGTGGAAATTCATTATTTCCTTTGCGAATATTGCTAAGTTTCGAAGTAGATTGAATGATTTATTGTTTAACAGTTCTTTAAATTTGAGAATATTAGGTCTAGTAAAGTACCATGTTGGAATATATTTCTTTCTTTGTGTACAAAATATGGGGCACTTCATTAAATAATGGTACTCGTCCGGGGGGTCGTCGGAATCGCAATACATGCACCTACGGTGTTCAAATGGAATGTAATTTTGAGCCCAGCGCAAAGTTTCAATAGGTAACCTATGATTACCAGTTCTATAATGAAATAGACTGGTCCGGAGATCATTTGGCAAAATCTTCATATAATCTTCAAAGGATATGTTGTCTTTGAAAATGCGGTAATTAATTCCTTTTGATGATTCCATTACCGAGTTTGACCAAGTTTGTAGAAACTGGTCTGTCAGTGTTTGTTTTACTAATCTATGCGCATTATTTAAGGTAATTTCAAATTGGTTAAGCCAAAAATGTGTGTTACCAGTATTATCCAAAATACTTTTAACGTATTCCACCCACGAAAAATTTAAGTTTGACCTCAACATATACATATAGCATAAGCGAGAAAGTTTCATTTCATGGGACGAGATTAAATTAGCCCAAAATTTTATCATCCGACTCTTGATTATAATTTTAATCGGGAAGCGGCCAAGTTCTGCATAAAGCATATATAAAGGTGTTGACATTTTACTTTTAGTAATCTTTCTTAAGAAATCAGTATGTATCCGTTCAATAATGTCTATATTTTCCGCCCCCCATATCTCACTGTTGTATGTAAGTATCGGTAAAATAGTCTGATCAAATAATTTAAGCTGTAAGTCAATAGGCAAATCAAGGTTATATATTCTAGTGTACAGGAGGTGCATTGCTTTATTAGCTTGTTCTGCAATAGACTTTCTAGCATTTAAAAAACTTCCACTTGATGAGAATATAACGCCCAAATATTTATATTCTTTTACCGTTTCAAGAATTGTTCCATTTAGATAAAACTTATATTTTTCCGGCTTATTTGTTCCAAATACCATTACTTTTGTTTTATTCATATTTATCTGTAGCTTCCAAAGTTTGCAGTAATCTGAGAAATCGTTGAGAAGGTTTTGGAACGATTCTTGATCTTCACTCATTAATACAGTATCATCTGCATATAACAATACAAACAGCTTGATGTAAATATTGATATCATTGTCGTTAAGAACAAATTCTACGCCACGGTTTCTTTGTTGCAGATAATCTTCAAGATCATTAAGGTAGAGGGCAAATAAAATCGGCGACAAATTCTCTCCTTGTCTCAATCCATTAGGGCTTGTGAAAAAGGGGGAAATACAGTTGTTAGCAGAAACACACGATTTGATGTTAGCATACATATTAGAAATAACCTTAAGTAATTTACCAGTTATACCATTTTGAATTAATTTTTGCCAAAGACCTGCCCTCCATACGTTATCAAAAGCAGAACTAAAATCGATATAAGAGACGAATAATTTTTTACGTTGGCGTCTTATATTATCTATAATAAATTTCAGCGTAAAAACATGATCGGATGTTGAGTATTTATGGCGAAATCCTGCTTGATTTTCTTTTAGAATAGAATTACCGTCCAAAAATTTAGTAATTCTATCATTAAGTATAGACGTAAAAAGTTTACCTAGACAACTAAGGATAGTAATTGGTCTGTAATTTTCAGGGTTTACGGACGGGCCCTTCCTTTTATAAATAGGCTTTATAGTACCGACAAGCCAAGGGTCGGGCAATTGACCCGTATCAAGTACAAGATTAAAAAGTCGGATATAAAGAGGAATCATAAGTTGTTTTGTACTTTTAATATATTCATTGTAAATAAAGTCTTGTGGAGATGCGGCCTTAGAGTTTTTACATTTTGATATTGCTTTTAAGATTTCGCTTTCTGTGATCTGTCCGTTAAGAAGTTCTAAATTGTGATTCCGAAAATCAAAAAAATCTTCATTGATTTGCTGTTGGTTTTCACCCGAATTATTAGCGCCATTAAAATAATTATAAAACGCATCAATACTAGGTTGTTTCGACGAGTCTTGAGGTTTTACCGAATTTAATATTTTCCAATAATCTTTTGGGTTTTTGGTATGTATCTGTCTTAATTTTCGTTCATTTTCGAATTTATGTTTGTTTATATAAGTATTCATAACCTGTTTATAATGCTTACTCGCGCGTGCAAGTTGATTTCTATATTGGTCATTTTTATGGGTCAAGTATTGTTTACGTGCCACGTGATATCTATGTCTGGCCTTTTTACAGTGGGGTCCAAACCAGGGTTTGTTTTTATTGTTATTATAATTTATATTATTATAGGATCTGTTATTTGGCTTAGCTGGGAACGATCTACGTGCCGACGAATGAAATAATGACGCAATTTGTTCAGATATGCAGTTAAGTTTCGACTTAGCAGTAACAGGATCATGAATGGAGTCAATATTCCTTATAATTTCATTAATATCGCGTTGGCTAATGTTTTTTACAAAATCATATTGTTTTTCGGGTTTCCATCTCGGGGGCTTAGAAATTTCAGGAACCCTAGACAAATTGTGCGTAATATTTTCATCTGGTTGGTTTTCGGTATGATCTGAATAGATTTTAAGTTCAAGATCGAGTAAAGAATGCCCATCAGAAAATAGCGCATCAACTTCTTGTACCTTAAAGCAGCTAATAATATGCATAAAATTTATTGTCGAGATCGCATAATCAATTACAGATCTTTCACGGAAAGTAAATTTCGCCGACATATTAGGATTGATCCTACTGTTTAAAATAAACATGTTATTAACCTTACAAATTTCTAATAGTTTAATACCTAAATTGTTAATTTTATCATCTAAAGAACACCTATTAGCTTCAATATTAAACTTTTGTAGCTGTTCTACACTATTCATAAAACTTAAACAGTCATTTTCAATACCAATTTGTTCTGCTAAAAAGTCATCAAATACTGTAAAATCTGACAGATTTGCCGTATGTGCATTAAAATCGCCTATTAAAAGAACTTGAGTAAATAAACTACATTTGGAAGTGATTTCAGACTGGAGATCATAAAATTCATTTTCTGTAAAGAATTTGGATATTTCTGGTGGGATGTACACATTTCCCACTATTAAGTCACAAGTTAAATATGCAGATACCTGCTTTTTGATTTTTAACCAAAATACATATTCATTCTTTGACTCTAAGATTTCAATATACTCATTAAAGTTGTTTTTTACAAAGAAAGCTAATCCTCCTGACCTCCTAATATATCTAGCCCTTCTTGGTTTTGAATAAAAGTGATAACCTGGCAGTTCAACTCTATCGAATTCATCTAGTTTAGATTCTTGTACACAGAGAATGTGAAAATCTTCAATCATTTTAACAAATTCCGGGTATTCTAGCCTTTTTTTAAGACCACAAACATTAAGGCTACCAAGTTTGAATTTTTCTTGCGGAGATGTAGAAGTATCACCTTCATTCAAAAGCATAGGGCTGTTTGCAGTTAACTCAGTTTGAAAATTGGAAATTTCATTTTCATTTGGGTAGTCTTTTGTTTTTAAAAATGATGACCATTTATTTGTATTTTTCAGAGAATGGTTCACACACAGTTCACCGGAAGTGTTCCTCAGCAACTGGAGACCGTCTGTGAGATTTAGCGTAGAACTATAGGAATACGAACTTTCATTAAAATGTTCACACGATGTAATTGTTGAAGAGCATGGAAGATGAATACACTGTTCACAGAAGAAAGTTGTTGAGGCCGGATCAGATTCATCAATTTTAGTACATGTATCACTAGAGAAGGATTCACACAGAACATATGCTGGTTTACATAAATTTTCACTATTTACACAAATAACAGGAACACGAATTTCAGGAGTCACTCTCCCCGGTGCGCCCTAGATGTGAGTACTCTCGCCTAACAGTGGAGGTGCAGATGTGTTAACCGGAGTTGGAGGAGTGCTGCCATGCTTCACGCTATGGACAGAAGAGTTCGGAGCTAGCGGTGCCGGTTTCTTGACAGACTTAACGTTGCTAGATCTACCTGGATTCGTCGGTTGCTTACCGGTTTTACTGCGAGGCGGTTTTGGAGCTTCCGCCACAGGAGCGGATGGGCGTGATTTATGATCGTCGGCAGTCGATTCAGAATCTGTGTCAGAACAGCTATGTGAACATTGGGAAGCCTCGGACATAATGACGTTCTCCAAGTGTATTGCGTCATCTAATTTGGATTCATGGTGGCGTTGGGTGTGTTCATCATAGATCTTGCGTGCCACATCATAACGCACCTTCAGTGCTTGAGAGATGCGCCTCGGAGTATTCATATCACGAACACCTCTTAACACATTATGCCAGTCAGGGAACATGTCTTTAACGACACGGCTATTCACCACAAGTGCGGCTGGGAATTTAATGTGAACGTTCTTATGACCGAACTTTGTCCTATTCTCCTTGAATTCATCCCAAAGGGCCTTCCTAGCATCCGTGATCTCACGCGGATAATCACGTGAGAACCCTATTCCGCTACCTTTAAGCTTGTGAGCTGTGCTAATCAACATCTCGACGTCAGAAGCATATTGGAACGTTACAAGAATAGCCCGGTGCTTAGGTTTGGTGCTTTGAGGGAGATGAGGTGCTTTAGGTTTAATTATGCGACCAAGTCGATATGCCACCAAAATACGAGCAACGGACTCAAATTCAAGTTTATCGTCAATAATTTCCTGGACCACGCTAATAAGGTCTTCACCAATCTCTTCTGGTACTCCAGATATCAACAAATTGTTAGCCCTGCTACGAACCTCCAAGTCTATTGTCCTATATTCTAACAGACGCACGCGTTCATCGAGGACATCATGTGTGGCACAGTTTACATAGACTTGAGCCTCAATATTGTCGACTCGCTGTTTCATTAAATTCATATGTGAAACATTGTCAATAATAAAGTTCAGTTTTTCATCAGCTGACAGTTGTTTGATTTTTTCCGTGTCTACACTTGCACTTGTTGTAAACGGGGAAGGTGACGAGGGTGGGGTACCTGTCGAATGGCGGGCTCGCTTGGGATACCTAACTGTCCGATAACCATCCGATAGAGGCCCAAATCTCCCCAAATACCTACTATCGGTGAAGCCAAACGACTCAGCCATGATCTGCTTACTTTATTGTCTCTTTAAAGTTGCTTTAAGATGCAGAAAAACACGAATTTATATCTCTTGTACGGCAGTTTAGAAATTCACGTCCGCCATGTTTACAATCCCATCATGCCAAGCCCTATCTGTTTACTCCATATACAACCTTTTTCCCTTGGGGTTACCAGCATAGATCCAGATCAGCATACACATTATTGCAGTTTGATCTAGATCGATGGTGATCACTTCTTGGTAAGATATAACTTAATAAATCTTAAGCAAACAGTTTAGATCCTGATCAGACAGCACAGATGTGCAGGCCAATCAGGATCTACACTGGTTGCATAGGAGATAAAAGACATATCAATGGGAATAGTTTTAAAGTTAGATAATCCCAATTTAGTGCTTAATTCACAAGAATTACCAAACTTTGAAAAGCTACTTGTATTCATCTTAATTTTATAATATTATTTTCATCAATGATTTGACACATTGAATCTGCATAAACTTCTTTAGTGTGACTGAAACACAGACATGATCAATTCTGTATCCTTGCTTCATTTTCAACATGTTTTGTTGTATGTACCCTTATGTAAGAATGCATTTCAATCATTGTTTAAACATTAATGTAAGCTTTGCTAGTGATTTTAGCACTTTTAAATATCTTGGTTGCACAACAAAGACAAAAATCGCTCTAATCGGAACAATTATATTTTAATTTAAAAATCTGTTTCCAGTACATAAATTAAATACAATTTGATGCTTATGAAATATTTTAAGTCATATTTATAGGAACCTAACAAAAGTGATCATCCACCTTTAAAAATACTTGTTTGATTTCATTTTAGATATACTTGAAGAAATAAAAAGCACAACTTTAAACACAAAATATAAAAGAAGTTGTGTTTCTAATTTCTTTAAGTATATTATACATAAATAAGGAAATTAGAAATGCAACCTCTTTAAACACGAAATATATTTTGTGTTTAAAGAAGTCGTGTTTCAAATTTCTTTTAGTAAGTATAGAAAACCCATCATTCAAATAAGCTATGATTTGAATCTGACAACAAATCACCCAAGTCAATGTGACAAGATTATGAAGTGTCACCTTCAGTATTACAGTGAAAGCATGATTGTACATTATATCACAGGGATTGATTTCTGACAGCTGAATAATTGTCAGTCAAGTAGGCACCAGTAGACTTTATATTAGTCTGCCTAAATTCTAAACAAAATTATCATTTGCATTTATGGTAATGAAATCACTGAATTTATGCTGACCACAGTTCAGCTTAACCCTTTCCTCCATATATACACCAGTCCTTTAAGGCTTACATGAACAGTGTAGATCCAGATCAGCTGGCACATCCGTGCTGTCTGATCAGGATTTGCACTGTTCAATTTTTGGTCAGATAGTAACCTAATTAACCACAATGTGAATGGTGCAGATCCTGATCAGAGGGCACAGATGCTTCAGCTGATCTGGATCTACACTATTCCACATTGAAATAAAGTCCTTTATACGAGGAAAGGGTTAACAATAATAACAGAGTAAAGGGTTAAATTGCTGGACTGGTCTGCTCACAGAATCCATGAAAGTTGGTACACCATAAAATAAAATACAGTCAAACCTGCCTTAGAAGCCACCTGCTAATAGCAACCACCTGTCTTAAACAGCCAGTTTGAAAATGTCCTAAACTGACATTTTGTTCTCATTTTAACCTCTCTTTAACAGCCACCTGTGTAGAGCAGCCACTTTTTGTGACTTCCTTGGGTGGCTACTAAAGACAGATTTGACAGTATTCATAATAATTTTTCAATTTAATCGAACAATATGATGCTTCTCTGCACTGAATTTACAAGTTTGTAATAAATACATCATCATTTTAATCCCAAGACAAGGTGATTAAATTTAGGTGTATTTGGAGACTTAAACAAAATTGAGTTAACCTTTCTGTTTTTGAATATGTGGCATGACCCTTGGGGGTATTAAATTAATACAGTCTGTAAAATTTTGCAAATGTCTTCATTAATGTGAAAAAAGATGTCTAAAACTAATTATCAATTAGAAAAATCAGGATACTATTAACTAATTGGTAAATACAATATTGCAACATATTCATTATTAGCAGACCTGGAAGCGAATTAAGCCTTTACTTCATATACACACATATTTCCCAAGTGCGACCAGGGTAGATCCAGATCAGCTGGCACATTTGTACTCTCTGAACAGGATCTGCAATGGTTGCATTTTGGTAAAAAATAACCTTACAAATCAAAAAGCGAACCATGTAAATCCTGATCAGATGGCACAGATGTGCAGGCTGATCTGGATCTATAATGTTCACCCATGTAATAAAGTGATATATAATAGAGGAAAGGTTTAAGTCGGCAGACTTTTTCATAAAAATATGCAAAATGATAAAAACAGTTAAATTTCCAAGTGACATTAGGAGCACTGTTAATTAATTGTATGCCTTAAAGTCTTAGTGGGAGTGACTGAAAAAAATCTATTGCTCGACTTAAAAAAAGTCAAGGTCAAGGTCACATTGGTATATAACTACGTGTAGAGTATCATTCTAATGACTTTTAAATGGAGACTATCAATTCAGTGATATAAAGATAGTATTGTTCACAATTCATTTCACTCAGTCAAACAGAATGAATGTACCACAAAACCAATAAGGATTTGTTAAAAAAAGTAATTGAAACTTAGATATATCAATGTTCTCCGAGACTGATTGAATGAAATTCTTAGACAACACTGATCATAATATAGAGGATATTTGTTTTTACCAGTGTATGATAGAAATATATTTCACCGAGTGAGCTCAGGAATACATATTTTCACGAGTGGCAAAGCCATGAGTGAAAATATGTAACCTGAGTTCATGAGTGAAATATAATTCTATCTTTCACTGGTGAAAACAAATTTTCTTTTTTTTATGCTTTAAGTGCACAATTTATGTGAATTTGACAGAGAATTCCATGAAATGGCGCCAAAAAACGTTTGTTTATGACATGACGTCATATACCCAAACTTGTGCCCCTTTTGTAAACGTTAATGTTATGCACGTTTGGTCACCAACGTGAAAAAACAGTGAAAATAAAAAAGATATTTCACTGATTGAAAACAGTGAAATACCACTTTTATTTCACCGGGAAAATTCTATAATTCACTGGAAAGCATAAAATAAAATGGTTTTGTTAACCCTTTACTCCAAATATTAATATGCATGTGTGACCAGTAAAGATCCAGATCAGATGTGTCATACATACCATCTGATTTTGTTCTTCAATGGTTGCATCTTGGTCAGAAATAACCTGTTGAGTCTAAAGGTGAATAGTGCAGATCCTGATCAGACGGCACATATGTTCTGGCTGATCTGGATCTATACTGTTCACTCATGCAATAAAGGTGTATCTATGGAGTAAAAGGGTTAATATGCATGAGAAAATATTACGATTATAACGTTATTATGAAGATCATTATATTATGATAAATAATATATAATATAATACATATTAACAAAATTTTAAATTTACAAATATTGAATAAAATTTTATTTGACATCATTTTAGATCTAGCACTTCGATAAATATAAGCTGTAAAATATTTACTGGTAAAAAAAGCATTTTTATATACAGTTATATACAGTTAAAAAGTTTCCACATAATTTATATGTGATGATTATGAAAGGCACACAGACTGCTATTTTAATATTCTAACTATCACACTAACATAATAATTTAGAACAGTAAACTTAGTCCCAGTTGGCAGTTTTGTACATTAGTATTCAAACATTGAAGTATGTTACAGCCGATAAAATTTGTTGTATTTTTTTTAAAATTTGTTTTTATTTATAATCTTATTTTGCTGCAGATAGAATTCTGGAAACTTTTAAAGAGCTTTAAGAGTGTAAGATTATAACAACTTTGATGACTGATTGGATCCAGAACGGAAAAATAAGATTGCATCAAATGAATCTAAATAATTTTCTTCCCCTTTCATATTTTAATCATATTTTGTCATTCTTTTAACCCTTTTCTCCATGGATACAGCTTATATCCCTTGTGTGACCAGTCGCCATTTCAGCCAATCAGATGCTTGAGATTTGAGACTGGTTTCCATGCTCAGTTTTATAACCTTGGGCACAGTGTGAACCTTTCCTCCATAAGTAAATGTTTATCCTGTAAGCGACCAGTGTAGATCCAGATCAGCTGGTACATCTGTGCCATCTGACCAGGATCTGCACTGGTCACATTTTGTTCAGTAATAACCTAACAAATCAAAATGCAAACAGTTTAGGCCCTGATCAGATGGCATAGCTGATCTGGATCTACACTGTTGGCCCATGCAATAAAGGTGTGTCTATGGAGGAAAGGGTTAAAACTAATAAACACTATCATCACTAAAGTAAGTAATCAATGCACAAAATGCCAAATGAGGCTGCCAACAACATACCTGTTGCTTTTTACAGGACATTTAATTCAAATTGTGGTGAAGTTTATCTTATTTATACTTGCATGATGATAATTTGATAAAAAATATTTTCTTTTAATTTGAATCTAGATGTTTCATTTATTACATAGCTAAAATAGAGGATGGAATGATGGTATGGGTTTTCAACCAAAATGAAAAGAATATTGTTTCATGTTTTTATACTTGCAACATGTAAACAAACCTTGACTTATTTTAAGTTATAATTATCTTTGGTTGCAATGTTAAACCTGCACAGTTATTACAAAAATGTAAATAAAATATCAGCATCACACTGTGTCCAAGGTTATAAAACTGAGCATGGAAACCAGTCTCAAATCTCAAGCATCTGATTGGCTGAAATGGCGACCAGTCACCATTTCAGCCAATCAGATCCTTGAGATTTGAGACTGGTTTCCAATCTCAGCTTTATAACCTTCAGGTTTAACCCTTTACTCCATGGGATATGACTGCTATTCAATAGGTGAATGGTAGAACCTGGTCCCAAGGTTATAAAACTGAGATTGGAAACCAGTCTCAAATCTCAAGCATCTGATTGGCTGAAATGGCGACTGTTCGCCATTTCAGCCAATCAGATGCTTGAGATTTGAGATTGGTTTCCATGCCCAGTTTTATAATCTCCAGTCCAGATCAGCAGGCAAATCAGTGCCATCTGATCAGTATCTACACTGTTCACTTTACATAGGTTATTTCTGATCAAGAAGTGACAAATGTAGATCCAGATCAGATGGTGCAGAATTGATGTGCTTACTTATATGACTCTTCACTGGTCGTATAATATTTATGTGGAAAAAAAAAACAACATAATTATACATGGAGTAAAGAGTTGAGCCCAATTTAAGCCTTGACTCTCTCATTTTCAACATCAGAATCTTCAAAGTTACTGTCCTCCTCTTCAATAGCAATAGACAAGAGATGCCCTGCTGTACATGCAGATGATAACCATAAATTCCTTCTATCTTCCACCTCTGTAGGGCTGGCTGGATTTGAACTGTAATCTGATTCACTGTCAGTGTCACTTTCTTCAGAACTACCACCACTGTCTATACTGTCCTGACTGTTCATTGCTTTATAGACACTTTCACACTCTTGAGGTGCACAATGTTTTACAGCTGGATTAATGTTACCAAGTTCTCTCTGATTTACATTGCAGTTGAGGGTTAGATTGAGTGTTTTTCTGGATGGAGGATTACTGTTCAGTAGCTTGGCATCTTCATCTTTAATATCCAGATCTTTATCACTGATTGATTCACAAGCATAAACTTCATCTTCAATATCATAGAATTGATCTACAACACTATCTTCATTTAAGTCTTGACTTTTCTTGAAACAGAATACCCAGGTAAGCATAACTGTTAGGAAATATAAACCTGCTAAACTTCCACAGGTGACTGCCAGGTAGGTTGACATGGTTGCCAGGTAATGGGAAAAGGCTTGATAACATCCATCAGTGTTTAAATTAGGATTCATTGTAGGATATACGCTGCTCCTTGGAGGCCCAAATCTTGGTGGACCAAGAAGAGTTGTGTCCCCTCCCTGGCATATTTTGATATTGGAATTCTTTTTGCAACAGCTTTCAGGAACAAAGATGACACCTTTGTCAGGGTTTTGCAAATACCATTCACTTTTCCTGTAAATAGCCCAAGATTCTGTGTCATTTTCCTTCCCTTCACCACCACAGCATTCAAAACTGCTTTGCATTTCATTCCAAGCTGATGTAAAGAGAACATTTTCTACACCATTCTGAAGCTCTATACCATACATTGACACAAGTCTGTCTTTGAAATTTACTTTAAACTCAACTCCCTGAAGTTTATCAGAAAATATTGTACTTAAAACAGCTGCAGTAGCAAACGTGATCACAGCTGCAACTAGAACAAATGCATAGAACCCTAGTCCTGATTTGTCACTGCGTATACCACAACATAGGCAACATGCAGCAAGAAGCGTCACTCCGGCACCACCAATAGCAACATAGGTTATCACTTGGAGTAAATTATCTCCTAAAATCACAGTTATGTCATTTATATTAAAGTCCTTCAGGTGTAACCAGATTCCTATTCCAATAATACCTGAACTGGATAGAAAAAGGATCAGGTTAAGAAAGTGCAGCAAAGCGTCTATACAGTTTGTTGTCTTGGTTTGATAAAAAGAAGAGTACTCCCTTCGGAAACTAAACTTTTCAATTAGTGCTCCTGCAAATGATGTTTGTCTATCTGTAGATGGAGTAAGCAGCTTTGTTTCTGCTTTTGCATTGGGTTCCTGTGTGATCACCATACATTGAACTTCAACATCTTTCTTGTCTACAGATTTTACTAACGCATAATCTGTACTGTCTTCATCTTTTGGATGCATTGGTAATTTAAGCAGTTCTGTTTGTGATGAATTACTGACCTTCCGGATTTTCTCAATGACCTTTGGTTCACCATCTTTAAACTGTGCATTTGCCTTTTCCTTAGGCTTTTCTTTCATGGAATTGTTAACTCTCACTCGAACCTCAGTTGGGCTTTCAAGAATTTTCATTACTTCAAGTTTTGAATTTGTGTCACTTGTTTTAATTGATTCGTTTTCAGAATCACTACCGCTGTTACAGTTAACACCATTTAAGTCCAGATTTTCAGGTGGGTAATATAACTGGCTAAAGTGCTCACCTTCATAATCACTGTCAGTTTCCGATCCATTTAGAACTGCTTCTTCCTGGCTATTCACAGATCTACGTTCATCTATATCAGGATAGTTTGGAAGAGAGTTTACAAACTGTGATACCTTATAAGGGTCATAGTTCTTAGGTGATGTTGGAAGATGACTGGTACCATAACCACTTTCAGAACTGTCCACTGTGAGATGTTCATTACTATAGTTCTTTATGTTGGGTTCAGTCTTAATAACTGGTGCATAGTTTCGCATTACAAAAACACGATTTTGCATTACAGGTTCCTCATAGTCATCTACAACCATATTTATGTTTGTTTGAAATGGTGTATTATTGTACTGTGTGGTAATGTTTGGTCTTCCTTTCATTTCAGGATAGGGATCTCTGTGCCTTATCTTCAGTGTTTCTGAATCATGAATATCTTCATTGCTTCTGCTGTGTAGATACTTTTCAGTATTTGTCTTATCGTGATATGTGGGCTTGTACCACCTTGGACAGCTGTCACGGAAGGAGGATCTTGGAGGTGTGTCATTTGCTGAAGAAGTGTCTTCCCCGTCACTACATGCATTTCTGGTTTTTCTGACTGTTCGTTTTCTAACTGGAGAAGTGTCTGCCATGGAAGGTATGGGAGAGCTGTGTTGGCTCTGGTTAGCACTAAAGTATGCTTCCGATGTGTCAGAATCATTGGTGTCTGCATTAGACAGCGGTCTACCATCAGTTTTGTAAGCATATTTCTGAGTCACTGCCGGAATTAGAGCCAACAAGGCAGGATTCCTTGTTGGAGATTTTGATGCCTTCTGAGCGTGTACTGGTTGTGGTGAAAGTTGGTTGGAATTATTGGAGCTGTTAAACGGTTCTCTGCTTCTCATATCATGAACCCTCTTACTTACTAATGTGGGAGACTGGATAGGTGACCTGTCAATGGGTGAAGATGGTTGTGTTGGACTCCTGTCAGCTACTGCTGAATGGACTGGTAACCTGTTGCTGTGTGGATGCTGGTGGGTTGGACTCCTGTCATCTACCACTGAATGAACTGGTGACCTGTTGGTGGGTGTATACTGTTGAGCTGTGCCTTTTTCAGGTTTTGTTAATTGGATTGGTGACTTGTTACGTGGAGGCGACTCTTTCAGTGGGCTTTTCTGAGCTTCTGGGACCTGAATTTTTAATTTATCTTGAGGAAGAGACTTGTGTTTTGCACTCTTTTCAACAGAAGTTTCTTGTGGAGATTTGGATAATGGAAATTCCACCGGGAACTTTTCTTTCTGTGCCAGTGGTAGCGGACTTTTTTCTCTTGTCATTTTAGATGGCTCTACAGATTGAGATCTTTTTAAGGATAAAGGCTGTTGATTTTCACTCTCTTCAGTTAGTGATTCTCTAGGATATTCTTCAGGGTCAAAAACTTCATCTGCTACCTCAGGATTCATCAGACTTAAAATGAGATGTTCATCAGCATCACTAGGTGTCTGACTGTCAGTCTTGCTTGGAACATTTTCAGGTGTGTTCTGCTTGTCTGTTAGCGGAGGAGTTATCTGCCCTTGCATCAGTAATGGTGCTGACTTCTGGCTTATCCCAGTGTCACTTCTCGACCGTGGAAATGTGCCTGCCATGCTTGCTGATTCAGAATCAGGTTCAGTTGAAGGATCTTTAGACTTTGAGGATTTCCTGTGTTTACCAAATCTAGGTAAGGTAAATGAATGTTTCCTATGTGTTGATTTTTTTCTTTCCTTTTCAGCATAAAGTGATTGATGCCTTTTAACAAATGAAGCTGCAACATCCATGTTTTGTGGTTGAGTCAGGTCATCGACAATAGATATAGATTTTCTAATTCTTGGGGGGCGCCTTGGAGGTAGATCAAAGTCATGTATGGTCTTGCCTCTCATTTTTTCTGGGTCTGAAGTGAAACTTGGTGCTCTTTTTGCACGTTCAATGCCATTGATTATAACTGTTTCTTGCTTGACAAGTTTTGGCTTTTCCAGTGGTTTTTCATACAAGGAAGAGAAAACGCCATCACCATGCTGTCCAACAGGATAGCTAAAGCTGGAAAACACCCAAGGCTTTGCACCTTTGGCCCTCTCTTGTTTTGATTGTGTCATTTCACCAAGAAGAGAATTTTGTCGTAAAATCCCAGTGTGTCCGTAATGCTGTCCATCAAACGCATGGTACAGCATTCCATTAGGATCTGGTGCAGGTTGCCCGGATCCAAACCCAGCAGACCCAAAGGCATGGGAGTCCCCATGTTCCTTTCCTGAACTACCAAAAGAACTTGTCCCATGTCCACTTTTGCCAAAGCCCTGGGGGTTACTATTAATATGCAAATAATGCCCGAATGTGTTATTTCCAAACATGATTTTGGACTTGTTTTCTCTGCAGTATATTCCTTATCAGTTGTTTAATCAACAATTATGACAACAAATCCATACAAGCAAGTTTATTAATATGGTTGATTGTCTCTATTGTGGTGAACTCTTTATTATTGTAATTTTCAGTCATTTTATATTATGTAGCAAACACACTTGCCTATCAATATTGCCTTTATCCCAATAATGTCACACTTTAAATTCTACAAGTTATATTTCCACATGTCTTCACTATTAAGACTAAAAGTGAATTTGTTTATTTCATGATTTTATATATCCCAAATTTATTTTCAATTTGCATTTCAAGGCGTTTCTGTACATCCTTTTTACATTTTATTGAATTTTTGTATTTTTCAGTTTAATCCATTAGTTTTGGTTAGATATTTTAAATCCAGAGTTATTGAGGTCACTTTAAACTGCTTTCATCAAGTTACAAGCCTCAATTTATTCTGAAGATTTCAATTACCATAAAACACTTATGTTACGCTTAAAATATTCAAGTTAGGGTATGTTTTGTAAACCATGCTTCAATGAATCGTCCCAAAATGTTTTCAATTCAGTTACTCAATATTTACCTATAACTTATAACTTTATATATCCATAATTATAATTATCCAGCTGAGAACAGAAGTGGTCTGAAAGTTATAGAAAGTATTTGGTTTATGCACCTTTTTTTAAATATTTTGATATATGAACCTTTTTTAACAGTTACATCACCAAGTTGAATATTTTGTAAATTTATAACAGTCCATTTAATAATTTCCACTCGTAAGTCACAAGTTTCTAATAATTCTAGTCTTTCTTAGCCGTTAGAATTCTTTATCTGTTGACAAACAACTTTTTTTCGTCGATCTGTGTCATCCCATTTTTACATAAATTGTAAAGGTTTCACATAATTGAAAGGTCCTTTCAAAATTCTATCAGCAAATACTTAACCAAAATCAATGATATTTGTAGTCATTTGTAAAAATCATTCCGCGAGGTTTGTCAATAGAAGCCTGTCTCATCAATACTTATTGTACTTATAATAATTTCACATTAATCTTGTAGAACACTCTAAAATTGGAATTGTTTCTATATCTCCTGGGCACGTTAAGTCGACTGGTTACTTAAATTCAGCTATAGCTAATTGGTTAGCTGTAATTCCCGCTAGTAATGAAGCGATTGATCAAATAGTACTGAATATTCCATGTCGTGGCTATATCAAGTAACGGATAATCTCTAGTAATAACTATAATTGATTGTATTTTCACTGATTAATTAATTTAAAACACTAATCCATTTTTCATTTGAACAATCCCTTTACATTAATTTTGATTTCCACAGGTACTCAGTTGTTTGGAGGCTAAATGTCTTATTTTCTGTAATGTACAGAATATAACAAATATATCTGATTATTTCTTTGAAAACAAGAAAGTGGTATAAATTGTCATTTGAACTCCACAATGGAAGTGTCCACTTTCAAAGTTGTAAGGTTAAGAAGTTAAATTCGTCTTTTCTGTCTAAACATTCACTATAGCACTTTTGCATATTTTTGTCCACAAGTTATCTTAATCCACAAAATGAATGTAAATTCCTTTTCATTTCTGAATGTTTTCCTTATTTTCAATAAGTTCAAAGTGTCCCGTTATTGTGTAAAATTATCGGAAAAACTTGGCCTGAATTTTATCATACACTTAACATGATATTGGGATAATTTTCATGTATTTTTATGATTTTTGCCTGCTATTAAACATCTGCCTTTTTCAATGTGTTTACCTTTGCTCAAATATAAAATTTACCGACATTGAAAAATGTCCTGTTATATTTGTTTTACCAGTTTTTATTTTTCCCCTTAAGACAATTTGATCGAGATAAATTTAATTAGGTAATTGAAGACATAACAGTCTAGGTAAAATTCTGTGCCTTTTGAACAGAATCAAGGAACATATAAGTTTGTTTTTTTTTATAACTACAAAATGAATTTAAGTGATGCAAAATCTGTAAAAGTACGAGGGTTGCCCTAATAAATTGTAGACTATTTGAATAAAAAGACAACTACTGAACATATCTTTTAGCAAATTTCACAGTTAGTTAGGACATCATTTAGTAACAAGTCTGCTGAATTTCAAAGAAAAATCTTCTAAAATAAAGGAATTACATACACTTTATTAAACCGTGATAGTGATCAGCGTCGCACATCAAAAAGCGCTATGATTTGGAATTCAATAATTTACTTTAAACAATTAATACATTACACAATGGCATTTAAGCTGCAAAATCGTTAATATTGCCTGAATTGATGATCATTCTGAAATAAATACACAAAGTTTCAAAAAGTTGCCATAATTTGTAAAAGAGTAGTGCTTGTTTCATGCTAATAGGTAAACATTAACTTCTTATGAAAATCGTGACGTTTGAAGAAGCCACTGCGCACATTTCAATCATCCAATATTGTGATAAAGCAAATTGATGCCAAAAGACACGCTTAAGAAATAAAAACAAGTAAAGAAGCATCCAGAGCATTGGTAGAGAAGTAGCACAGAAAGTTTTCGCATAGTGAAACGGAAATAATACTCGGAATCAGTCATCCCCCGTACTCGCCAGACCTCGCTCCGCTAGACGTTGTGTACTTTCGGGCTCGTGAGTCACATATTTTTAGAACTGCGACAAGATCAGAAGGCTTGACCTTAAACAAAAGTCTTCCAACAGAGTGTTACATTAATGTATATAATAGTCCGGTGAACAGACACCGTGAGTGTATCAAACATGCTGAAGAGTACTTCAGAAAAGAGTAACGGTATACTGTTTGAGCATTGTAATGACGTTACAAAGTGCGCCACTAGTCGATAGGTTGTCATGTTAAAATATTTGCAATTTCGTTATGGTGATTAGGGTCTACACTTCTCACATCCACTCAGTCTGATCAGGGTCTACACTTCTCACATCCACTCAGTCTGATCAGGGTCTACACTTCTCACATCCACTCAGTCTGATCAGGGTCTACACTTCTCACATCCACTCAGTCTGATCAGGGTCTACACTTCTCACATTCACTCAGTCTGATCAGGGTCTACACTTCTCACATCCACTCAGTCTGATCAGGGTCTACACTTCTCACATCCACTCAGTCTGATCAGGGTCTACACCGTATGCAATAATAAAAAATAAGCTAGTGAACTGTTTGCTTTTTTTATTTAGTTATATCTGACCAAAAACAGAATGTGCTAGCTGATCTGGATCAACAATGGTCATACTTGCAATAAAATGCATATATATGGAGTAGAGAGTTAAAATATAAAACCACCTGGGAAAAAAAGCAATCTTCTGAGATGAGTCTGAAAATATGACAATTTTCACACAACAGTTGTTATTTTTTGCTGAGGAGAGATAGAGATCAATCTGATGGAAAAATCTCAAGTATTTACACTGAGACCTGTGCTGAACATTACAAAACTGAGATTTGAAACCAGTCTCAAATCCCAAGAAGCTGATTGGCTTAATTGGTGACTGGTTGCCATTTCAGCCAATCAGATGCTTGAGATTTGAGACTGGTTTCCATGCTCAGTTTTATAACCTTGGGCACTGGTGTTGCCCAGAAAGTCTCCCTGTGCAAATTTTGAGTACTGTTAAATGTATGAATTGATAACTGGTGTCAATAGATTATAATAATGATCACATTTATCAGAGTTATTTGTGCAACCTCATTTGTGGTTGTTCTAGATAACTCATTGAGTAGTGTGCTCAGAGTAATGTGGCTAGGCTTTGTGGGTTCAAATCCCAGCATGTTCCGATATCATTTCTGAACATCTGGTAATATACCTTAAAATGACTTTGTGAACTTCTTCTGTGCTGGGAAGTATTAAATTGTTTGGGACATAATTTTGATAAAATAATAGTGATTAACATTAATATGTTTAATTATGATTAGATGCAATCTAAATTGATCAATCACAAATAAGATTATGATTATTTGCAGTTGATCTTTAAACTATTTGCCTTTGCCTTAATATTGCTCTTGTCCTAGATTTTCAAAAGTTCACATTTTACATAGTTTTGCTCTATGAAAGAGTAGATAATTTTAGCTAATAAACAGTAACTTTAGATATTATCTGCTTGAACAATCTTTATTCAATAGTTGCCATGTTCAACTCAGATTTGGAAATGATTGATTTTTCTGTAATCTTTTAAGTAAATCTTTTCAACTAAAAAAACTCAACAAATTAAAAGTTTTGAATGCAAATTTAAGATTTTCTGCTTTTAAAGTATGAAAGCAAATATCATCACATTTCAATAACATTTTTTTCTTGGTATTTGGTAGACTAGTAAATCTTATGAAAAGTGTGTGTGGAGGAGGGGGTGACACAGCTTGCTCCTAAAATATTCATTTTCAAGTGTGTCTGTTATTATATAATAATAAATTACATTAATACTGCAAACAGAGTTGCAATAAAAATGTGATATTTTTATTAAAAGTGAGCATTGAAAGGGATTGAATAATACATTGATTTCCCAGCTGATCTGGATCTACACTGGTCACACACGCGGTAAAACACATAATTGTAACCCAGCTATGGTTGAGTTAGTACCGCACTTGTTGTATCTCGCCATAGAGCTAGCTTTTATGGTGACGTGGTAGAGTGTTGGACTGGCATGCGAGGGGTCCCGAATCAATTCTTGGTTCAAGCTTGAATTTTGTTTAAACCCTTGTTACAAGCAATAAAAGGGTTATATTTGAAACTATTGTCATTAGGTTTGAGATAAAACTTTTAACCCTTCCCTCCATATAATTGTATTGGTTTTATTACATGTGCCACAAACAAAACTAATCAGCTGTCACATATGCCTTCTGATCAGGATCTACACTGTTTGTTTTTGTGATTTTTAAGGTTATTTCTGACCAAAAAGCAAACAGTGTAGATCCTTGAATCAGAGGGCACAGTGGACTGATCTGGATCTACACTGGTTGCACTGGCATAAAACACATATGCATAGAGTTAAGGTTAAATGTGAAACTGTTTTCGTTAGTTTTGACATAAAACTTTTTTGGAATTCCTTGTTCTTACTAGTGTAGATACAGATCAGCCAGCACATGCTGCACCTGCCATCTGATCAGGATCTACAGTGTTCACTTTTTGATTCATTTGTTTCTGTCCAAAACAAACAGTTTAGATCCTAATCTGACAGTACATTGCTGACTGATCTGGATCTACACTGTTCATCTATAGATAACAGCCATATCCCATTGAGTAAAGGGTTAAATTTGATTTGATCTGTTTTTCAGCATGATGGGGTATAATATCTGGTAAGTAAATAGTCTGTAGACTATAATATGGGTCTACACAAGATACAACACTAAAAAGTCATTCTAAAGCTTTCCTTCATGTTATTTCAGCAAAAGAAATTAAATCCCAATTTGGAACATTGCCAAAATTCTGCATAGTTGAACTATTCAGGTAATGGCTTAAGAAAAAGTATAATGTATATTTTAAAACTTTGTCCTTTGTTAAGAAATCGAGGATTTTCATTTTAAGTTCAAATTACATACAAAACTTGACCTTGTTAAGTACCTTATTGGTTGTCGGATAACAATGACTTTTCATTGATTGCTTAGAAATTTTCTCCCTCATTCAGTGGGAGTAATAATACCATTAGTGGACAGCAATCCCATTGTTTACAGTGGGAGTGAAAACAGTTATCTTCTTGTCCAGGCCCATAGTCACACTAAAAGTGACAAAAATAATTGAGAAGCGGCCATGCCCCAAGACAGTCACAGGGTGTAAAAGACTGGTGGCCGAATCTGCTAGCTATCAAGGTCCCTTGTTGGGTATCAGATGTCACAGGGTGAGAAAGAATGTGTAGCCAGACCAGGATTGAACCAGGGACTGCAAACCTAAGGGGAGAATGCTCTCCATTAAACTGAGGTTTCTGGGGTGCTCACACATCATCTCCCCAGATAGTGACAAGATTTTAATCCAATCAAAAATCTTTGCCTTGGTGATCAGTGATTTTGCTGCGCTGGATACAAACCTGTTGTTAATTAGTTGGGCATGGAAATGAGGGTTTTGTCACTTTTACAAAATATTTCAGTATCCCTCTTACATAGCAATGAAACAAATACTAGCACATGAATTATACATTAGAATTCTATCCTTTTAGACACCAGACAGCTTCTGCATTTTTGCATAAATTATTGTCGTTCACTTGTCAGTTCTTGGTAAGTCTTGGTATTAGTCTTGGTAAGTCTTAAAAATAATTCAACTTGTTCAAACAGTGTTTAAGTTACATGAACTATCATCAAGCTTTAGATTTAATCTTTTTATTTGATCAGCAACTAATTCAATATGTTATTTTTACTGTGAAGAGCTTTTAAAGCAAATACTTGTAAATGTACTCTATTCATTTTTTACATTCTTAAAGTTAATCTGTTTATTCTGGAACAAGAATGGTATGGTGAGGTACAATATTTGACTTCTAAGTAAACAGTGTGTACAGCTGTTAATGACTGGCACAATTGACAACCAGGAACCAGGATCATGAAACTTAGATTGAAAAACATTCTCCAATCTCAAACATATGATTGGCTGAAAAAGGCACTTGGTGACCAGTCTCAAATCTCGTACATAACTGGCTGAAATAGAGATTAGGAGACCAGTCTTGAATCTGGTACATCTGATTGGCTTAAATTGAGACAAGATGTTGGAGATTTGAGACTTATCTCCAGTTTTAATTTAACGATCTTGGACACTCGTCTTAAGCCACATTGTTGAGTCAGGTACCACAAAAGAAGAAAACCACTCTTTACCACATTTTTTATGACTATCACAGATTTTATTCATGATTTGTTCAGAAATATGTTCCATCTTTTAGACCATAATCAAGGACAACTAATGTCATATTTAAAACAAGAGCACATTTGACAGAGTTATGCCCCTTTTTATATACTTAGCTTTTGTCACATACCAAAAAAAATCATGAAATCGTAGCTTTAACTTTGTCATTTCTTCACAATTCTTTATCAAATTGAACTTATTTTGCTTTTGACAATTATGAGTTATGATGTAACCAAACTCTATAAAGTCAGACTCAGATTTGACGGAGTTATTGCCCCTTTTTGAACTTTCGTTTCAAAATCTCAATGAGGCTGCATCTTTTCCATCTCTTAATATTTGTTTATCAAACTTCAAAATAATATTTCTTATGCCAAGAAGGTTGTTTTTAGGCCAAATCTGTACTTGACCAAAGTCACTTTTCAAATGGATATGTTCATACATAGTCAAGCATGATGTCATTCATGATGGACTGGCTCTTGTTTTATTTTTTTGTTACTCTGACAAAGTACCCAAGGGCAACAGAAGCTTTACTAAACACCCATTAGTACAGAAAGTAAAATTTACATGTTTGACTTACACTGTTTTACCTTGTCAGGCTTGAACGTACTTAAAATAATGTCCATTATTATTTAACCATTTACTTCTATAATGCTGTTATCATGTGCAAATATTCTAGAACCAAATCAGCTGGCACATCTGATCAGGATGTACACTGTTCGCTATTTGATTCATTAAGTTATATGTGACAAAGAAGCCAGCAGTATAGATCCAGACCAGACAGCAAGAATGTCCCAGCTTCAGTTTTATTCAGTTCATTGATCACAGCAACAAGGCAATATTGAAAATAATATCATAAGATATATATTTTGGTGTACAAGATAACAACAATAAGACTGTTGTCCCTAATGGGAGCTATTGAAAATGAATATACACAATTTTAGCTCATAGCTATTGGTCAATTTTCAAGCGTGCTAAAATGCCTAACATAATCAGAAATTTATATAATTAAGAACAATATGAATTTTACAAAAAATGAATATTGTCGTATCTAATATGACGGTTGTTTCTGGCTTCAAATAAGGAATATTGTAGCTTCGAATGAAGAGTATTGTAGCTTCTAATTATGCAGCTTGTAGCTTCAAATAAGAACAAGACAGTATTTAAAAAAGGCAGATTGTAGCTTCAAAATATGCAGATTTTAGCCTCAAATTACGCAGATTTTAGCTTCAGAAAAGGCAGATAAAAGCTTCAAATAAGGAGTATTGTAACATCAAATTAGGCAGTTGGTGGCTTCAAATGATGAAGATGATAGCTTCAACTAAGGTAGATTGTAGCTGTAAATGAGGAGTTTCCATTTCATTAATACAGGAAATTTACATGGTGCAAACAGTGTAGATCCTGATCAGACAAACAGTGTAGATCCTGATCAGACAAACAGTGTAGATCCTGATCAGACAAACAGTGTAGATCCTGATCAGACAAACAGTGTAGATCCTGATCAGACAAACAGTGTAGATCCTGATCAGACAAACAGTGTAGATCCTGATCAGACAAACAGTGTAGATCCTGATCAGACAGTGTAGATCCTGATCAGACAGAGTAGATCCTGATCAGACAGAGTAGATCCTGATCAGACAGAGTAGATCCTGATCAGACAGAGTAGATCCTGATCAGACAGAGTAGATCCTGATCAGACAGCTTGGATGTGCCCATGTGATAAAGGTCAAATCTATAGAGAAATGGGCTATCATTGAAAATGTTCCATAAAATGTTTGATTCCCTAACTGGCCCAAACTTTATTGGCCCTTAAACGACCTTTTATGGAGACATTCAAGATTAACTCCTAAATCCCTTAAAAGGTTTCTGGTCTTTTCAAGGGTTTTGTTTACTTCCTCCGATATCATTGTATTGGTTGCACCGTTAAGTCTGCTTTATGTTATCTTACAAATTCACTAAAATCTAATGAAGTTGAATGCTTGTTCTGTAACCACACAATTTAATATTGGGTTGTTCTAGTGATTTGTGTTGATGTTCTGTCATTTTGCAAATACCGATCTAAGATTAACGACCATTTTATAGTTGTTTTGATTGAAATTTATATATTCTACCCAGTCCCGTATCAAGATCATTCTTTCATCTTATCATATCCAAACCCGAACAAAAAAGAAACACATTTAATGAGTGTGGGTGTATAAATTTGCATAACCAGTTTTACTATAATGTAAATATTAGATATTTTGTGAAGACCTTACAAGTGATTTATCCTAGTTATTGAACAACTGTTTGTATTAACCATTTACTCCATAGATACACCTTTATTGGGCCCGCAAAGAGTGTAAATCGCTGGCACATCTGTGCCGTCATAATTATTGTGTTGACTTTTAGAATAATTATTTTATTTCTGACCAATATGTGACCAGTGCAGATCTCATGGTCCAGATCAGATGGCAGAAATATACCAGCTGATCTAGATCTAACTAGTCAAACTTGTGTTAAAATACGTATACATGGAGTGAAGGGAAAATCAAACATTAGTGATGCAAGAAAGACAATCATGTGATAGGCTTAAAAAAAAATGTATTCATTGGTCGGTAGGAGGCAAAACTTAAATCACATTTACTCAGCAAGAAAAATTTAGGAACCTGACACCTTTTCACTATGAATAAGTATGAGAAACATATATAAAATCTATTTTTTGCAACCTCTCATAAACCAATGGCTAAAACAATAGGTTTCATGCACAAGAAATAAGAAATTGCACAGATAAATTCAAAACACATTCAATTTTCCAATTCACATAGCTGTTAAATGTTATACAATTGTGGGAGGTACATGTAGTGATTTGTTAATATTAATGGGAGTTACATAGTTGGATGTGGTAATCCTTTAATGTGCATTTTGTGCATTTTGAATGGCTTGAATATTTATGATTTTATAGAGAATTTTAAGTTGCACTTGATGCATGAATGTGGGCAGATTTATGATGTCAGCCACATTGTGTAACAGCAATATATCATTGTTATGTTACTTAATAGAAACTGTCTTGGGTAAACAGATCAGGTATAACTTCAAAATAAGACAACAAACAAACTTGAGTCATGCCTTGTGCCATCTTTTGGTGTGGGGAAACACTTAAGTTTGTTTAAACAAACAAGAAAACGTATAATTTGCTAGATTTTAGATTTTGTAGATGAAATAACACTCCTACTGCTGTGTAACGTATAGTTACCCAGTCAAATGTTTTGCATCTTCTGTGCATCTTCTTTGCCCCTTTGGCTTTGCAATGCTATTATCTTCTTATGTTTTATACGTTTGTGTGCTTTTGCATGCAACATTGTTGAGCTGATGGGTGGGTCTGAGTTATTTCACCAAGACAACTTGTACTTGTGTGTTTCCATATGAGAACCTGCTGGGGCAAGTGTCAGGTTGGTGCACCCTAGAACCATGATTAAACCCCCAGTGGCAATTTGTTTTGCCAATGACCGTTCCAAGGCAGTAACCCAAAGAGATTTCATTAATTTTTTGTGGCGTCTTATTTTAATTGACATACTTAAAACAAACATGCTCTCTCTCCCTCTTTTTTTAACTGCCTGGGGAGGCTGTGTTTTGTGATTGTGGCAATTCCTGATATGCATATTTCAAACATTTTTTTCCTATCTGTCCATGTAATCTCAGATAATGTATAAATACAAGGCTATCTTATTTAAAGATATTTTAAAATAAAAAGATATTTTTAAACAAAATTAATTTAAATAGGTTGCTAACTTCTTTTTCCCTACAAAAATGTCTTCCAGCATTTTGAATCACCAGATGTTTAAAGGGAAGTAAACGAGACTTGTAGATACAAGTTTTATATAAAGAATTACTTCCCTTGTGTTGTCAAATGTAAAGAAATATAGTTATAAATCCAGTGGCAAACCCAGAGGCATAATGCTGTGAGAACAGGGAGAAGTTTGTCTAATTTTAGTGAGAAGTTTTGAAGCTTTTCTATAAGAAACACATATTTATGGAAAAAACAGTTTTCTTGCCTAAAAAAGGCGGAAATTTAGTAAATTGGGAAACTTTTTCTTCAGTCTCCCACTAAGCGATTCCCTGATAGAGGGTTAATTGGGATTGCTTGAAACCCTTTATAGACAGCAGTATTAGGTTTTCATAGGGATTTTGGCCTAAAAGTTGAAAATTATCATGAAACTACCATTATAAGACTGCCAAAATAAACCCAGTTTTGTAAATCTTGCAGCTGACTAAAAATTCATTCAGATTAATCAAAGTATTTTATATTTATATTATGACTGAATGTCAATTTTTCCAATAGGCAAAGTGATTCTACCACAGGACACTAGACAACTTTCGGGGACAGGTACCCATACCTGCAGGAAGGGGAATTTTGTGTCATTTTAAGACAAAAAGGGGAATTTTAAGTAATATACACATGGTTGACTTTAAAGGGTCACACACACACACACACACGTAACACTGTTTTCTACCTCTGATTATAATACACTGTTTTCTACCTCTGATTAAAATAGCAAGCATATTTTGTGACAGTAGACTTACAAATAAAACAATTTAGTTTATTATTTTTATTAATTTTTTCAATTTTATTTTTTTTTAGTTTTTATAGGTGAATTTTTTTCTGAAATAGGGGAAAAAACATACTATTTTGACAGGGGAATGGGGCCCATATTCAGACTTAAAAAACAGCCAAATGAGTGCCTTGTACCATGATTAAATATTCCATATATTCTGTGCTTTTATTTTATGCTTTCCAGTGAATTATAGAATTTTCCCGGTGAAATAAAAGTGGTATTTCACTGTTTTCATTTTATTTTCACTGATTTTTTCACGTTGGTACCCAAACGCTCATAACATACCAAATGGGATTGTTTAGAAATTGGATTTGTATATTTGACGATAGAAAGATATAAATATATTTCACCCGTGAACTCCAGAATAATGTTATTTTTACTTGTGGCTTCGCCACTCGTGAAAATACGAATTCTGGAGCTCACTCGGTGAAATATATTTCTATCTTACACTGGTAAAAACAAATATCCTCTATGTATTTGTTTTGAGATTTGTCAAATCATAAACCAAAGCATGTGCAAAGCAAAAGAATGGAGTTGGAGGCTTTAATGGAGAAACATATTTTTACACAAAGCTTATTGTCTTGAATTCTTGGGGTCAAATGGAAATTTCACTTGAATTCTCAAAAGTTGTTGGCTAAACTTTTATCATCCACCAGTTTGCTCCATAGATTTGACTTTGATTGCATGGCACGTGTCTTCCATCTGATCAGGGCCCAAGATCATAAAACTAAGTTTTGAGATAAGTCTCAAATCTCAAGGATCTGATTGGCTGAAATGGCAACTGGTCGCCATTTTAGCCAATCAGATGCTTGAGATTTGAGACTGATCTCCAGATTTAGTTTTATGATCTTGGGCACAGGATCTACACTGTTTGCTTTCTGATTCATTAGATTATTTCTAATCAAGTAGAAAATAGTGCAGATCCACATCAGATTGCATAGGTGGGCTAGCTGGCTGATCTGAATCTACAATGGTCACACACTGTGTAGATCCAGATCAGCCGGCACATCCATGTTGTCAGATCATGGATCTGAGAGGGTAATATGTCATCCTTTAAGGATAATTATATTATATCATAGACACTTTATAGATGCAACAAGGAAGGAATGAGTCATAGACAATAAGGGTAATGCCATCTTACACAGTTTATGCCACTTCTTGACCTTAAACCCAGATTGCCTGTTTGTACTTCCCTCTTTAGTGAATGACAAAGCTTTGTTCCTGCCAAAACAAGAACCCAGGACTTGGACTTTTATACAGTGAAACCTCACTGTTAAGACCACCAGTTCGGCATGGCAAAAGTGTCTTCTTAGTGGATAGGTTTATTTTGGGGCGGTTACTTGTGTAAAACTGTAAAAAGAGACCTTGAAATTGAAAGTGCCACACAAAATCTAAGTTACTTGGCTATAAACAATATATTCATATCCAAAGATCTTTTTTTTTTAACTTTAAATACAACTGGAACTAGAACTTTAATTTGAAAGTTTCAAGATTTTATTCAAACACTCATTAAAAGAGCAGGTAAACCTTTGGTAGTATTGTTGTCTGTATACTCAGATAGTTTTACTTGTAAGGTAGTCTTTATGAAGAGGTTTACTTAAATAAAGCTCAAAGTGACTCATAAATGCCTGAGATTTTGATTATGTGCATAACTATTTACAAGAGTGAAGCATATGACAAATCAACACACAACAAACAGATTCCACTGCAGCGCAGAAAGAATGGTAGATAACCTTGATTTATTTTCTGAACTTTTTTCGATCTATTAGGTTCAATAACAATTATACCTTAGTGAGATGTCATCAAATACTGAGTCAAAATGTTTTAATTGATAATATAAACATGAAAAGTGTTATATAAATCTAAACATACATGAAAGATATTTGGTGGAAATGTAGAAATTAATTATATAAATCACTTTATATTTTAACCTGACAGATGTTAATAAAACAGTTGTATTCAATGGATGAAATCAATATGCAAATTCTTATAATAGTGCCAAACATTCTTTAGCCTATGACAAATTTGTTGCAGTGTTTCTTAAAATTCAATTTGGGGAAAATTTCAAGTACATTCTAAGCTAACAATATCCCATTTTCTTGACATAGGGGTCTCCCACCTTGGGGATTCCCATCCTAGGAAAGCCCCTACTCCACGTTTAGGCTTATACAATTCTGTACCTTCAAAAATGAACAGTAATGATGTAATAAAATAAAGTAGATGTTTGGTGTGCTATTGATTTTAACTCTTTCATCTGTGAGTATGGCTATTTTCATGAATAGTTTAGATCTGGATCAGTCTGCACATCCTTATAGTCTGATCTGGATTTGTTAGATTATTTCAGAGCAAGAATCATCTAGCTCCAGATCAGCCTGCACATCCATGTAGTCTGATCTCAATCTACACAATTTACTTTTAGATTTGTTAGATTATTTCTGAGCATGAAGCAACTATTGTAGCAATCTGATTAAAATCATCTCCTGAAAACCGCTACGCTATCAGGATCTGACGACGAGTAACTAAAACGTGCTTTTATCACTAACCCTTTGAACCAATCAGATTGTCGCCTACAATATCGCAAAAGTGAAAGTAAACATACTATTTAAACCATGGAAAGTGTTGACAGTCTGCGTAAGACATATTTAACTGAAGATATATGTGTTTATGTGGTATTGCATTCATTTCTTAAGTATTGACATCTTTTGCGAGCGTTATAAATCATGATTCCTGTGTTGACAATTTCTAAAAATAGTAATCGGGGAAAACCGCTATAACTTATGTCCGGTATCTGCGGGCCGTCATCAGATCTAACATTTTGTTAGATCTGACTTAAGTGAGATTGCTATTGTAGTTCTAGATTAGCCTGCACATCTTTTTAGGTTGTAACTCTAACATTGCCTTTATAAGATTAAATTCAAAAATGTTCATTTGCTAAGACACTAATTTCTAAAGCATACTGAAAATTTTTTCAGATATATCTTAACTTCTTTCCTAGAAATCTCAGATCTCTCAGTTTTGGTTGGAATAGGTGAACAGTCAAACCTGCATTAAGCAGACACCCAAAGGAGTGACAAAAAGAAGTTGCTTAACACAGGTGACTTTTTAAAGACAGGTAACAATTAGAACAAAATGTTTGTTCAATAAAACTTAAAGTGGTTGTTTAAGCCAGGTGTTTGCTGAATGCAGGTGGATGCTAGGGCAGGTTCAACTGTATGTATTTAATGATCTTCCAATAGTGGTTTACTGTAAATGCATTAGCAGTAATTTGTCAAAAGAAAATATTTATCATTGGAAGGGAAGCAATCTGCGATAGCCACCACTCCCACCCCATCTCCTCACCATCAGCTACACATTAAGAACAGTTGCCTATAAGTAACACAGACTTCTGAGTATGAACTGAATTATGGCCCTTTGAATACAGAAGATTTTGTTCTGGCAGTATGTTTAGAGATCGAAATGCAATCAATATTTTTATTGGAATGTTCAAGTTCTCAACAACAGGTCCGGATAAATGATTAATAAAGCGTTACGCTTTGATTATAGGTTTAATATACATGTTTGATATATTTCTTAATTATATCAAAAGTTACTCAGTAATCAACCCCATGTTACAGATAAGCCTTTATTGCATTGGCAGTCAGTGTAGATGCAGATCAACTGGCACATCTATGTCATCTGATCAGGATCTATACTTTTCATTAGGTTATTCCTGACCAAGATTTGACCAGCGCAAATCCAGATCTTTCAGCATGGATGTACCAGCTGATCTGGATCTACACTTTTTACACACACATGGTGTATCTATTGAGTAAACAGTAAGTAATAGTAGTAAATAGTAAGTAATAGTTGTATATTAATCTTGTTGTCTCTGTATGTTATGAACTGCTTGTCTGCCACAAGTTTTATCTATATTATTCCACTAAACCAGTTACAAACATTCAAAAGAAACAGAGAAAAGTAAAGAAATGCTGTAGAACAAGGAAGAGTCATTTGTTATAATATAAAATAGTCTTAAATTAACTTTATATACTTGTGCAGAAAAGTTGAACCCTTTACTATATAGATACACCTTTATTGCCTGGGTGAACTGTGTAGATCCAGCAGCCAGATGATCAGCAACTACACTGTTCACTTTTATATTTATTAGGTTATTTCTGAACAATATGTGACCAGTACAGTTCCTAATCAGATACCACAGTTGTGAATGTGTATCTCTTGAGTAAAAGGTTTAAACCACTCACAGGATACATCAGTTCCTCAGCAGTCTAAGCCTGAATACTGTATGAAGTCATCATTATAACTTACCTCAAGGTTTGTGTTACATGACAATGTCCCACCTTCCTTTATATAACAGCGCCAGATTGTGAGATCATTCAAGTCTCATATATCACACCTGGTCCTTTACACTTTCATGTTAATGAGTTCAAGATTAAAAACACTTAAGAGAATGTATATCAACTTCACACTGTCTGTGACCCACTGTTTTCTTAATGTTTACTTTTTTGTAATTAATCCTAACTAATCTTTAATTACATGCCTCTATGGAGGTAACGTATTTGATTGATCAAAATGGTATCGTATTTGTTTGGATCATTTCATGGTACAATATAAACGATTATCGCCTCTTTTTGACTCTGTAACATTTAAAACTGTCGTGTTTATTCTACTTTGTCAGACATTGGTTAAAGTTATCAAATTTCATTTTCCTTTATTATTTGTTTTTCACTGGTTTTTAAATCTCACATTATTAATTCAGTTACAGTCAATAATAGTAATTGTTGTATACAGTTCTACCTATTGTTATTCCCTGTATTGAATACCGTGATCATTACTTGACGTTACTTGCTATATACTTAAGACACCTTATTGAATTTACAGCACTTCTAGTTATATTGACTTTAATGAAAAAAGTTAAACCCAAAATTGCCTTGTAATGTATTTAAAAGCTTTAATACATGGTGGTATCAGCAATTTTCTCCAAAGATAGTATTATTGTGCCGTTATCTTAGGAAAATCATGGTGAAAATATTCAAGTGGAGAATTTGAATTTAATAAGAAAATAATTTTGAAACCATGCTGCAAAAAAGTATATACTGTACTAAACACTTATCACTGTGTATTGAAACACTATCATGGCATCATTATATTTGCGAAGGTTTAATTTTTACTTATTTCACGCTATAGCAAGAGCGCAAAATTAAACCCTAGCGAAATCAAACCCTTAAATATTTAGTTAGGAGAAGGAAACAAGTGCGCAAATTTATGCCCATGCAAAACTGTCATTAATATGTTATCCACGAAATTTAATCCCCACAAAATTAAATAATACAGTAGCTTAAACTATTTTGTTGAAATGTGGATTGGTGCATGTCTGTTATCTACACAAAGATGTCTTATGATTTCTTATTTTTAACCAGTCTGGGGGAAAACTGGACAGTTTCATTGTAAAAAGAGCATTGTCTGTCAGTAGCAAAAGTTGGGGAGAATATGTTTCACAGAAGTTTTAGAAGATAATTGGTAGTTGAGCAGCCCAAAGCTCACTGGCATCACTAAACACTTAACGTTGTTTAAAGAAGACAAAACCTGTGCCCAAGGTTATAAAGCTGAGCATGGAAACCAGTCTCAAATCTCGAGCATCTGATTGGCTGAAATGGAGACCAGTCGCCATTTCAGCCAAGCAGATCCTTGAGATTTGAGACTGGTTTCCTTGCTCAGCTTTATAACCTTCAGCCCTGTACTGTTTACATGTAACTAGCATACAGCAAAAGATTTGTAACAAAATTACTTAGCAAACTTTTATCAAGATACATATTAATTATCTTGATTGATATGAGCAGCAAAACTGATTAATGTTTCAACTTGAGTAGACCTTTAAATGTCATTTTCAGTCAAAAATTTTACTTTGCTCACATCTCTACATATAATTTGTACTGAAGTTATTGAAAATATAATTGTTTTGCTTTGAAAAAGCAAAATATGATACTTGTATGAAATTTTAGAAAAAAGATCATTAAATTTTGAAAACATTTGAATTGTCATTTGATACTTAAAAATATTCATACAACTTCCAAGGATCATCTATAAATTATGGTGAAAAATAACAATAGAAAAGGGGCTTTGTTAACCTTTTACTCCAAAGAGTGTTACAGTGTAGATCTAGATCAGTTTTTTCCTTGCTGTTTGATCTGGATCTTTACTTTTTACTTCTTGGGCAGATATAATCTAACGAATCTTAAAACAAACTGTGTAGGTCCTGATAACATGGCACGATTATTCTGGCTCATTTTGATTTTCCTTAAAGGGTAAACAGTTACATCACTAGTTTTACCGGGAAAACACCGATATCAGTTATGCTTTTGTTGTTTTTATGCCATAACAACTGCTCATAATGTACCTCAGACCTATGGGTAAGCAGGTATTTCTGTTTTCACTGATGAAAAAGGTGTTTCAAATTTTAGCTTCAGGGGGAAGAGTTAGAGAAAGTCACAGATTTCATCACATTGGAAACTAGGGTATATCTGAATCAGCCTGCATATCTACTCTGCTTCTTGGTCAAATAGACTAATAAATCTAAAGGTGACTGCTCCTTTCAGACTGCAAAGTTGTGCAGGCTGATCTGGATATACACTGCTGGTGCTGATCTGGATCTGCACTGGTGGTGCTGATCTGGATCTACACTGCTGGTGCTGATCTGGATCTACACTGCTGGTGCTGATCTGGATCTACACTGGTGGTGCTGATCTGGATCTACACTGCTGGTGCTGATCTGGATCTACACTGCTGGTGCTGATCTGGATCTACACTGCTGGTGCATGGGTTATTACTCATATTAGCCATATCCATGGAGTCAATGATTAATAAATAATGAATTTCTCTGGGATACATAGATAAAAAAAATAATTTACCATTCATGCTAAATCTACCACTAATAGTAACCAGTTAAGAGGTGCAGTATCCATGTTCTCAGAATTTAAGCAGCAACATATGAATGTTTCATTAAAAAAGTGTTGAATTTTGGTGATTGAAAAAATAAAACATTTATCTCTGATCATGCAAAATTGGTCATTGTATTGTAATACAATATCATGTTGACTGTTCCATAACAGACATTAAGTTAGCTTAGAATACATACCGTAAATTGGGATATTTTGGCGTTGTCATATTTTGGCCATTTTGCCCAAAAGTGCCTGTTTTTTATTTTGGCCAATTTAATTTTGGCTATTTATCATTGTGTGGCGAAAATAAACAGAAATGCATTGTTTTGTCATGTCATGTACCCTAATTTATCAGGTTGGTCGGCATTTATCTTAAGGCATACTTATTAATGATACATATAGGAAAAAGCAACAAAAGACAGTAAAATTATTCATGTTATGATTTTAAGTACAAAAAATAAAACATCACATGCAGAAATATAAAATTAAAATACATAAAAATTATATAAGGGTAATTTAAATAACGATGTGATATTTAAAATACTAAAACCAATCTCACATTTTCACATCATTTTTTGCAACAAACAATTATCCAACAAACTTACATACTCTGAAATTTAAAAAAAATGAGATTTATGGAGTTGTTTTTGTAGGCCATAAATAGTGATCAATGCGGCGAGGTGTGAAATAATCTGTATTGTGTTTCCACTACCTGGCTTAATTTTCATATGTGAAATATTTTGGTGTGTTTCATTTTGGCCTTTTCATTAGGGTGGCCAATTAGGCCAATTATTAACCAAGGCCAAAATATCCCAATTTACGGTAATAAATCTGTGGCCAGTGCCTTGATGTAAGTTTACTTAGTTTTAGATTTGACATATTGTTTTTGCATTAAAATTTTGTCTAACATTAGTATTATTATTTCTCTTTTTTATATTTTTTTGTTACATTTATCTATATCAAGGGCATTTAATATCCTACAGCTAAGTATTTTAGGTCTTATCGTAGTTCCATTAACCACTTACTCGTTGAATATGGCCTATGTAGGATCAGTGTATATGTCCAGGCTGATCTGGATCTACATTGTTCACTTCTTGGTAATAAAATCCTAATGAATGAAAAAGCAACAAGTATCGCTTCTGAGTGATATCCATACAGATATACCTGATAACTGGTAGGATACAAATTCTCAGTATATCTTGTTTTTACTATAATTTGAATGCCAACAGAACTATAAAACTTTAATTAAAACTTTATGATCTGTCAGGGGAGACAAACTCATTACTCTTATTGACAAATCTCAATATTACATGGTTACCTCCCTGGAATTATGATGCCCTTTTAAAAATACCTGTTGGAGACTGTTGTAGTTATTTTTTGACATTTAATATTACTAAGACACAGTTTAACCATGTTGTTGATGCACTAGTCAGGATGGAGCAATGTAAGTACAAGATTGAAATTTGGGATTCTTCTGGAATTTGATGGAACTTGTTCAGAATTGTCATGAAGTTTCATTTAAGGCATAATGTTGCTGTTTGTTAAAAAAATGCATGAGTTATGTACCTTATAACATCACTTTCAAAGATAGTTACATATTAGTAATCAATGGTTAATGCACAGGTTTTCATGGCCGGTATAAAGTGGATTATATAAATAAATGTGCATGTAACATTCTGTTTGATATATCTGTTGAACCTAAATTTAATATACAATAAAACTCCTATTAAATGTCACTCCCCTAATAAATGCCCCCAAGTTGTTGTTTTTTATGAAAAAAATGAGCTGATCTATATTATTAAATATCCTTTAAGAATCTTACATTAAAATAATAAATAATAAATGATCATAAAAAATAAGCACTCCCTTTTCAATAAATGTAACTCCGTCAGGGGTATTAAAAGGAGTTTTACGGCATTTCAAATACCAAAACAGCCATAATAAGGTATTTGAGTAAACTTGGAAATGATGTTTCCCAGCTTCATGCTGCCATTTGCTGCATCAACTCCTGACTTGTAGAATGCTGATCCTCAACCTGCTGCCTTATGTCGACATTAACTACTGTGTAGAACTAGGCCATAGGGGATGATTTACATTGACTTTAACCCTGTACTCCACTATACACAGGTTTTATCATGAGTGTGACAGTACTGTCACCAGAACATCGCTAAACAATTTTCTTGCTTCACCAGCGGTAATGGTTTTGCACAATGTCCCCCCTCACCTTGTTGTCAGTATTATTTTTAGCTCGACTATTCGAAGAATAGGGGAGCTATCCTACTCGCCCCGGTGTCGGCGTCGGCGTCCGTTAAACAAAAAATGCACTTTGGTCCATTACTTGAAAACTACTTATGATATCAACTCGAAACTTGGAATATATATTCAGCATCAAATTCTACATCATTACCAACAAGACCCATAACTCTGCTTCCAATATTTTTCAAGTTATGCCCCTTTTTCACTTAAATTTTGCGTTAAGGAAAATATGCACTTTGGTCCATAACTTATAAACTACTTGAGATATCAACTTGAAACTTGGAATATATATTCACCATCAAATTCTACATCATTACCAACAAGACCCATAACTCTGCTGTCAATATATTTCAAGTTATGCCCCTTTTTTCTTATATTTTGTGTCAAGCAAAATATGCATTTTGCCTCTAACTTTAAAACTAATTGAGATATTGCCTTGAAACTTGAAAATATATTTTCACCATCAAAATCTACATCATAACCAACAAGACCCATAACCCTTCTTCCAATATTTTTCAAATTATGCCCCTTTTTCGCTTACATTTTGTGTTAAGCAAAATATACATTCGGCCCTTAACTTAGTTATGAATGGAGGGATTTCAAAATAACTTGGCACAAATGTTCACCATGACAAGGCGGTGTGTCGCGTACAATACCCATGCCTGTAGGTCCAAAGTCAAGGTCACTGTTACTTAAAATAGAATTTTCTTGCAAAATTGTGTCCGCTCTGTAACTTTGTTATTTCTTATTGGGTTTTTAAATAACTTGGTATAATTGTTCACCATATCAAGACGGTGTGTCACGTACATGCCCAAGCCTGTATGTCAATGGTCAAGGTCACTGTTGCTAAAAATAGAATTTTCTTGTCTAGGCTGTTACTTTGTTATGAATGGAGGGATTTCAAAATATCTTGGCACAAATGTTCACCATGACAAGGCGGTGTGTCCGCACAATACCCATGCCTGTAGATCCAAGGTCAAGGTCACTGTTACTAAAAATAGAATTTTCTTGTCCAGGCTGTAACTTTGTTATGAATGGAAGGATTTCAAAATAATTTGACACAAATGTTCACCATGACAGGGCGGTGTGTCACGTACCATGCCCATGCCTGTAGGTCAAAGGTCAAGGTCACTGTTACTAAAAATAGAATTATCTTGTCCTGGCTGTTACTTTGTTATAAATGGAGGGATTTTAAAATAACTTTGCACAAATGTTCATGAAAAGGCAGTGTGTCCGCACAATACCCAAGCCTGAAGGTCCAAGGTCAAGGTCACTGTTACCAAAAATAGAATTTTCTTGTCCAGGCTGTAACTTCATTATAAATGGAGGGATTTCAAAAAAACTTGACACAAATGTTCACCATGAAAGGGCAGTGTATCGCGTATTATTCCCATCATTGCACTTGAGTGTCTGAAAATGATGCATAGCGGGGCATCCGTGTCCTATGGACACATTTCTAGTTTCACTTATATTTTCACTTAAGTGCACTTCATAGATAAATTTGCAAATACTTAAGGTATCAACTTCAAACTACCATTATATTTTCATTTCAGTTCTTTTTCTGTAACATTACTGAAGTGATTGATATTTGACTAAAGGTAAATGTCTCTAATAAAAAATTACTAACAAGTTTTCTAACAAATTCAGAAATATTTCATAGTTATTCCCCTATTCAGTTTAATATTTATGGTACATTTAGGAATTATTTCTGTTATTTGAAAAGAATTTCTCCCGTACCATTCACTTGTAAATATTTTTCCTGATTGCACATGAATGTATGGCCATAGTTGTTATTGTTTTAATCTTCAAATTGCATTTGTTTCAAATGATTCGAATAGTCGAGCATGCTGTCTCCTCTGACAGCTCTTGTTACTCATGCTAGCATTTAAAATGATGATTTTTATATGTCTTTATTTAGAACACATACTTAAAGTTATGCCCATAGACAATGTTTTAAAAGTTTCATCAATATGAGACAGCAATTTCTTTAACAGAGTCAAGCGATTTCTCATTTTGACAGTTTTTTATAGTTCAAGGGACATTACTTTGTTGTTCTTGTTCCAATCTGGCTGATCATCAAATTTTTAACCAACGGAAAAATCCTGCTTATTAGATTGGGGTATGTCAGCGGGTGGGCGTGTTAATGTGTAATGTTATGCCCCTGGTCGTCCATCCATCCATTTGTTTGCAATTTTGTGTCTCCTTATTTAAGTATATGTAAAAGACAGAATACTCTGTTATTATAAAACTTTGATTCTTTTTAACATTATGTTTACTTACTGACTTTAAAAACACATTTGCGCTTGGCCATCGGTCTGGAAAATGAAAACCTGGTTTTGTGACAATTTCCTGTAGTGTTGGGAAATCGGTTGCAAATCATAATTGATCATCGGTTGGAATCGGTTGCCCCTTCCGATGTGATTTCACGATTATAATCGGTTTCTTAATTTACGCAGTGTTAGGTTTACAAATGGTCTTAGATCAGTAGCAACATAATTACTGGATACTAATAATTTTCAACTTTCTGACCAAAAACTGAATCAAAATCATTTCTGCCCAAAACGGTTTGTGCAACTGAACCGAACCCCTATAGATCCGCCACAAGAATTCTCAAATGCAGAAATGTTGCGTTTTCCTATGAATAATATACTGATTTTAAGGGTGAAGACACAAGATAAGAGGTCTAGTTAATGCAATACATATTTATTCGAAGAATATTTACCATCGCCATATAGCTACGCAACTCACGACTTTCGACAAAATCGGCGCCATTTTGCGTTTTTGCTTGTTGCCTGTATTTTTGTACTATTTGCAACAAATTCTGCAAATGCCTTTTGTTAGCTCTAGGTTTTTTTTGTGCGATGGAAGTTCTTTGTTAATCTTGTAGAATCTAAAGTGCTTCTGATTAATTTTTTTGCCTAGGTTCTCGTAAATCTCTCGGGTCGCCATTTTAATTTTCAATTTTTCAAAGTGATTTCCCTTTATGGCCGGTGTAAAAGCCGGAACCCGTACCTTTATATTTTGTTTCTTGCACTGCGCATGTCTCAACTGTTAATCGATTATGAGAGAACGACATCGATCATCGACATCGAGAAGCATTTACACGTCGCTAATCGATGTCTTCCGATCATCGGCACATCACTAATTTCCTGTCACTTGTTTCTGTATGCATAACTGCCCAGTTTCATAAAGATTGGATGATTGTTCCAGTGAAGTGTCTAAACATCATTTCGGATGCTTTCACATTAAACTAGAAATGGACAACAGACTTTGACAAACAATTAAAAAGAACAAAACTTCTTTTTGAAAATCCTCAGATTTCAACAAGGCTCTGTCACTTTTTGTGTGACATTAAACTTAGTTTATTTTAAGAATTCAAATTCAATAAATGTTTGTCTGTCAGATTTGAAGGTGTTTCAATTAACTTGTTGACTGTCATTCAAATGTTTGTTTAACCAGTTCTCGGACTGAATAATTGAAATATCATTTTACAAGTAGCAAGGGGGATATACTAGAACAGTGAGAAAAGTGTAATTTTAATGAAGTTAACTAGTTAAAACAGTTCAGCTATGGAAGAATCTGGTGAAATAGTCATCTGTACAAAAATGTAATCTCGGAGTAAACGGTATTAAACATACTTTTTATCTAATACCAAAGCGGAACAATGGTGTACATTGAGTCTTTCCATAAACACATTTTATGACATGTGCAACCAGTGTAGATATAGATCAGCTGGCACATTCATGCAGTGTAGATATAGATCAGCTGGCACGTTCATGCAGTGTAGATATAGATCAGCTGGCACATTCATGCAGTGTAGATATAGATCAGCTGGCACGTTCATGCAGTGTAGATATAGATCAGCTGGCACGTTCATGCAGTGTAGATATAGATCAGCTGGCACGTTCATGCAGTGTAGATATAGATCAGCTGGCACGTTCATGCAGTGTAGATATAGATCAGCTGGCACATTCATGCAGTGTAGATATAGATCAGCTGGCACATTCATGCAGTGTAGATATAGATCAGCTGGCACGTTCATGCAGTGTAGATATAGATCAGCTGGCACATTCATGTAGTGTAGATATAGATCAGCTGGCACATTCATGTAGTGTAGATATAGATCAGCTGGCACGTTCATGCAGTGTAGATATAGATCAGCTGGCACATTCATGCAGTGTAGATATAGATCAGCTGGCACATTCATGCAGTGTAGATATAGATCAGCTGGCACATTCATGTAGTGTAGATATAGATCAGCTGGCACATTCATGTAGTGTAGATATAGATCAGCTGGCACATTCATGCAGTGCAGATATAGATCAGCTGGCACATTCATGCAGTGTAGATATAGATCAGCTGGCACATTCATGCAGTGTAGATATAGATCAGCTGGCACATTCATGCAGTGTAGATATAGATCAGCTGGCACATTCATGCAGTGTAGATATAGATCAGCTGGCACATTCATGTAGTGTAGATATAGATCAGCTGGCACATTCATGTAGTGTAGATATAGATCAGCTGGCACATTCATGCAGTGTAGATATAGATCAGCTGGCACATTCATGCAGTCTGATCAGGATCTGCACTGATCTCCTTTTTGTCAGAAATAACCTAATAATTAAAAAAGGGAACTGTGTAGATCCTGATCAGACAGCAAAGATCTTTATCTACAGCGCTTGTCCGTGCCATAAAAGTATATAATTATATAGAGAAAAGGGTTCAAATGTGTTTAAAAAAAGTTTATTTTATTGTATAACAGTGTAGACCCCGATGTTATCTGAACTGGGTCTTGATTATAAGTATCTTGCATGAGTGTGAGGTGAAGATGGAAAAATCTGTCACCGAGGGGGAACTGTTTTGCGGGAACGAGGCTCTGCCGAGTTCCCGCCAAAACAGTTCACCCGAGGTGACAGATTTTTCCATCTTTACCGAATGTCCCATGCAAGATACTTTTTCTTGCATACCGATTACTGTTCATAACATTTGTGTACGTATTTACAAACTAAATTTTGTTTCCTTACGCTGAAATATTGACGTTAACGTAAACCTTATTTTCTAAATGACGTCACTAACTTGAAATTATTACGTCAGATACTTGAAGACGTGACGTCACTCGTGTAGCACGCGAACGTTATCTTTTCCCTAGGGAAAAGATAAGATTTTCTTTCCCCGGTAAAACACGTGGAAATACTTATCCGGTATGCAAGAAAAGGTAAAGATAGGGAAATTGAAATTTTCCAAACCACATCATGGTATAAAGATTTATATTAACCTGATATTAAAAAGCTAATTATTTTTTCCAATGTAGATTTTTTTGTGCCATAATAGATCTACCTGATATTTCATTGCTATTTGATTTTTTTTTTAATTAAAATTTCTGAAAGAAAAGGGTACAAAAAGAAATAATTCACAAAAAGCAATAAAAACCCAAACAGTTTACATTATTTTATTTGATCTGACAAACTGTGTGCACATCACTGTTTCAATGAATAAAAAAGACAGTAAATCTATTTTAGGTCAAAGTTTTATAATTTATTTGAAAGACCATAAATTAAACATAAATATATCACAGATTATTTCAGAGGTTCAAAAATTCATGATGACAGTTGAACAGTTTAAGCAATAAAACATTTTCTTTAATGTGTAACCTGACTACATTATCAAGTCCTTAAAGACGAAACAAGCAAACATTATGTTATTTTTACAATTTTTGTTTGCAATGTAAAATACACAAATACCTTGAAGAGTCATATTGGCAATAAACACTAACAGGAAATAATAAGTTCAATCTTGTTTGTTTGTTTTTTTTATTTTTAAAACAAAAGAATCTCTGTGCATGCATGATCAAATTTAATTTACCTTTTAATTTTATTCATTCTGATATTTGTTGCAAATGCCATGTTGTAAAAATTATTTAACTGTAACAGTAAAAATGCTTTGAAAACTTCAATTTTTAATTTATCAGGAACATTATTTTATAACTGAACATCACAAACTCTGAAGTCTTAAACATGCACCAGTTAAACATGCTGGCCATAAGTACATCCGGGATTGTCCGGTCCGAGCATGCAACATTTCCAAACATAGGAAACTTTCACAAGTTTACCCCTATCAGAATACTGTTCTATCCTCTCTTTGCCTTTGGGGTGATAGTTGCAGGCCTTTTTATGATTGTCATTCAAAGTAAACAGTTTATTACATCTCAGACATTTAGTAACTTGTCCCATTTGTTTAAAGTTACGTCCTTTGTTTTTCTTGACTTCATCCAAGGATTTCATCAGTGAGCGAAAGGTAGGTGCATCTTGCTGCGACTGTACCATCCGATCCTGACTGTTCATTAATGCCTCTCTCCTTCTTTCTTTTGCTTTTCTTTTCCTTTCTTCTTTCTCTCTTTCCTGTTTCTTAATCATTTCAAGCTCAGCATCTACAACTTTAGGTCCGCTGATTTCAAATTTAGTTGACCACATGTGCATAGGGGACGGCAGAAGTCTCATTTCTTTCTTGAGACTTGGCGGCATGTCAGGCATATGTTGTAGCCCAAAAGGTCGGGGTGTCCCAAACATACTAGATTGCTCAGATTTATTTGGTTTCATACCTTTTCTAAATGAGTCCATTTGCGATAGAGCATCATTTAATGATGTTTCAAGCTTTTTGGCACTTCTGCGTAGTTTGGATAATTTCTCGGCAGAAATCTGGATGTTTCTTTTGTCCGCTGCAGGTACAGGAGTCGGGGCACTGTACAGAGAGTTGGGTGATGTTTGTCTGTCCGTCAGTGGTAGGTTTATTGGAAAGTCTGTTTGTGAACCATGATCATCATAGTCTCTATCCTGTCTGTGTATCTCGTCAACCTCTTTAAACTTTTTGGTTGTTATTTCCTGAATTTCTTGTAATTTTGAATGAAGTTTCTCCACTTCCTCTTGCTTTCTATGAATAGCCTTTTTCATTTTAGCGAGTTCAGTGACACTATGTTTGTTGACAGACTCGAGGGATTCGAGCCTGCTTTTGGCCTCCTTGTGGGCTCGTTCAGCATGATGCTTCAGAGCTTCGATGTAGGCTTTCAGCATGTTTGGTAAACTGGTTTGAGTAGCTTTGTCGTCTGCTCTCAGAATCTGCAGACATAGTATGCGATCTTCCATCAGAGAGTTTAACGTCTCTGTTAGACATTCAATGTACATTGGCAGTGCCTTTCTCGGTTCCTGATCAGCTATTTGATTCATGGTTTCTTCAGGTAAACTACAACATTCCATTAGGATTTTCATATGTTCGACACATTCTTGAATGCACCCTTGAAATTTCAAAACTTCCTTACGATGCATTTCAATCTCCTGCATAGCGGCCCTTGTTTTTTGTCTCCATCCTTCTCTCTCACGTTGGATCTGTGATGCCAGCCATTTTGTCACCTCAGCTGTCGTGTCTTGCCAGGATTTACCATGCAGGTTTGATCCTTCACTTTGGAGGAAGTTTGTTACTGCCGCTGTGATGTCATCGTCTGTCCGTATGTTGGAGAAATGTTGAGATGTAGGCAGAGGATGCATGTTTGCTCTTTTTAAATCCATTTTACCATGCTGAAGACACTGTTTTCATTCTTCTTTCCTTGAGAGCACCCTGGAAAACAGAGAAAGGCAGTCTGTGCATTTGAAAATTTATTAAGAAAATGGCAGGTGGATAATTGCTTGATTATTTGTAAGAGCTTTTCATTCAATATATCTTTAACTGGTACAAATAAAACACTCAACTGTTTCCTGTGGTTCATACAATAAATTAAAAGATTTAAGGTTTTGTATCATATTAATGCACTGCTTTGATCACAGCACTGGAAAATGTCATATTAATCCTGGAGCACTTTATTTATAGACTATATGCTTCTGATGTATGCCACACTTTTTAGAGAGCATTTATTCTGCATACATAATTGTACATGTTGTTGCTGATTTGTTGTTGTTGTTGTTTTTGTGGTTTGCTTTTTTTGCAAATTGAAATTCACTATGATCCTGGTCAGTATGCTTATTACATGGCAATATTTAAAAACAAATATCAACAAATTGTGTAAAAAAGATCAAAGTAAAGAAATCTACTAACCTTCAGAGAGGAAAAAGATTTCCATTTTCTCTCCATTCAAATTAAATGGAGACAGCCTGATCAATTATTAAGTCCATTTTATTGATGTCTTCTAGTTTGACAACTGAAAAATTCAATTTGATTTGTAAAAATATCAGTTGTACTGTCCTGTGGAAATGCTTTGATAGAAAGAATAGTTAATACTCCAATCTAAATTGACAGTGTAAAACCAAATTTATTATCAGTTGCCTTCCATATTTAAAACGTGTCACAATTGTTTTAATTACTTTAATTACTTAATTGATTATCTTAATGTTTTTCATGTACGGCATTTGAAATAGCAACCTTTGCATTTAACATGTAACCATTCTTTTGGATTTTTAAATGTCCTAGTGTGGGCTTTATTTCAATAACAAACTAACTATTTGTTCCTGAAGACATTGAATAATTTATTATTCCATTTAAGATTACTTCTATTGGTAAATAATTGCGTGCTTCCATTATGTAGATGGCCACATTGATTCCTCGTTGTCTAATATTGAATTGAGTTGATAAATTTGGTAGTTATCATAAAATCACCTCTGTTCAGTGTATTCAAATTTGGAGTAGGTATTTGTTTAAGGACTTTTTTTAGTCAGATAGATACCTGATCACTATTGACATTGAAGATAATTTATGTTACTGTAAATACATAATCTATATTTTAAAGCACATTTGAAGACTTTTAGCAGTGAAACGTTTCACTCCACACTGATAAAATGTCATTTGCATTGATAAGAATGAATTTCTTGATGTAAGTAACAATTAATTTGGATTTCAATTAATTAAACCTGATTGTGTAGAGTAGATGCAATGCAATGTCACAAGAGGTGTAAATCATCAAAGATAATAATACAAAACATTTGTGACTAGTGTAGACCCAAATAATCCAGCACAACCTTGATCAGGGTCTACACTGTTTGCTCTCTGGATCAGAGACCCGAGCCAATGTAGCTAGAGGTTGGGTTCAGTTAGGGTTAGAGTTTAGGGTTAGCGTTGTTTGTATTAGTTCCCTGAGTTTATTATCAGTGCAACTAACCTAATACCTTACCATGAACTATAGCACCTAGATTGCTGTGGCATGATTATAGTTTGCATGGGTTTAAATTTCATGTATTTCACACTAGTAAATGCATGGATTTGAATCCCAGCAAATTTCATCATATAAAAATATGTCTTCATAAAATTACAAGTCTGCCAATATATGCCTGTATTAATATATCAATTGTGACTTTTGTACAATTTTTATTACAGGCCCTGAGATGACCAACTTGTCCGGCTGTAATACTATTTTGAATGAATTAACCTGGATACAATATTCAATATTATTTGAAATTCTCTTTTCAGTGAAAGTGGTACAAGATTTAAACAAGAGACTGCAGTATCAGAACAGACACCAGAAATGTGTTCTCGACATGAAGGAAGAAGATCTCCTGAAGCTGAGGCAGAAACTGTTGGAAACAGGGGTCAAGGTCAAAGTGGAGCCAGATAAGGTCAAGGACAAGGAGGAGAGTCTGCAAGGGGAGATAACAAAGCTTAAAAAACAAATAGAGATGGTAATTATTTTATAATTTCCTTTTGTTCATACAGAAGGTAATGTGCTCTACTTACCCCATTCTTATGTCTTCTACAACAGCAGACTCATTGTGGTCTAGTATTGGGGGGTGTTAAGGGTCACAACTTTAAACTTTGACAGCATTCCTGTCATGAAACTTGGGTTAAATGCCAACATTTCCTTAAATGGGTTTTTCAGTTATTTGCAACAGATGACCTTTAATTATTTGGGATTGAGTATGATCCAAACTGTTGTTAATTGTTGACCTCGGTGGCTCGGGATCAAAATGTTAATAGTCAAGGTCATGATCTGTAAAATAAAGATTGTTTCTATCAGTAAGTGAAGAATGATTTTACCAAGGTACACCAAACTTGTACTTTTAGACTGTTCATGTTTTAAGATTACCACTAATAATATATTTTTTTATCAAACATTCAAAGGTCAAGGTCATGGTGACCTCCAATGGAAATAAAGTTTCAAATCACTATGTAAAGTACAGAAATACTTACATTTGCAAAACTTTGAATTGAGTATACTGTAGTTGTCCCTTTTTTTAGGGGGGTGGGGGGGGGTTAAAACTAAAGGTTGAGGTATCAATGACCATGACCTTGAAATCAATTTTTTTTTATGATACCAGCTTATCAGTAGGCACCTATGGTCATCAGACTTTGATGGTTATGATTTTTAGCTTGACTATTCGATGTATAGGGGAGCTATCCTATTCGCCCGGTGTCGGCATCGGCGTCCCCGTCCGTTAAACAAAATATGCACTTTGGTCCATAACTTGAAAACTACTTATGATATCATCTTGAAACTTGGAATATATATTCACCATCAAATTCTACATCATTACCAACAACACCCATAACTCTGCTTCAATATATTTCAAGTTATGCCCCTTTTTCTTATATTTTGTGTAAAGCAAAATATGCATTTTTTCCCATAACTTTAAAACTACTTGAGATATTGCCTGAAACTTGAAATATATTTTCACCATCAAAATCTACATCATAACCAACATGACCCATAACCCTGCTTCCAATATTTTTCAAATTATGCCCCTTTTTTACTTAAATTTTGTGTTAAGGAAAATATGCACTTTGGTCCATAACTTATAAACTACTTGAGATATCAACTTGAAACTTGGAATATATATTCACCATCAAATTCTACATCATTACCAACAAGACCCATAACTCTATAACTCTGCTACCATTATTTTTAAAGGTTATCCCCCTTTTTCACTTACATTTTGCTTGGCTCATAACTTTGGAACTACTTGAGATTTTGCCTTGAAACTCGAAATATATATTCAGCATCAAAATCTACATCATAACCAACAAGACCCATAACCCTGCTTCCAATATTTTTCAAGTTATGCCCCTTTTTCACTTAAATTTTGTTTTAAGCAAAATATGCACTTGGCCTATAACTTTGAAACTACTTGAGATATTACCTTGAAACTTAGAATTTATATTCACCATCAAAATCTATGTCATTATCAAAAAGACCCATTACTCTGCTACCAATATTTCTCAAGTTATGCCCCTTTTCACTTATGCAATTCTCTCATAACTTTTAAACAACTAGAGATATTACTTTGAAACTTGAAATATATGTTTGACATCAGTTTCTCAATCATTATCATCAAGACCCATAACTCTACCGGAAATATTTCTGTAAGTTATGCCCCTTTTGAACTTAGTTTTTGCATTAGCCGAAATATGCACTTGATCCATAACTTTGAAACAACTTGAGATATTAACTTCAAACTTAGAATATACATGTATAGTCACTATGATAATCTTTACAATAACCACAAAGACGGAAAACTCTGCTACAATTTTTTAAAATTTATGTCCTTTTTAAAATAGATTTTGTTTTCAAGTTTGTATGCACTTGGCCCATAACTTTGAAACTAATACAGATATCAACTTCAAACTTGAAAAACATTTTCACCATCATAATCTAGATCACTTTTCACTTGACCTACTGTATGCTTTTTAAAGTAATGCTTTTTTTTTCATTTCAGTTCTTTTTCTGTAACATTACTGAAGTAATTGATATTGAACTTAAAGTAAATTTCTCCAATCATAAATTACTAACAAGTTTTTTTTAACACTTCCAAATATATTTCATAGTTATTCCCCTTTTTAGTTCAATATTTATGGAACATTTTGGAATTATTTCTGTTATTTAAAATTACTTTCTCCCATTCACTTGTTAATACTTTTCCTGATTGCACATGAATGTTTGGCCATAGTTGTTATTGTTTTAATCTTCAAATTGCATTTGTTTCAAATGATTCGAATAGTTGAGGGCGCTGTCTCCTCGGACAGCTCTTGTTTTATTTTGAAATACATTACCTGAATAATTTCGTTTTAAGTCTTTGGGACCATCTGCCATTAAAAAAGGTATGATGACTTTGCTTGTTGAGTTGTTGGTCCTGATAAATCTTGCAGTCATTAAGCTGATATCGCTGGTGTAATTGTGCCACTGCGAGTGCTCTTGTTCAGTACCTAAACCTACTTGTAAATGAAAGATAACATCTCTTATTATTGGACTCTTGAACTTTTTCATATAAATTTCATGAAACCTTTTCAAGTGGAATCAATAAATAGTTTACAGTGCTGTTTTTTTCGCCAGGTTTTCTTTGGAAAAGCCTCATTATTATGTATGTCGTTGTGGTGGGCCGCGGGTGTTAATATTTCATTAAGGTTCTTGTTTAAGTTCACTTTTCCTCAGTATTTACTCAAAGTAGAGCTTTGAAACATAACATAGTTAGTTGTCTGACATCACAATAGCAGTTATCAGGACAAGTTTCATCACTCTTGACTGTATTTTGTAATAATGCCCCTTTTTTACTTAAAATTTAACCAACCAGTCACCATTTCAGCCAATCAAATCCTTTTGATTTTGAGGTTTCCATTCTCATTTTAATAATCTCGGAGCCTGGTTTTGCATTGCGGCATCTCTTGTTTACATTTCAGTTTGAAGTAGACTACAAGAGCCTGGAAGATGACAAAGTCTCATGGAAGGAGAAATACTGGGTGAGAGATCATTAAACAAACTTGTACACTGAAACCCCTCTTTGGGTCTGGGCAGAAGGGTTTTTAACTCTTTACTCCATAGATACACCAGTGCCCAAGGTTATAAAACTGAGAATGGAAACCAGTCTCAAATCTCAAGCATCTGATTGGCTGAAATGGCTACCAGTTGCCATTTCAGCCAATCAGATGCTTGAGATTTGAGACTGGTTTCCAATCTCAGCTTTTTAACCTTCAGCCCTCTTTTGTTAGGGTGAACATTGTAGATCCAGATCAGCCAGAACATATATGCAATCTAATCAGGATCTACACTGTTCCAATATAGATTCATTAGGTTATTTCTGACCAAGATTTGACCAGTGTATATCCAGATCTTATGGCATGGATGTGCTGGCTAATATTCTCGATCTACATTGGTTGCACATAAAATTATGTTAAAATGTATATATATGGAGTAAAGGATTAATATAGGTTGGTCTCTATTTTGGTTAAGAAGTTGTCCTACATTTGTAGCCAATCAGAAGCTATGAAAATTCAAATTCCTCAGCGATTTATTTCAATAGAACTCCTTTCTATTTTCCATCTTACAATGAACAAAATAGATCTATCTTTTTTTAACTGGGCATGCGCATGACTACAAATGTAGGGCAACTTCTAAGTCCGATAGAATCTATTAAAAATTTTCTAGAGAAAATAGAAGCCTACACTTGCTGCACTTGTTACGACTTTTATTTTCTATAGAAACATCTTAATTGACTCTATCCTAAACAAAGAAAATAGTGCAAATCTGTAGACTAGTGGTCTAATTTAGGTTGTATGTATTTCTGGGTGGTCTATATGAGGAGTTTTACTTAAGGATTGAATCTATATTTAATGGTTTTCATTTGGGTATGGAAAACAGTTGGGTTGTTTGAGTTGTGTACTTCAAACAATCCAACTGTTTTTCATACCCAAATGAAAACCATCAAATTTTAATTCAATCTTTATTACACATAAATACTCATATTAATACAGAAACTATTAGAAAAATTCATGATATTACTGCTTTTTTGAAAGGCTGTTTGAGCGCCAAAATGACAACACAGTGAATGACGGCACACTTTTTCGCAGCAACTCGTGGCAAAATGTGCATGCTCGGCGACGTCACTAGTCAAAACATTGTGCAGCGTTCAATAAATTGTGAACGGTTCCACTGTAGCCATGCCTTTAAAAGAAATGTGCCAGACTGTTTACCATCAGATTTTATAATTTGTTAGATGAATAAAATGAATAATTCTGGGGTAAACAGTTCTAAACTTTAAACAGCCAGGCATTTTGTTGAAGTAGTGGTCTTATTTTCAAGCTGGTCTTTATGAGGGAGTTCACTGTATAACCCATTTATGAAGAGCTCTTTTGTATTTTTTTCTATTTTAGTTGGAAAATCGGAACATCAATTTACTCTTAATTTTACAAATATCACAATACCATTTGATAGTTGAAATAAAAGATGATAGCTAAAGCCATTTACTCAAAATGAAGGTGTTTAATTAGAACTTAGTAATGAATATAACTTGAAAGTCTTAAAATTTGACAAGTGAGCCAAAAAGAAATGCCAGGTTGGAAGACAACATTTCTGTTTAAACAGAACAAAAAAACAGTTCTGAGACTTTGTTACATTATTTCTTGTGATCTGGTATATTTATCTCGTGAATAGTGTTTTGGACAATATTATATCAGTGATTTTAATCACTGTCTTGTAAACCTTTGTTAAGCAGCCACCCAAAAGAGTGACCTAAATGGCTGCTTAATACAAGAGGCTGTTGAAGACAGGTAAAAATTAGAACAAAATATCAGCTTAGGACATACTCAAACTGGCTGTTTTAGACAGGTGAGCGCTGAATGTAGGTGACTTCAAGTGTATTTGAGCAAACATGATTAAGAGTCTTTGGATGAATCAGCTTTCTACAGGGACATGAAGCTGCTTTTAAGGCACAAAATGCTTCTAATGCAGTCGCATACTATACATACTTTCCTCCTTATAAATGCATTTTATCAACTGTGGGAAATGAGTAGATCCAGATCAGCCAGCACATCAGTGCTGTCTGATCAGGATCTGCACTGTTTGCTTTTTGGTCAGGAATAACTGAATAAATCAAAAAGTGAACAGTTCAGACCCTAATCAGACGGCATGGATGTGCTGGCTGATCTGGATCTATACTGTTTGCCACAACACAAAATATGTGTATCTATGTAATAAAGGGTTAAGTAGACTGTTTCAATTAGATGTATATGAAACATGAATTGTTGATGCTTGTGTCTGTACCAGGACTCTCTAAGAAAGCTAGAAGAAGCTCATAGACTAGTGAATGTCCATCTACACAATGCTGCTGGCTACAGAGATGAGCTTGCCCAGTCCGAGAACTTACATAGAGACACCAAGGATAAGCTGAGAAGCACAGAGGGGGTGTTGCAGACCACAAAGGAACTGTATGAGAAGTTAAAAGAGAAGCATGATGCTGCAGAGAGAGCTTGGTCTGCAGAGGTTTGCAATAATATTAAAGATTATGCTTTTAATAGGCATACTGCAAATTAACTTTTTTTAGTGATTACTAATTTTTCATGCTATTTTTTTGTTTCATTTAAAGTTAAAGCAAAAACATTGTTATGTGATTATAAATGCAAACCTATAATTTAAGAACCTGTGAAATGCTTTTAAAACAGTAATTTTATACCAATTAACATAAATAGATTTGCAATATTTTATACTTTTGGCCCCACAAACAAAGGGAGCATTTGTAGGAGTTTTGTATGAGTTAGGATAAAGTGACTGTTATTTGTTTGTTTGTTCCCTGAGTCTATTGTCCCAGTCAAATAAAGTGATTATATTGCTCTGCACATCATTTGGTATGTTGGCCAGACTTTCAGTAAAGGAACTTTATCTGGTCAATTATTATAGAATGCTGGGGGCTGAGTCCATCAAACTCTTTAAAATGGTTGATCATGACAAGTAGACGACACCAATTGGTTTTCAATGTCACATACCATGATTGCAGTGACCTTTAACTCAAAAGCTTTTTAACCAGGTTTTCAGAAGGAAAAATCCTGGTTATTAGATTGGGGTACGTCGGCGGGCGGGCGGGTGGGCATAAACAATTTCTCCTGTGTTCAACTCCTCCTACATTTTTCAACGGATTTCAACTAAACTTTCACATACGTATTGTCAGTGCCCTGGCGCACATTGTCTGGGTTTTGTGATTTGGTCATTTTGGACCTAATAAAGGTCCTTTGTTGTTCTTTTCACATATGTTATTCTTCTGTGCGCAACTCCTTCTACATTTCTCAAGGGATTTCAACGAAACTTTTGCAGAATGATTGTCACCAAGTGCCCTGGCACATATTTTCTGGGTTTTGTGATTTGATCATTTTTTACAGAATTATGGGCCTTTGTTTTTTTCCACATAATGTAATATATAGAGAAATACTCTTCTGTGTGCAACTCCTACATTTCTTAAGGGATTTCAACCAAACTTTCACAGAACTATTATTGTAAACTAAAGAATTTTCAATGTATTTATGTTATGCCCCTGGTTGTCCGTCCATCTGTTCTAAGCAATTTTGTGTCTCCTTATTTTAGTATATATAAAAGAGAGAATACTATGTAATTATAAAGGGTGAATTCTGTGTTATAACTGTCTATTTTTTATTTTCACATGTAATATATAGAACAAGACCTTTGTTTCTTTTTCACTTTATGTATATCTGCTGACTTTAAAATCACATTCAGCTCGGCAATCAGTCTAGGAAATGAAAACCTGGTTTTGTGACAATTTCCTGTCTCTTGTTCAATCAATATCAGGGAATAATGAGGCCTAGATTCATCAAACTAAATAGGAAAGTTGGTTATGACAAGTAGATGACCAGTAGTTATTTTGAGATTAACAGGTCAGAGGACAATGTCATGGTATCATTACTGCAAGGCCCCTGTTGTTTAATTATGAGAGAATGTTTGGGCCATGTCCTGACACTTGGTAGGTTGGTTGGTAATGAAAGTAGATGTCTCTTATTCCTTTAAAGGTAACACAGGTCACATAACAGATCAAGGTCAAATCCACAATGACTAGTTATGCAGAAACCTTGTCTGACTTGAAATCATGGTCAAGGCCACAGTGACTGTCAGTGCAAAACTTATCTGAAAACACTTAAGCCTTTTGTCCTGACACCTTGTCTGACTTGAAATCACTGACGGTTGGTTGGTTGGTCGTGACAAGTAGCTGACAACCATTGCTTTAAAGGTCAAAGGTCAAGGTCATGGTGACATTTAATGCAGAATCGTATCTTAAAATAACTAAAAAATATGGTTCATAGTGTCATAGATCTTGGTAAGTTGTTTACTTGCGAAAAGGAAGTGACCCCTCTTAATGTTTATCTATGATTTTTAATGCAATTATAAAATTTGATTAACTGTAACTCTGCACATCAGAACTAATCTATTTTTATGCCCCCGTGAAGTGGGGGGCATATAGAGTTGCACTCTCTGTCCGTACATCCGTCTGTATGCATGTCCCCCAAAACTTGTGGCTTCAACTCCTCCTAAGCTATCAGGCAGATTTTTTAAAACTTGAATGGATAATCAAGTAAGATGTGTAGATGATGGTAAAGAAAGGATTTTTTCTTATTGCCATTTTAACCAGAGTTATGCCCCTTTGTTATTACAAAATTTATGTTGTTGCAGCAGTGGGGGCATCAGTGTTCAAGGACCGTTCTAATTCTCCAAAGTATATATTACTGTTGAATTCACTGCATGTTTCAGATGTTGAAGAAAGACACAATGATAGATGAACTCAATGGAAACATTCGCACCATTACAAAGCTGAATGAAGACAGAAACAGAGACATCACAACTGCTGGTATACAGATAGAACAACTAGAAACCCGGTGTACAGAGCTACTGGTAATTAAAGCTCTCAAATATTTATTGTTAACTGATTTTAGTAGAATCAATACCTTCAGTTTATTTTGTATTTTCAAGAAATACTGATACTTTACTGCCTATTGCATTCTTTTACTTGTTTCTTACAAGCCGACTATCTTGTTGCTGCAGACACAATCTAGTTTTTTGTATACCCCATATCCATGATGGTTGGGTACATATTGTGATCACATTCTCCATCCTTCTTCACAAATCTTGCATCTATACCAAATCTTAGCAACCAATATTTACAAAAAGTGTTGTCCCATTGAAGAACCTTGGCCTTACATCAGATACTCTGGCAACACTTAGGGTTTTATGTTCAGAATATGCAAAATTTATGTTTTGGAGCTTACTTTGCAACTAACAGATGGAGTTCATTCAGCCAAACTGCACAATAGTATAAAACATTAATTACAAATGAAAAAAACATTTCTTTTTGCAATGTCATGTATGCTCATCATTAGATTACTTTTTATTAAATTTTAAACAATCATGCTTTTAAGTGAAAAAAATGCTGTGGGTGTAGCAGCTTAGCTTGCCATACAACCTTGATATTTCGTTATTTTTTTGTCATTTTTAGTAATAACTTTCAAATATAAAAACATTGCAGTAAATATAGAAGGTTAGCCCCCGCTCACCAAAACAATTTGAGCATTTCCTTGAAACTGAAGCTTAACCTTTTTAAGAACATGGAAAGAAATGCAGTACGAGGGAAAGGTTAGATTCATTTTTGTTCACAAGACCCTTGTCTGTCTGTCTGTCTGTCTGTCTGTGTTCATCTTTCCTTCTGCCCACCCGTCCGTCTGTTCAGCTGTTTGTCTGAACCCTACGTATTTAAGTCACACCATTTATTATTTAATCCTCGCAAAAATCAGCAAACAATATTCTTAGTATATGTTATATCTGTTCTTTTTACAGAAAATAATCAATGTGGAGAAACAAGAAGTGGAGTGTCAGAGTGATCTACAGATGTTACAGATGGTTTCCAGACACATACAGGCTTCTCCAGAATATTCTGATAAGGTACTTCTAGTTTAACCCTTTACTCCATACATACACATTTTATTGCATGTGTGACCATTGTAGATCCAGATCAGCAAGCACATCCATGCCATCTGATCAGGATGTGCACTTTTTTTGTTTGGATAGAGTAACCTAATGAATAAATATAGAAACAGTGTAGATTTTGATCAGACATCAGGGATGTGCTGTCTGATCTGGATCTACACTTTTTGCGCATGCAGTAAAAGTCTGTCTGTGGAGTAAAGGGTTTATTACTCTGATTAGGAATATTTTTTATTATACTGCAAAGAAATTTCCTTGAATTTGATTGGGTAATGTACCGTTGATGTACATCCGTATTTACGGATCGGCCGTAGATATTAACGCATGTGCCTTTATTTCCCTCTCTGGCCTCCCACCTTTTGTTGTGGTCCGCCATTTTGTTTTTAATTTCCGTAAAAATGCATAATTTGTAGTCGATCTTGTAAGTTATAAAGCGGTATGCTTAGGGATTACTAAAATTGTTACAGAAAATATTTGTGTTATGTTTTTAACGTTGAAAACAATCAGATTATTTTCAAATTTTGTAAATAAATATTGAACGATAGTCTGTTCAATTTCTACAGAAGTGACGTCATGCAGGTAAATTAATGACGTCAGACCTGAATTATTGAGGTTCTCAGCGGGGAATTAAGCCGTTCGGCATTTAATAAGCGAAATAAATGAAAAATCGATGTTTTTTTTTTAAATTATTTTCTCTGAAAAAGTTTTAAGTCTTTGCAGTATAATAAAACAATTATTTGGTTTCTTGAAAGGGTATGTGAGGATATATTGCCGGTCTGGATGTCATATTATCCCTCGCCTGCGGCTCGGGTAATATGACACCCAGACCGGCAATATATCCTCACATTCCCTGTCAAGAAACCAAATAACTATATATTATTGACTTCTGGTTTACATTTGTTTAAATTAATACAATGGTAATAAATTTTACTTGTGGGGGATTTTTAACAGATAAAAAAAGCTAAATATGCATACAGTCAGGAACATTCACTCACTGTAAAGAACCATATACTGTTTGATCAATATATGAATAGGATACATGCAATATTTTCAAGTGTGTTGTTAATATAATTCACATCAAATCAGATTGTTTTTCACAAGAATATTCTTAAATTGCATATACTGTATTAGTGTTACATATGACCAGCAACCTTTCTGCATCAAAATAAACACATGACAACCACCAGATGCTTGCACAACAAACATGACAATCACCAGATGCTTGCACAACAAATACATGACAATCACCAGATGCTTGCACAACAAATACATGACAATCACCAGATGCTTGCACAACAAATGCATGACAATCACCAGATGCTTGCACAACAAACACATGACAATCACCAGATGCTTGCACAACAAACACATGACAATCACCAGATGCTTGCACAACAAATACATGACACTCACCATATGCTTGCACAACAAACACATGACAATCACCAGATGCTTGCACAACAAAAAACAATCACCAGATGCTTGCACAACAAATACATGACAATCACTAGATGCTTGCACAACAAATACATGACAATTATCAGATGCTTGCACAACAAATTTCTCGCTTCACCAGCCATAGCCCTTGTTTGCCATTCCCCCTGTTGATAGCTCAGAAATTCTGTTACAGTAAACTGCTGTTTGTGAAAAATGTGTCATTTCGTCTTCGGAACTTATGCATGATGTCCGTCACATATATCTGTCAAGTATGCATGGCAGACTCCTAATAGTACTGAGGTTTGAGTCCTTCCAAGGGTAAAATTCTTATACAGTTTTCAAAAGCAATAGCTTGAACACAAATAATGACATATATTCAGGATTTATTTAAATTAGTATCTTCAAAATCAACTATTGCACTAGTAAGCTTTTCCTTGGCTATCATGATAAGTGATGGGTACCATAAATAATGATGTTTGTTTTGATTTATTGATGATAGATAACTCACAAAGAAACAGAGACAAGAATGGGATTTACACAGACGATTGATGCGGCATTGTGTAGCACAGAGTCACAAACAGACAGCATCAAACCTGCATTGTGTAGCAAAGAAGCACAGACAGACAACACTGAACCAGTAGATGATTTTGACTTCACTACAAAGATCAAACAATGTTCTCTGTGTGACATTCATACACAGACTGATCTACATTTCTGTGCAAAGGTTTGTATATTTTTTAAGTTTTTGTTACTTCAAGAGAACTGAAATATGCATCAAAGCATATTTATGGTTATGCATTTTTTGTTCTTAATGTAATATTTTAAAAATATATTTTAATGTTTGAAATATAAATACATTGTACCTGAATGAAAGACCAAGTTCAACCCAACCATTTCCTCCATATATATGTCTTTTGATTTGGGCAAACAGTGTATATACAGATGCACTGGCACATCTGTGCCATCTGATCAGGAGGTTATAAAAATGAGATTGGAAACCAGTCATGATTTCAGCCAATCAGATGCTTGAGATTTGAGACTGGTTTCCATGCTCAGTTTTTTAACCTTGGGCACTGATCAGGACTGCACTCCAGTGATCTACACTGTTTTCTTAATTAATTAGGTTGTTTCTGATCAAATAGTGAACATTGCAGATCCTGATCAGAGAGCACTGATGTTCATGCAATAAAATCTGTCTATATGGAGTTGGGAGGTGATTACTTCATAATTCTAATGTGCTTGTACTGTTGTGATTTTCATTTGTAAAAAAATATCTATAATTGCAGAGACACAACAGTTTTAGCTTTAAATAACATGGTCCTCTGATGAGCAAACAAGAATAAATAATGATTAAAAAAATTGTTTAACTATATTTTAGATGGAAGAAACTGCTGAAGGCCCATGTTGCTTACAAGTGACGGATGATATTTCTCACGTCAAAAAGAAAGAACACCTGGTTAGCGATTCAGAAATCCTCCAAGAAAAGCAAGAACAAATCAATGTGTCAAATCAAAACAAATCTAACATTGAATCTCCAGATGATCTTGGACTGAATGACAGAGTACATGTTTCAATTCAGAGAGAGAATATTCTAAATTCAGACAGCATACAGTCCAATTACATTGATCAGACAAAAGTTCAAGTCATGGAAACACCAGAACAGATTTCAGTGAAAGCTGATGATATAACACAGGTTTTGCAGTATGAAGACATGGCAAAGAAGGCAATTGAAGAAGTGAAAGATATTGGAATAGAAATACCAAAGATTGATATTGAACAGAGTTTTGTGGGTGTGATTGAAATTGATCCTGATGAATTTAGTGTGAAGTTAACACAGGATTCAGAAAAGACACCAAACTGTGATAGAGACAGTATAATTAGGGAGGATGATTTAAAATTAACTGTTGCAGAAGCTAGAATCACAGCATTGGTCAATACTAAGAAAATGTCACCAATGATGGAAAAAGACAGAATTGAAAGCACTATTGAAAAGAACTGGGATATTGCTCCAAAATTAACCCAGGTATCAAAAACAAAAGCTAGAAAGCACAAACTCACCACAGATGATATAGAAGACCAGTTTACCAGTTTTGATGCAAAGAAAGAAAAGTTTGAAAATTTTCAGAGTAAACCAACTGTGGAGTGTTCTGCAGCCACTAAGTCCACAAAGGTCAGAGATCTAAAGCTACAAGAGGTACAAAAGAAACCAAGAAATTTCTCTGCAATGTTTATTGTAAATAAAACAGAACAGAAGCAGATACATTATGCTTCATATCAGGATGACATGGACACAGAACTGGTTATATCCACACCACCAAGTAGTTCCGGGGCTCTGTCCGAGAGATCTGTTAAAGAAATGAGACATTCTACTGATGTCACTACAGTAACACTTTCTCCAATTTATATTGCTACACCCTTGAAGAAAGTATCGGAGAATACCAATAGATGTAATAAGAAGGATGGTAATGATAATCAAGGCTTGTCTTTGCCAGTAGAAGATCATGAAGAAATGACAGATGATATGGAGCAAAGAATGGAAACACCGCTTCGTATTAACGCACAAGGAATTGAAGAAAGCAGAACAGGCAAGGATCTGATGACATCATTAGATCCTGTTGGTCAGCCTAAAGACAAGCAAGGCACAGATCAGGGTTGTGAAACCTCAGTTTCTGTTGACAGAGCATTAGTGTGTCATGTAGGAACATCAAGCAATGCAGAGACTGTATGTACAGCTGCATTGTCCAAATCATATATCTCACTTAATCAAGGTAAGCCTAATTCAATTATTTGGTCATAATGTGGTAGCTGCTACTGGAACAAGAATCAAAAACTTAGTACATAAATATTGGCATGTTCATAAAAAAAAGGAAACTGGCATTTTCTTGAGCTGTTTTCAGTGGGTTGGAGTGCTGTCATAAGGATAAATTTTACAGAAAATATGATTTTCTTTCATTATAGTGAAAATTGATAAATTTTACAGAAAATATGGTTTTCTTTCATTATAGTGATAATTTTAGAAGGAGTTCATAATAATTAATTTTTTTATTTGAATAATATTAAATAGTATCATTCAGACATTATTAACCCTTACTCCACAGATACACATTAATTGTGTGGGAGAACATTGTAGATCCAGATCAGCCAGCACATCTGATCAGGATCTTAGCTGTGTGCTTTAAGGTTATTTCCAAGATGTGACCAGTGCAGATCCAGATTAGATGGCATGGATGTTCTCCCTGATCTGGATCTACACTGTCGCACATACCTAAAAATACATAAATATGGAGTGAACATGGTGAAGGGTTTAATTAACTAATAGCATTGTAGCATGTTTATTTTAATAGTAGCTTTAGGTGCTTCCTATGTTTTAGGAGTTGTTGAATCAGTGATGCTGAAGAAGATGAAACAATTATATTATTATGATGGAAAATGTTCTTCTTAAAGTTTAAGTTTGCACAATTCGGGGGAAATTGCTTCGGATAGAGCCAAGACAAGTTGCAGTGAGACTTCCAAAATTTATTGTTGGTTAAATCTAAGTTTCAGATAATATAATATTGGGTAATTCCAAAAATAAAAATAATTTAACATATTAATTACTTGTAGATGGTAAAATTCCAACCTGCCTAAAAGCAGAAGGATTTCAAAGAAAGTATAATAAATTTAATCAGAATGAAATTATCAATTTCCACCTATGGCTTCAGATGTCATAAGCTTCTAGTTCAGGAAATTGTTTTTTTATGAAGATAAAATTTTAATATTTTTTATAGAGAAAATATTCAAAATTTGCATTATAATAAAATCATTTATCAGGCATTTGGGCTGAAGGTTATAAAGCTGAGTTTGGAAACCAGTCTCAAATCTCAAGCATCTGATTGGCTGAAATGGCGACAGGCATATAACCTTTGGGCTGGGTTATAAAGCTGAGTTTGGAAACCAGTCTCAAATCTCAAGCATCTGATTGGCTGAAATGGCGACAGGCATATAACCTTTGGGCTGGGTTAAAAAGCTGAGTTTGGAAACCAGTCTCAAATCTCAAGCATCTGATTGGCTGAAATGGCGACAGGCATATAACCTTTGGGCTGGGTTATAAAGCTGAGTTTGGAAACCAGTCTCAAATCAGGTCGCCATTTCAGCCAATCAGATGCTTGAGATTTGAGACTGGTTTCCAGCCCAGGTCTTGTAAAACTTGCTGCAATGGTACTGATGTCTTATTTTCAGTGTATAATTTGGCTGGCTTGTTTTGTAGAATAGTCCTAACAAAATGATTCCCTTATCCATGGATAAATATATAACAGGATTAAAAGGTGAAATATGCATGACGCGAATAGCCACATAAAAAACACAGCCTCCCCATGCAGCCAAAAAAATTAGGGAGAAAAGAGAGCTTATAGAACGATCATTTTCAAAAGAAGATACAACAAATAACTAACATAAGGACCTGAAGAGTTATTTGCCTTGGCAAAACAATTTGCCACTGGGGATTTAAACTAGGTTCTACGGGTCACTTGATCAAACAGATTCAAATGGTACTTAATACTTGACACAAAACAGGGAAGATTTTATCTCAGAAAAGTTTAGGGGGTTTTTTTTGGAGGGGGCGGGGTTGTATTCTGTAATTGGGATACTATTGTATCAATCAAGTTTATATCAGATTTATTTTTAAGACAAAGCTGTAAAACTTGCAGAATATTGAACTAGTACGTGAATATAAGTAACTGTGTTCTTCACATAGGATCCCATGGACCTCCGACTAGTGATGCTCGACAAAAACCAAGTGTAGATCTGGGCTTCTTACAGAAGTACAGAGACATAGTGGCCAAAATCAAGCCAATGCAACATCATACAAAACAGGTTACTTCTTTAAATATTATATTTTAATGCTTGTACATTTATTCCATTTTATAAAATTAATCTGTAAAGACAATACTGATAAAGGAAATCACAAAAACAATTTAGAATATCACAAACCATGTGGATATTTGTAAAATTTCTTCACTTGCCTATCTTTTTCCAAGAGATAAACATTTATTGTGTTGGTGAATAGTATAGATCGTGATCAGTTTGTGCATCTCTGTCATCAGATCAGGATTTACACTGTTTTCTTTCAGATTCATTAGGTTATTTCAGACCAAGAGGCAAACCAGTGCAGATCTTAATCGGCTGATTTGTTGGATCAGACGGCTGATTTGTTGGATCCGATGGCTGATTTGTTAGATCCGATGGCTGATTTGTTGGATCCGATGGCCGATTTGTTGGATCAGATGGCTGATTTGTTGGATCAGCAGGCGGCTGATTTGTTGGATCAGATCACTGAATTGTTGGATCAGATCGCTGATTTGTTGGATCAGCTGGCTGATTTGTTGGATCAGATTGCTGATTTGTTGGATCAGCTGGCTGATTTGTTGGATCAGATCACTGATTTGTTGGATCAGCTGGCTTATTTGTTGGATCAGCTGGCTGATTTGTTGGATCAGCTGGCTGATTTGTTGGATCAGATCGCTGATTTGTTGGATCAGCTGGCTGATTTGTTGGATCAGATCACTGATTAGTTGGATCAGATCGCTGATTTGTTGGATCAGATTGCTGACTTGTTGGATCAGATCGCTGATTTGATCTACACTGGCCCCACACAGGTTAAAACACAATTTATAAAGGGTTAACACTGAACACATAACTGCATAAATAGTGCTATTGTAGATTTTACTTTTGATTTGAGAGGCAGTTAAAACATTGGTTAGCTATAAGTGAATTGTGCAATTGCATAATGTAAAATCTTATTTTTTTGTATGAAATCAGAGTTGAACAAGTTTTTTTTTCAATTGTAATTAATTTTAATGCTATTTTACAGATCCCAAGTATTTCTAAGCCTGCAGACAAAGAGATGTCAGAAGTTTCTCCTGGCAATATACACTTACCTGGTCAGTAACACTGTGTAATATGTTGCCTGTTTGACGGCTTCTTATTAGGGGCAATGTTCATACGACTTAATAAATAGAGCATGGCTAGAATTTTGGAACAGAATATAGTTCTGGAATATTTTGTTATGGAAAATTTTTCTAATCCGCCAGTCACAGTTGCAAAAGTGTGATAACATCAGGTTCAAATCCATTTATGGCTGATTATTTTCAAAAATAAATGTCACTGAAATTTAAAATGATAACATTACAGTAAAACCCCTTATTACGGACACTCCATATTACAGGCACACCAGTATTATGGGCGATTTTTTAAAGAACAGACATGTTCTCTTCTTGATTTAAACCCACAATTAAGGACAACCCGCTATTAAGGACACCTTCCCTCAGTCCCTTAGGTGTCGATTATAGAGGGGTTTCACTGTATTTAACTGTAGACTTTTTTTACACAATAACTGCTGTTTGACATATTTAATAGGGAAAACATTTTATAAAGCATCTTGTTGGTGATTACACAAAATGGTTCCAATTTGCATTTTTTAGATTTTAGAAAGAAATCAAGTCCAAGGGCAACAACTCCAAGGGGAATATTAAAAGGTAAGTTGTATTGCTTATATTTATGCTTAATTAACCAGCATTGAATTTGCTAAACAGGGCATTTAAAATATGTGTTTTTATATTGTATTCATATTGGTAGCTTTAATGGCACAGATTCAATAATAAACAACCTTAATCAGTTAGATCAGTCTTGAGTGGATATATTTTGTAAGTGATGTGTTTAACTGTTGAACTTAAAGGTATATTATTTTTGAGTTTTGCCTCTTTCAAATGTCTGGATAATTAAATGTAACAAGGGTTCTGAAAAATCCACGCCTGAACCAAGGATTGAACCCGGGACCCCTGGCATGCCAGTCCGGCACTCTACCACGTCGCCATAAAAGCTAGCTCTATGGCGAGATAGTACAAGTGCAGTACTAACTCACCCATAGCCAGGTTACATACACCCCTCCAGATTGGAATTCGTCCTCGAATTTCCATTGAGTACAGAGATTCAATTGTGGAGTGATCTCGAGGTGTTTAAACATCCTTGTCGGGCCCAACGTTGGGCGCCATTTGGAACAAGGGTTCTGAAAAATCCACGCCTGAACCAAGGATTGAAACCGGGACCCCTGGCATGCTAGTCCGGCGCTCTACCACGTCGCCATAAAAGCTAGCTCTATGGCGAGATAGTACAAGTGCGTTACTAACTCAACCAGAGCCAGGTTCCATAAATCGAGGGCTTAGTGCAAAACTATTCTATCTGCTTCATATTTCTATTCAAGATAGAATAGTTTCGCACTCAGCCCTCGAAATGTTTGCACAGTGTTTGAAAATATATTGTGTTCATCATTTTAGCAATTTCTGACAAGAATGATAACTCCTGATTTAACTTCTAAATGAATTACTTAAACACTGTAACTTAATGTTTCTGATATTTTTCAAAATACATGTTCAGTTGGCACAATAATTGATGGATAATGGAACTGTTCATCTCCATCAACAAAGCTATGTTTGCCAGTAAGAATGATAATTCCTAGTTATGGCTCCTTTCAATAACTGACCCAAAACTAATGCTGCCGATAACTTTAAAAGTATTGTTTTTCTATAAATTGACACAAAACTAGAATTTTAACAACTTTCTAGTTTTACTTTCTAAAACTAGTTCTGGCTTGTTAATAAGTATTGCATTTTGAATTACATCTTATTGTTATATAGTATAAAACGTAGGCACAAATTTCAACTTATTGCAAGGGCAACACATGTTTTTTAGTAGAGCTCTAAATTTTGTTCATATATTAGAAGTGGTATGAATATGAATCAGTTTCATCATGGTAACTTAAAATGTTTAAATATTACATGAAGTTCCTAGTAACTCAGTCATCATTGCAGGGTCAGCAAGCAAAGACAAGATATCCAGAAATGTGACGTGGAATGAAACGGTCATGAACAAGAACTACATTGCCGATGATAACAACACATCTGAAGAACTGGAAAATACGGAGTGATCCTCACGATTTGGAAAATACGGAGCAATCCTGAAAAAATTGGGAAATACAAAATGCTCCTGATGCTTTGGTACATACAGAATGATCCTAAGAAACGAAAAATACGGACTGGTCCAGACGAAGTGCAAAATGCGGACTTTTCCTGAAGAATTTGAGAATACAAAATGACTCTGAAACAACCAATTCCAATGGAAGTCTAGGTCAACTATTGTTTTGTTGACACATTGAAGTTCATAGTTAACAGTTTCCAAGTTATCAGTTGGGTGCTACTTTTTTAATGTTGGCATAATTTTTGTGTTGCCCTTTCGAAGAAATGGTGATACATAGGGATCGCTTTGTCCGTCTGTCCGTCCGTCGGTCCGTACGTCCGTCTGTCCGTCCGTCACGAAAACTTAACGTTGGCTATAACTTTGCCATTTCTTAATATTTCTTTATCAAACTTGCAAATTATATTGCTCATGACAACACGCTCGAGATGATGCCAAATTCTCAAGGTCAAGGTCACATTTGATGGAGTTATGCCCCTTTTTGTACTTGGATTTTTACATGAAAACTTAACGTTGGCTATAATTTTGTCGTTTCTTAATATTTTTTCATCAAACTTTCAAATTATATTGCTTATGACAACACGCTCATGATGATGCCAAATTGTCAAGGTCACATTTGATGGAGTTATGCCCCTTTTTGTACTTGGATTTTTACACGAAAACTTAACGTTGGCTATAACTTTGTCATTTCTTAATATTTTTACATCAAACTTTCAAATTATATTGCTTATGACAACACGCTCATGATAATGCCTAGTTTTTTGATGGAGTCCGTCCGTCCGTCCGTTGGTCCGTCAGGAAAACTTAACGTTGGCTATAACTTTGCCATTTCTTAATATTTCTTTATCAAACTTTCAAATTATATTGCTTTATCAAACTTTCAAATTATATTGCTTATGACAACACGGACAAGATGATGCCAAATTCTCAAGGTCAAGGTTACATTTGATGGAGTTATGCCCCTTTACATGAAAACTTAACGTTGGCTATAATTTTGTCGTTTCTTAATATTTTTTCATCAAACTTTCAAATTATATTGCTTATGACAACACGCTCATGATGATGCCAAATTGTCAAGGTCACATTTGATGGAGTTATGCCCCTTTTTGTACTTGGATTTTTACACGAAAACTTAACGTTGGCTATAACTTTGTCATTTCTTAATATTTTTACATCAAACTTTCAAATTATATTGCTTATGACAACATGCTCATGATAATGATTAATTCTTTGATGGAGTCAACCGTCCGTCCGTCAGTCCATCAGGAAAACTTAACGTTGGCTATATTATATTGCTTATGACAACAGAGATGATGCCAAATTTTCAAGGTCAATGTCACATTTGATGGAGTTATACCCCTTTTTGTTCTTTGATTTTTTACACGAAAACTTAACATTGGCTATGACTTTGTCATTTCTTAATACTTTTACATCAAAAATTAAAAATTATAGTGCTTATGAAAACACGCTCATGATGATGCCAAATTCTTCGATAGAGTTATGCCCCTTTTTGTACTTGCATTTTTATTCCGACATAGCACCAGAGGGCGACACAAGTGTTCAACTGAACACCCATCTAGTTGTTTTTATTTAATGTTGAAAAGAGCACAATAGGAAAATCACAAGTATGTTGGCTATTTATTATTGTCATTAAGTGTTTGTAAAAGAAAGTCTCTGAATTGTTTTAACCCTATTCTCCACACCTTTATTGCATGATTGAACAATGTAGATCCAGATCAGCTGGCATATCTGTGCTATCAGATCACAATCTACACTGTTCACTTTTTTATTTATAAGGTTATTTCTGACCAAAAAAGAACATTGCAGATCTAGATCAGATTGCATGGTCACACATGCGTAAAAAAGTGTATATATGGAGGAAATGGTTTTAAAAATCAAGACACTGCATGTTGAGTCAGTTTAATTTAGATTCTGATTTATATGAATATGTTCCATACTCCAAAGGAATTTAGTATGTAGTTATCTGCAAAACCATAAATGAAATGGTTAATAAACCTGATATGATACTTGATATATGTAAGCAAAAGAGAAAGAAAATAGAATGTTATAATTGTCAGAATTTTGCAAAAAGCCCATCATATGAACACAAACAAGATATTTAAGAATGGTGACCGCTAATGCTTACACTTAATGTTGTTTTTTTTGGGGGGGGGGGGGAGGGGGAAGAGTTAAGCAGATAAACTGTGCAGTTCAAATATTTAAAGTGCCTGATTTTTTTAAATAACAGAAATACATGTAAGATAATAGAGTTGAGCAAAATTATTATAAATTGAGTTGAGAATATGATAAGCTTCCTGTATGTGAACCAAAGAATAACTGTATTGCAGTCTTTTCTAGAAATGTGTTTTTGTTTGCAGATTTCTTTCAATCATGTTATTTCCCTTTTCATATTTGTGGGCATAAAATTTTGTGTTTTCGATTAGATAGCATTCTCATGGATAATAAAATTTGTGGATCACAATTTTTTTAACTACATTAAGGTTTAATTCCTTATTTCATGGTGATTTTAAATTTGCTCACGACAGTATCACTTACCAGACACATGGGTCAAGTTTTCAGGATTATGCCTAAAATTCAGAATTCTCTGTGATTAAAAATGGATGTTTTTCTTTATTTTCCCTGTATAAATTGACAAATTTTCAGGAATTCATGTTTTCAGAATTTCTAACTTGTACCCGTGTAGACATAACATCAGCCTGTTGGTTTTCATGGTCTCAAATACTGTTAAAGGAAATTGAAACATATTATTAACCCTTTGCTTCATATATACATGTTTGTAGGTGTGTGCTACCGATGTTGATCCAGATCAGCCAGCAAATCCCTGCCCTCAGTGCCCAAGGTTATAAAACTGAGCATGGAAACCAGTCTCAAATCTCAAGCATCTGATTGGCTGAAATGGTGACTGGTCGCCATTTCAGCTAATCAGATGCTTGAGATTTGAGACTGGTTTCCAATCTCAGCTTTATAACCTTCAGCCCTGATCTAGGTCTGCAACAGCCACATATTGGTTAGAAATAATCTAATGAATCTGAAATGGAACAGTGTAGATCCTGATTGTAGATCCTGATCAGATTGTTCTTCCTCGCCATTAAGGTGTATATATGGAGTAAAAGTATATATTTAAGTGAAGCTGTTTTTGTTGTTGTCAGATTTTAAATTAGAAATCATGTTTATGGGCTTTTATTGTGTCCTTTCAAAAATTAAAGTTGATCTACAACATGTGAATTGTTTGATGATGCATGATTGAATGGTATTTTACACTTGGCAGGTGACCGATGTTTGAGTAACACTGCTAAAGGAGTTCGTCTGTTTGCCCTGTACTTGTTTTATGTACTCCTAATACTTTGAGAATAGAGTTCTACATCTATGGTTCGTACACAAGCTGTACTTGAGGAAAACAGAATGAAAGTCGGTCTCAGTTACTGTCACGGTTTTTTAATGTGAAAATGTTTATAAGTAACAAATTGAATATACAATATTACACTAGCAGGAAAGCAAATATTAAAATTGTGATATGCTTATCACTTCAAGCCATATCACTATCAGGAAAAGCCACATTCAGATAACACACCCTCTCCATACAATCAAAACGTGGAGAGGACAAGAGAGCATGTAGCATTGTTCAATTCGATTTGTTCAAGTGAGATCCCTTTGATTAAACCTACCCGGTAAAGGGTCTGATGCATAAGAGTGTTAATAAAGGTAAAATATGCGTATTGAGCAAGGCCACATCCAGAAGACATCCTTACCAAACAACCAAACAGAAGAGAGGAAAAGAGAGCATGGTTTATAAAATTCGCAGTTTCAAAATAGACACCACAGACAAACGAAAATAAGAATATGACGACTTACCGCCTAGGAACGGCCAGTGTCAAAACAATTTGCCAATGGGGGTTTAAACCTGGTTCTAGGGTGTACCAACCTCGCATATGCCACAACAGGTTCTAAAATGAACTGACAAGTACAAGTTGTCTTAGTGAATATGCTCTAACTAACACATTGACTCGACACTGTTGCATGCAATAGCAACTTTACTTTTTGATCCCGTCAGCCAACATATTCAGTTTTGGAAAACAGCATTTCTAACATGCACGTTTGTCCGGTCGTTTTACCTTACTTTGGGTATCTATGAAGCCCGCTGCATCCCTCATCCTTCAACTCCAAGCATCCCTCAGCCTCCAACTCCAAGCATCCCTCATCCTCCAACTCCAAGCATCCCTCATCCTCCAACTCCAAGCATCCCTCATCCTCCAAGCATCCCTCATCCTCCAACTCCAAGCATCCCTAACCCTCCAACTCCAAGCATCCCTCATCCTCCAAGCATCCCTCATCCTCCCAACTCCAAGCTTCCCTCATCCTCCAACTCCAAGCATCCCTCATCCTCCAACTCCAAGCACCCTCATCCTCCAAGCATCCCTCATCCTCCAACTCCAAGCATCCCACATCCTCCAACTCCAAGCATTCCTCATCCTCCAAGCATCCCTCATCCTCCAACTCCAAGCATCCTCATCCTCCAACTCCAAGCATCCCTCATCCTCCAAGCATCCCTCATCCTCCAACTCCAAGCATCCCTCGTTCTCTATCTCCAAGCAAAAATAAAAACAACTGTTTCAGGTCCTCGTTTGTCCAGTAAATGATCGGAATTATGAAGTGATCATGGTTTGTCTTGATTCATTTCTGAGATTTCTTTGCAACTTCAACTTTTAGTTATTCCTGACAGGCACACTCGCAGTTAAATGTCGGGCTATAAACGCCACAGTAACATGATCGTTTAAGTATCGGGGAGCCTGAGACCAAGATCATAAAAATAAAACTGGAGACCAGTCTCAAACCTGGAGCATCTGATTGGCTGAAATGGAGACTTGTCTGATTAGTTGAAATCATAAAACTGTCTCAGCCAATCAGGTGCTCGAGATTTAAGACTGGTCTCCAGTTTTGTTTTCATGGTCTCTTAACTCAGTTTAATGATCTTTGCCCTATCAATTCCACACGAACAAAACAGAAGTGAGAAGTGAAAGCAGGCTTTAAAAAATTCTTAAAACTCAAAGACTGGTTCCGTTAAATAAAATAATATTTTACTATCTACAGAATATCACAGATTTCAAAAACATAAAACAACAAAACTGATGCATGTACAACTGTGCCCAAGACTATAAAACAGAGCATGGAAACCAGTCTCAAATCTCAAGCATCTGATTGGCTGAAATGGCGACTAGTCGCCATTTCAGCCAATCAGATGCTTGAGATTTGAGACTGGTTTCCAATCTCAGCTTTATAACTTTCAGGCCTGATGTTATGATACTGATAGAGACCAAAATGATCATATTGTAATGTAAAAAAATAAATTCATTAAATATCACAGGATATAATATGTATGCAGCCACATAGAAATATGAAACGAAATGAAGAACTCGAGCATTCTAAATACATAAGTGGAAACAGACACAATGGTATGAGAAGATAAAAATAGTGTGTGTGCTTTTTTCGTATATATAAAAACTTTAAGATTAACTAAAGGATCAATAAATAACATAAATACAAACTTATCGTTCATCCAAATGCCCATCATCAACCCATATCTCTCAAACTTGACCTATTTAATAGGGTGGGAATCAAACATTTCAAGTATATAATGACCAACGAAGTTAGATTAATTTTATAGTTACTAAAGCAACCAGTTAGAAAAATTATTATAAACATATTATGATCGTTAATACTCTAACACTTTCCTCCATATATACACATTTTTTCGCATGTGCGACCAGTGTAGGTCCAGATCAGCCAGCACATCCATGCTGTCTGATCAGGATCTGCATTGGTCGTATTTTAGCCAAAAATAACCTAATTAATCAAAAAGCGAACAGTGCAGATCCTGATCAGACAGCACGTACCACGGCTGATCTGGATCTACACTGTTCGCCCACTCAAAAAAGGTGTGTCTATGGAGAAAAGGGTTAAGCAGTATACTGTGGTAATATAATATTTCATGAGATAATTATTGTTTGTGTATTTCATGCTAGAAATATCAAATCCCAGTGAAATTGTTCAAACTTTATTTTTATAAGAATAATGCAATTGCCCGATTTAATGACCGCCTGGAAATGTCTGATGTCCTCCGGACGAAAGTTTATACTCGCAAAATTAAATGATTATACAGGATACAAAATTTATAAAAAAATTAGACTACAATTTGGGAAGTAGCCCAGCAGCCGCTGAGTGAAATAATGCTGTTAGAAAGCGTGACTTTTATATGTCATTTGATGATGTTTATTCTTTTACACTGAGTAAACATCATCAAGAAAACATCGAAATGAATGGAGTAAGCTGAACTGGTAATATCTTGCACACAGACAACACATGGAAAGCTCTAAACATCCAAATATGCTCATTTTGCATGGTTAAATAGAGGAAAAGGGAACTTTGAAGACCTCCGAACACGACAAATATGAAAATATTGCTCGGTTTGAAAATCTTTTAAACTGCCCATGCCGCCTAGCCCAACTTAATATTTACACCTGAAATAGATAAATTTTGATCCATCTCAAATGAAAGAAATTTTATGGTAATAAGCAGTACACCGTGATGGGTTTGAGCAAAGCTACAAAATGAAATATTTCTTATGGAACCATATATTAAATCGACATTGCACGTGTTTCAGTTTTCAGTCCTCCTCGTCTTCTTTCTCCTGTGTGATTTCTTTTGCTTTCTTTTTATCACCATCCTTTTTTACTTTGTCTTTTTTAGATTTTTCCTTCTGTTCAGACTCTTCCTCAGTGTCTTCTGTAGCTTCCTGTTCGTTGTCTTCGTCATCTTGCACCACATCATCGTTTTCTTCTTCATCTTCATCGTCTTTAGGTTTCTTTTGTTTCGTTCCTAGCGGTTTTTCTATTGTCTGTTCAAATAATTCATCTACAATGTCCTCATCTTCATGTGTGTCACCGTTCATCATTGTTTCTTTGTGCTTGTCTTTCCCTGACCCCTTTCCACTCCCGTTTCTACTGCTATCCCCAGATCCTTTACGTTTTCCAGATCCTTTACGTTTTCTGTCTCCAGAACCACTTCTATGTCGTTCCTTCGATTCTGAATCGCTTCCTTTTCTATCTTTGGAACCGGAGCGACTGCGTTTCCTTTCCTTCGAACCAGACCCTTTACGTTCCCTTTCTCTAGAACCGGAGCGACTGCGTTTCCTTTCTTTTGAGTCTGAATCTTTACGTTCCCTTTCTTTTGAACCGGAATCATGGTGTTTCCTTTCTCCACTACGTTTTCTTTCTCTCGAACCGGAACTACTTCGTTTTCTGTCTTTGGAATCGGAGCCCTTGCGTTTCTTTTCGACTCTCGAGGGAGCACGAGATAAAACTTCGTCAAACTGAAAGATCAGCTCGGCGATCTCTGGAAAAATGATTGGCAGTTACGATAAAATTTGTAAAGCATTAAACACGTTAAAACTATAGAAATTAAATTATAGCACAACGAGGAAGCAATTAGAAACCAAACTGAAATTTACACATTTTTTAACAGAATAAATATTGTTATATGCATAAACTAGATCTGTAGGATGTAGTCATGTTCATGTATGTACATGTATGTTTACGTCGAGATGGTTATAACAAGTTAACACACTTGGGCTGTATGTACATGTATGTCTATGTAGAGGTGGTTATAACAAGTTAACACGCTTGGGCTTTTATGTCAAACATATTTCGAGATATAAAACTCGAAGACACGGCTCAAGATAATAAATTTGAGATTTGAGGCCAGTCTTAAATCTCAAGCATCTGATTGGCTGAAATGGAGACAAGTTTCAGATGTTTGAGATTTGACAATGGTCCCGAGGTTTTATATTTAGATTCGCCCAAGGTTATAAAACTGAGCATGGAAACAAGTCTCACATCTCTAGCATCTGACTGGCTGAAATGGCGACTGATCGCCATTTCAGCCAATCAGATGTTTGAGATGTGAGACTGGTTTCTAATCTCAGGTGTATAACCTTGGGACATTAAGATAACTTGATATGCGAAGCCCGTTACCTTCTTCGGATATTTGGGCGTCTCCGTTAAGATCCATTTTCTCAAAGCAGAAATCAATGTCCTCGTCGGTCAACGCTTCATCCGATCCCTGCTGAAGGATTTCCTTCAATTCTTCCCGATTTATCGGTCCTATAACAACATAGAGATTATTAACACAATAAATAAATTCATCAAAAGCGTTGGCGACCTTGTCATCGTGTTTATTGAAGAAAACATTTTCAAATCCAAAAACTTATTCAATTTCTTGAAATGATCAGCGCACAGATTGACATTAAAGGGAAAGTTAACATGCTCCTTGGGTGGGGTGATGCCCCTTTTCGTGCACAGATGTCATAGGCAAGCAAATAACACTTCTGGAATCTTAACGAATTGTTCATCATTCACAACATATGAAAGAAAATGCCTTAAGAACTATTGCTTTCAACCCCTTTTTAACGCATGATTAATATATTTAAGCCATTTATTCATAACCAATTGTAATTTTTATATGAATAAAAAATATTAATGTACATCTAATTAAAAAAAGTATAAAAATCTGAGTTTGAGGCGTTTTGAATTCTCTCGGGAAATCATCATTACCTTTTTTGTTAAAACATCTGGGTTTTGGTGTTGTGGGAACAATTACGTTTTATACCAACATCATACCACATTACAGTTAAGTTACAGTGAAACACATGCCTTTAAAGACAGCTACCGCTACGTCCGAGTTGAAAGCGCGCGACGTCATTCCCAAAATATGGTAACCAGACAACAGAAAAATGTTTTTTACGAGGTTTGGTGAAAATGATAAAATTGGTTCCTTACGATAGTTCAATTGTCGACAAATCAGTAATCAGATGACCTACCAGATTTCTTTCTGCAATTCTTTAGGTCTTGTAGGAAAGTCTGTTTTCTGTCGTTGATAGGTGTCCATTGTTTGTCTATCAGACTGTGTACCTCCTCGAATGTCAGTAACGAATCACCTTAAATGTACACACCATTACATGGAAACATTTGTTGTTATTGCGGTCATTACATTTTAACATTTTACTCCTTATATATACGCATTTAACTACATGTGCGACCAGTGTACATGTAGATCCAGATCAGCCGGACCATCTGTGTAATCTAATCAGGATCTGCGGTACGGATGTACCGGCTGATCTAGATCGACACTGTTCGGCCATGCCATTAAGACATATACATGTTTATGGAGAAAAAGGTTAAACGTCCTCTGTTGTGGTAAATGCTATATTCTTCGGAACACAAGACTTATATTTCAGACGAAAACTTCATTTCTTAAAAATCTTAATCCGCACAGAGCAACCACATTTTTCCACTTGTTAATTTGGAACAAAAGCCTAGCAGTCAAATAAAAGTGTTTATATTCATTCCTGTTAACTGGAAAACGCATCGTGTCATAGAATATAAATGATATATAGTTGAACCTGAGTTAGCAGCAACCACTTGTTAAACAGCCAGTTGGATTATGTCCTAAACTGGCATTTCGTTCTAAATTTCACCTGTCTTAAACAACTACCTGTGTTATGCAGCCGCTTTTTGTCACATCCTTTATACCGGTTTGATTGTAAACATTATTCCGCAAAAATAAAAAATAAAACTTACTATTTTTGTCCAGTTCTTTGAACAGGTCGCTGATACCCTTGTTTGTCGGGGACAGATAGAACTTGTAGCAGAGACTCTTGAACTGCTCTGGTGTAAGTGTGTCAGAACCATCGGAATACTCAAAGAAAGCAGCTGAAAGTAAAAACATTCGAATACAGTCGAACCCGTCATTAACACAACACGGAAATACTAGCAGGGCCGTAGATCATAAAGCTGAGATTAGAGACAAGTCTCGAATCTCAAACATCTGATAAACTGAAATGGCCACTAGTCGCTATTTGAGTCAATCAGATGTTTGAGATTGGAGAATAGTCTCCAGATTAAGATTTATGATCCTGGACACAATCGTAAAACTGCGAGACGGATTATGTGACAAAACAGTTCTGCAAAGCGTTATCCAAGACGCATTCTTTGACAAAAGTCAGTTCTGCAAAGCATAATCCGAGACGGATTCTGTGACGAAAGTCAGTGTAGTAAAGCTTACTCCAAGACGCATTCTGTGACGAAAGTCAGTGTAGTAAAGCGTAATCCAAGACGCGTTCTGTGACAAAAGTCAGCTCTGCAAAACGTAATCTAAGATACATTCTGTGACGAACATCAGTTCTGTAAAGCCTTATCAAAGACGCATTCTGTGACGAAAGTCAGTTCTGCAAAGCGTACTCCAAGACGCATTCTGTGACGAAAATCAGTGTAGTAAAGCGTACTCCAAGACGCATTCTGTGACGAAAGTCAGTGTAGTAAAGCGTACTCCAAGACGCATTCTGTGACGAAAGTCAGTGTAGTAAAGCGTACTCCAAGACGCATTCTGTGACGAAAGTCAGTGTAGTAAAGCGTACTCCAAGACGCATTCTGTGACGAAAGTCAGTGTGTAGTAAAGCGTACTCCAAGACGCATTCTGTGACGAAAGTCAGTGTAGTAAAGCGTAATCCAAGATGCGTTCTGTGACAAAAGTCAGTGTTGTAAAGCGTACTCCAAGACGCATTCTTTGAAAAAAAAAAAGTCATCTCTGCAAAGCGTAATCCGAAACGCATTCTGTGACGAAAGTCAGTCTATTTTTATCGGGTGTGAAATTTGTTCATCCAACATGTATTTTTTGAACGAAACCCTTGCTTTCTTTCGATACCAATAATTCTGTCCAGGGCACACCAATGGTTGTTTAAATTTTTTTTTTCACAGTATCAACGAGCAAAAGTGCTTCTTGATAGAGAATGTAGACAAAAATTCATTCAAACATTCATTCCTTGTATTTTGTGTTTACGATTACACTGATAATTCTTTTTTATGTAGAACTGCTGTATTTTATATTTTATTGTTTTGATTGTCAGAAAGCCACACTTTTGCAATACATTTAAGAATTCCTATCTGAAAGTAATTATAACATGACACGTTTACAATCAACTGGGCTAAAATACAAATACGTTCATGTTGTTAATCAAGTGAATTGAAATGGCCTTGTAATTGGGCCAAAGGTAGTCAAACTGGCCGGAGGCCGAAGGTTTACATAACTGTCTGATGCCCAATAACTAATTTAATGACAATCGGGTATATATTAACAAATCAAATGCATATTAAGACTAAATTGGGCCAATACGAGAATCGCTGGGCTAATATGAGATATTTAATTAATAGATATCTGGTATAAATCCGCTGCAATATGCGATTTAACCTGCTCTCCCGACCTGTGCCCCCCACCACACCTTGAAGAAACCTCGGAAGCTAATGCTCGGCGAAATTATATAAAGACTTACCTTTAAGCTTCTTCTTGGATGGAACTTCTGCAAAATCGCCCTGAAAATAAAATAAACAGTTTAATAATCAGTGGGTAGATTATACCTCATTATTACATTGTACTGTTGACTTCAGGAATTGCACCATGTGGTATTGTGACAGCCACTTTTCTTATTCCTTATTTTAGAGGTGACGTCTAGTATAGTGTCCTTCCTAATCTTCATCTTGGTTTTGATGTTAAATCACGAATTTGTTTTTTTCTTAATCTCATCTTGTCAAAAACGTATTGTTCTTTTTTGTAGATTTTATAAAATACACATTTTTTGCTTATTTAAAATAGTCAGCGCCAGGCAGGTCATTCAAGAACGAGCGTGCGATAATGATCTTTGAACATCATGACATCCATGTGATGCTTAAATTCTTCTAGTTTTCCATGCCATTGTATACCTTGATGAAAAACAGCAAAGAAATTGTAAAATATTTATAAAAGTGACTGTGACTCGGTAATTTTTTTGAATAACCAAGCAAACAATTGCGCAGCACTGATGCTGACGTACATGAAACTGCAGGTGCAAATATTGAACTCGTCTTTTCACCCACAGCCACAGCTTCAAGTACTTTATTTTTATTGTTATTCAACTAAACATTTTCGTTGTAAGAAAAATAATTCGTATTTATATCACGTAAGTTCATTAATAAAACACCCCAAATTCATACATCCCTACATACCATTTTACGTTCCGTCACAATAGTGGTACACGTATACCGGTAAAACAGTTAATGACAAGTAAAGTAAAAATGATTATTCAATAATTCTGCCTTAAAAAGCCTGGAGACCAATTAAATATTATTCTTGTGTCTGAAATGGGTACATAAAACGTTTGTTTGTACATTAATACTGTTTAATCAAATTTCAGGCCTATTGAAATTCACTCCAGCGCTACAGGTTTACCAATGGCGCGTTTAGTAAACAATTGATCGAAGACCCTGGGCTTAAATCGGTTACAGATTTTTTATAACAATATAAAGTAATAGTTTCTCTCATTTTACAATCTTAATGAAAAATGAACACTGCAATGTGTAGAAAAATATTTAAGCGCAAAAAGTAAAAATAAAAAAAAATTAAAATGGAATGTGTCTATGTGTACTATAAAACAAGTACAAGTAATTTACTTAAGTCATAAAAACCGAAACAATGTTATTAAAGTTTACTTATAAAGCTAATTGAGAAAGTTAATAAAATGATTATTTTGGGCGACAATCCAGTATCATTCGATCTTCCTTGTACTGACATGGCAGTAGCACGTGTTCCTACCTGACAACCAGGTACATATTTTGATGTTAGATAATAAAGTTAGATATAAAAGCGCTATGTCAAGTGCAGAGGTCTCCAGTCTTCCCACGCCTATGTCATTCAATAAGAATAGAGAAATATATGTTGATCACGGAGAAACGTTTGAAGGATTTACTCTCTAATGCTTTAATGAAGCTTACAATTCATTTTTTATGACTTCCTAATCCGAAAAGTAAAGAATACCTTTTGAAAACAAATAATCGAATGTTCACCGGTCCAAATCAGCCCTGCAGTTTAAAATTACTAGGTAAAAGGTTGAGACCATCTCCGCCTGAAGGTGACGTCAATTTCTTAAAGGTGCTTAGTCATGGTTCAGGACGTAAACTATTTTAATTAAATAAGTATTTTAAAATATTAGAATTTATCATCGAAACTGTAGAAGATTTGTAATCAAAGTAACTGTGATGTCGAATTCTTACACAGTCACGTACGAGTGAATTAATTGTATCCAAAGTTGTTATCCAGTTACTAACTCAGTAACACTCACTTACAACGGACACTTAAATGAATTTATTAGTATAAAACCAGCTTAATCCGCGCATGTTCAGTCATTTATAGGCATCACATCGTTGTACATTTGGGCGCGTCACGGGAAAAGGTACATTCGGGCATTTGACGTCAAGTCTTGAAATGACGTCATTAAGTTGAGCAGACGATATAACTTATTATGCATTTCGCGGTAAAATAAAATTATGTTGTCAAAATGTGTAATAAAATTGCCAATAAGTTATGAGAAAATAATACATAATGGTAAGATCTTTCCAACTATAGAACAACTTAAATGTCTAAAAATATCACCGAATGCACCTTTTCCCGTGACGCGCCCCATTTAATATAAGCCTCACATGAGACATCGAAGTATTCCATCCTGAACTGTAAATAGGCAACTTTAAAGTAAACTTTGCACAAGGTCACTTGGGACCTTGGCTGAAGGTTATAAAGCTGAGGTTGGAAACCAGTCTCAAATCTCAAGCATCTGATTGGCTGAGATTTGAGACTGGTTTCCATGCTAAGTTTTATAGCCTTGGGCACTTGTGAGTAAATATACAGATTAGTTCCTTACAATAACAAGCACTGCTAACAAATAAACTTGAAGTCGATCGGCTGATGCTGATATTTCTCTGAGTATTGATCCCTTCGGTCTTCTACTGTGGTATAAATTAAGTTCTGCACTCTCTTACACTATCGGCTCATTACACTCACCTCTCTTAATAGACTGGGACTAATTTCAACTACTTTTACTTTAACTCAAAGCAATAGTTCACCAATTACATTTAAAATAGCTTGGGTTTCTTGACATTGAGCCTTTCGCAGAGATGTAAGGTGAGTGTAAGGAACGACAACTCTGCGAAGGAGATTGTAAGTTCTGGGGACGAACTTTCGCTCAAAAGCCACAGATGATATATTCGCGCGGTCATTAATTCGTGCACTTGCATTTTTCTAATACTCAGTTATACATAAATACATATTATAAGTTCGATGGGATTAAAATTCGCGCATTTATCCTATTGCGAATTTTGTACTTTCACGAAATACAATGATACAACAGTATTACAATGTATAAAAATGACATTTACATCATAATCAGAGTTCAACATCCAGGATAACTTTGATCAGATTTGACTTTTAGCGACCCTGTATTTTAGAATTTGACTTCTGGTCAATTACTTTCTCCAGCTTAGGTTCCATTGTTGAACATAATATATTAATTGCTATTATAAACTGTAGGTCATGTCGTTTTGCCGTGGACAAACAAAAGATCAACGGGTTACTTACGTCAATAGAAAGTAACCAATCTTACAATAGGTTTGACATTAATGGAAAATGAAAGAATTCGTATGACACAGTCTCGATATTTCAGATAATTTACAGTCTAATAAGGCCATTTCCGCGGCCAAAATGTTAAAGATAAAAATCTAACAGAAAAATAAAAATCCGGCAAAATGCATTAAAATTAACAAAAAACTCATTTAAATGCTGCCTTTTTTCAACTCTAAGTTCCACCCAAAAACAAAGACCAACCCACTATTAAGACCACTTTTTCCTGTCCAAAAAGAAGTCAATAGACGGGTTTTCATGTATTTAGAAAAAAACTCTTTCAATAAAGCGCGATGTTGTTTTATGTATGATCGCTAATGTTAAAGAAAGAGACAATTCCATTTATCCATCTATTATGACCGTACTTGTACAGTGTTACGTTACTTTTAAACCATTTTGATTTCGCCCTCAGGAGACCAAAAGTACGAAAACTCGAACAAACGATTTGGGATCACGAAAGTACGATATCGCGATATAAACATATCGCCATCGCATCGTACTTCTCGTCCTCGCCTATCACATCGTGGTAACGCGACTTCTCATCGTGTTTACGCGACACAGCATCGTATTTTTGCGTTTTCGTGGTCTGGCCCAAGAGGTCGACAGGGCGAAACAAGGATGTCCCAACGGAGCACCATACACTTGGGACAGAACGGTTGCTGATATATCTCTAGAATCCGCGTTATGAAATTTAAAATACGTATTAAAAGTTTTAAACATTGTACGGATGTCGAATCAAGGCGCGGGTTCGAGACCCGAGATCGCCGATACTCTATGTCTATACTCATCATATTGTATAACACCTTAATTCTTCTAAATGCGAAATGAATCCGTTCGTTATTGTAATCTGTATGTGTAATCAATAAACTATAATCATGAATGAATGAACCAATCAACAAATAAATCATATTTAAGCTTGTCATATAATATAATATAAAATATAAAATCGACAAACAAGATGACTTACCATTCTGAATTATTTCAAAACTGAAACCAGTTTATCGATAGATGAAGTTTAATCTTTCCGGTGCTTTATTTTTCTCTTATTTTGTTACAAAAACAACATTTGAAAATGTCGCTTTTGATATGCACTTCCGATTGGCTTTTGTGATATCACGTGCCACTATGACAACGTGGATTTGTTTATTTGTCGTCTGCTGTCTCCAATACACAGAAGATGTTATTGCTCGATCACTCCCGGTGATTTAATTTATAAAGAGTAAGAAGAAATATTTCAATTTAAATGCCACTTACTGCCTGAGAGGTTTAAGAACTGTTAGGATAAAAATGTTTACGATCCTCACATAACGTGAGATCAATATCAGTAGATAATATACCAAATATACGTCTTACAATTACGACCTACACTTAACATATATTTTCAAAGTATACCACGCATTGGGGTAAAACTATCATAATTCTAAAATAAGAACAATACATACCCCTTAAAGCGTAGATTTTACTTCAACTGATTCGATACCCTTGATCAATCTCGGTGTGATTCCAGCAGTCTTGGGAATCCAATAGAACGGCTAATTTATTATTTAAAAAGCTCAAACATTACGGCATCTACATGTGAAAAGTAATAAACCAGATCAATGATTTGATATTAACGTCTGCAAGATTGTACTGCGATATTATTACATTTCGCGGGAACTTATTTTCGTGGACTTCATAGGCAGATCGATCTACGAAATCAAAGGATTGAATAAAAATAATAGAATGAGGATGACATATCTGGCGTGTGATTTACGTGAGTCTAACACATAACTAGCGCGTGTCAACGCAAGAGAAGCGTAAACCAGAGACCAAGTAGGATAAACATGAAAACCATTGCTAGCGTGTCCTGACATGCCACTGGCGCGCGACGAACGATTTATTAACGTAAGAAGAGCTTGATGAGCGTTTGTCTTACGTGTGAACAACGACAGAAGGCGCGTGGACGTTCGTTTCACTTATGTCACACGCTGCGTGCGCTAGGGGACCGTTCAGCGGTCGTTCACAGGTTCGTTCACTGCAAAGCAACTTCTGAACGTTCGTATTAAACGACCGATCTTTGTATTAGTCTTTTCGACAAAAAAGTTTATGGAACTAAAGCTTTTATTATTGTAATAATATTATTTGGTCCTGTTTATTAACGGCATGTGCCGTTTTCTACAGGGTCGTTAAAAGTCATATGACTTTCAGATGTAATGATTATGGTACGTTTGAAAGCTATTAACATACTGATTTCTATCATTTGTAAAGTCTTCATTCAAACGATGGGAACAATCCGCTGAGAAAACGTGCATTTATACCCGAAACGCTTTACAACTTGCGATATTTACATCTTGTTCACAAGTTCAATAAAATCTTATTAAAAAAAACTCTCCAGCTGCGCTGAAGGAGTCAACAATCATAGGCACATTTATTAACATCGATTTGTAAGATTAACCATACCGATCAAGTATTCTATTCAACATATGAAAACCCTGTTTTCTCTTTCATAATTATACCAGCATTCAGCTGGCTCTAAAATCGTTCAAGGAAATAAACGGGTTTCAGATGTATCCAAGATAAAACATAATATAAAGATGAATAAATGCGTTAAAAGCAGTGCAAAGTCTTATTTTATACGTCAGCGAATCAATGTTTTAATGTTTATGTTGAAATTATATGTGGGTTCTTGTTGTTTTGAAACCAAAGAGGCCAGTAAAACTCACGATCCAGCTATGAGCATGATCCATTCAGTGTATATTTCTCTCTCTTTTTTTTCATCTGCTCTTTACAAGTCTGAATGTGCATGTAACTATAACAAAAACTCGTTCAGTTCGAAAACATTGGAAAATATCATTTAAAATGCTAAAAATTTTCAATGGTATGGTGATAAACATGTATTAATAGTATTTCCAATATCTTTGAGTATTTGAATAGTTCAAATTGTGTTTCAATGCTGCTACATGTAGTCTAAGTCCAAAAAGCCATAAGTTGTGCGAGTCTACAAAAACTAAAACAAGCACTAACTTAGGACCTTTGTGAATTTGCAATAGTCCATTTCTCACTTTAAGCAGTGATTTAATTAATTATTCACTTAATACATATTTCTAGGCAACTAAACACACAAAATTAGTCGCAAGGATACAGGTATTTATAGTTGTCAGCATTTCTTGTAGAATATAAAATCGAATTTCTGTGTCTGTAAAGTTTCGTGAATCTGCGATGAAAGGTTCACTGAATCTGAGTGGTGCTCATGAAATTTAATCTGATAATGTTAATTTACATTTGAAGCTTTCAATTATCTGTCAAAATTAACAGTATTGTCACTGAGTTTATTCAAATCTATCATTGTTCTTGGGAAGAAAAAATAGTTTAATTTGTCACTATTTGTATGTATAAGCTGAAAACATTTTTTTGTTATTGTTCACTTTATATGCAACAATGTTCTTATGTATATAATTTCGTTTTTCTTGGCTCTAATTGTCCGTTTGGGTCTAAGAAGTTTCAGGTTGCGTTCGATGTTGTTACCCCAGAAACTGAAACAAACTAACAAACAAATGAGACTAAAGCCCGTCAAAAAGTGAATAAATGCGTTATAAATGTCCTGCTACATTTTTTTCTATACAAAATCTGAAAGAGAAACAGAAAATATGGACTTTCGCAAGATATTGACATATCGAAGCACAGTAGTGTGGGTAGGTGGGAACTTGTCCTTTCTGAAGATGTGCTGTTAAATATTTAGCGATAAAAATCTATGAAGCAAACGCTTATAAAGTGTAGCACGAGAAAAACGAATAGCGGGAAAACTAGTCTAGATCATCTAGACGTTCTGTCATTGGTCAGTATCACACTACTACATCATTTCATTTGACGCAAGGACTATAACTCTTAAGTTTCCTGACGATAGATCTAAAACTCTGATGTTTCAAGGCGATCCTTACGCAAGGATTGTAACTCTGAAGTTTCTAGGGCGATTCTGACGATACATCTATAACTCTGATGTTTCAAGGCGATCCTTACGCAAGGACTATAACTCTGAAGTTTCTAGGGCGATCCTGAAGATAGAATTATAACACTGATCTTTCAAGGGCGATCCTGACGCAAGGACTATAACTCTGAAGTTTCTAGAGCGATCCTTACGCAAGGACTATAACTCTGAAGTTCTAGGGCGATCCTGAAGATAGAACTATAACTCTGATGTTTCAAAAGCGATCCTTACGCAAGGACTATAACTCTGAAGTTTCTAGGGCGATCCTGACGCAAGGGCTAAACTCTGAAGTTTGTAGGGAGATCGTGTGACGCAAGGGCTAAACTCTGAAGTTTCTTGGGCGATCGTGATGCAAGGACTATAACTCTGAAGTTTCTAATGCGATCGTGTGACGCAAGGGCTAAACTCTGAAGTTTCTAGGGCGATCGTGTGACGCAAGGGCTAAACTCTGAAGTTTCTAGGGCGATCGTGATGCAAGGACTATAACTCTGAAGTTTCTAGGGCGATCGTGACGCAAGGACTATAACTCTGAAGTTTCTCGGGCGATCGTAATGCAAGGGCCATAACTCTGAAGTTTATAGGAAAATCCTGACACAAGGAGTATAACTCTGAAGTTTCTCGGGCGATCCTGACGCAAGGGCTAAACTCTGAAGTTTTTAGGGAGATCCTGACGCAAGGACTATAACTCTGAAGTTTCTAGGGCGATCCTGACGCAAGGACTATAACTCTGAAGTTTCTCGGGCGATCGTGATGCAAGGGCAATAACTGAAGTTTATAGGAAAATCCTGACGCAAGGACTATAACCCTGAAGTTTAAAGAGGGATCCTGACGCAAGGGCTAAACTCTGAAGTTTCTTGGGCGATTCTGATGCAAGGGCTATAACTCTAAAGTTTCTCGGGCGATCGTGATGCAAGGACCATAACTCTGAAGTTTAAAGGAAAATCCGGACAAAAGAATATAACTCTGAAGTTTCTCGGGCGATCCTGACGCAAGCCCTAAACGGTGATCCTGACTTAAGGACAATTACTCGGAAGATTCTCGGGCGATCGTGATGCAAGGACTATTTCTCTGAAGTTTATAGGGCGATCCTGACGCAAGGACTATAACTCTGAAGTCTATATAGCGATTCCAACGCAAGGACTATAACTCTGAAGTTTCTAGGGCAATCCTGACGCACGGACTATAACTCGGAAGTTTCTAGGGTGATCCTGACGCAAGGACTATAACTCTGAAGTTTCTCGGGCGATACTGACGCAAGGGCTAAACTCTGAAGTTTCTAGGGCGATCCCGACGCAAGGACAATAACTCTGAAGTTTCTCGGGCAATCCTGACGCAAGGTCTATAACTCTGAAGTTTCTCGGGCGATCCTGAAACAAGGACTATAACTATGAAGTTTCTCGGGCGATTCATACGCAAGGGCTATAACTCAGAAGTTTCTCGGGCGATCATGACGCGAGGACTATAACTCTGAAGTTTCTAGGGCGATCCTGACGCAATGACTATAACTCTGAAGTTTCTCGGGCGATCCTGATGCAAGGACTATAACTCTGAAGTTTCTAGGGCGATCCTGACGCAAGGACTATAACTCTGAAGTTTCTTGGGCGATCCTAACGCAAGGACTATAACTCTGAAGTTTCTAGGGCGATCCTTACGCAAGGACTATAACTCTGAAGTTTCTCGGGCGATCCTGATGCAAGGGCTATAACTCTAAAGTTTAAAGGGCGATCCTGACGCAAGGACTTTAACTCTAAAGTTTAAAGGGCGATCCTGACGCAAGGACTATAACTCTGAAGTTTATAGGGCGATCCTGACGCAAGGACTATAACTCCGAAGTTTCTAGGGCGATCCTGACGCAAGGACTATATTTCTGAAGTTTCTCGGGCAATCCTGACGCAAGGACTATAACTCTGAAGTTTCTCGGGCGATCCTGACGCAAGTGCTATAACTCTGAAGTTTCTAGGGCGATCTTTACGCAAGGACTATAACTCCGAAGTTTAAAGGGCGATCCCGACGCAAGGACTATAACTCTGAAGTTTCTCGGGCGATCGTGATGCAAGGGCCATAATTGAAGTTTAAAGGGCGATCCTGATGCAAGGACTATAACTCTGAAGTTTCTCGGACGATCCTGACTCAAGGGCTATTAGTTGAGTGAAGTTTCTTGGGCGATTCTGACGAAAACCACACTACGGGGAACGATATTTATTTAATTCATCTTTTTCCTTTTACCATGTAATGACACTCAATGGACAGACGAACGACGTAGGTACCCTTCAACCGGACATGCTAATCACTTTTGGCGCCGCTTCCGTTTTGAAGTTTAAGGCAAGATTATAGTCAAAGGAGCTTGTCATACATTTTTTTACTGAAGTGCATTGACACAGCTTAAATAGGCGTTTCTGGATTTTACTGATAAGGAAAAATCAAGAACAAGTCAATAAGGCGGATAAGCTTCACTCATTTATGCCACTTTTGTATGTTTACGGAAATATGCAATAATATATCCATACGTTCTTTATGAGGACAAATATGTAGTCACTGTACTAGTTTTGTAATTTTGCGGTCGCAGTAACCTTTTGCTACATTTACACTTAAAGAAATAAGAAACGCAACTTTAACACTCAATATTATCTCTAAACACGAAATAAATTTCGTGTTCAAAGAAGTTGAGTTTCTAATATCTTTAATTATAATTAAAACTGAGATGATCATACGGATGGGTTTTTGATTGTAGTTATATTTATGCACATATATTATTTTCAAACCTTTTTATCAAAGGCAGATTGGTGTCCTGTTCAAAAACCTTGCAAGCTTTCTAGAGATCCCAAAACCATTTTCATTCAACATGTCAGCTTTGAAACGCTGTTGACGTTTTAATATAAATAATAAGTGAAAATTGGCCAGATTATAGGAAAAATGTGTTTTTATTTTTCTGTTACTAAATTCGTTGCAATTGTTGGATGAAAAGCGTCATTAAACACAAAATTGCTCAGGAAAACCACGTTACACAGAGTTTTCTCTAAGATATAACACTTTTGCTCACGAAAAAATGAATGTCAATATTCGCTGTTCTCTTATTCGGATTCGGATATTGTTCAATAATCCCAAGAATATACTGCTTCTTGCTTTTCAAATGTTGCCGTTGGCGTTGTCTGTGACATGCAGGATTTACATTCTCAGATCCCCTATCGAACGTATATTCTGTTTACTTCTTTCTATTGTTTCTCGTTTAGAGCAACCCCATTCTTTTATCTGTGGACCATACGCGCTGAACATAGAATGGTATTAATCTGAAACTTCCGCATTGAAGGTTATATGTTCATCGCCATATGCATACCATCGTTTGGGATGGACCAAAATTGTACTTGTATAGGTGTAAATATTGAGTTGCGCTCGGGGCTAGGCGGCGTTGGCAGTAATATGCATTTCCATTACTGCCAATGAACAGTCTCAATCAAACCGAGCCTGCAATATTTTCATATTTGTTGTGTTAGGTGGCTTTCCAAGTTCCCCTTTTCCTCTCTTTCTTCAACAATACACACAGTACTGTGAACGTTAAGGTTACACGAATTTGCGTGTATCGTGCGTCCGTCTAACGTCTATCGTGCATCCGTCTATTGTATATCGTGGGTCTGTCCAAAGTCAATCGTGCATCCGTCTATTGTGTATCGTGCGTCAGTCTAACGCCTTTCGTGCGTCCGTTAATCGTGTATACAGGCTTCTGTCTAACGTGTATGTTGCATACTTCTTTCGTGCATCGGCGCTTGTACAAGTTGTGAAGACGGTCACTTAGCAGGCGAAATATACGAAATAACTCTCACCTGATCTTGACTTCGCTTTAATTTAGCAATCTGGTTTCTCGGTAAAAATCAGATTTCCAGGGTGAAAAGTCTTTTTAGAGGTTCAGCGACGAACAGGTATAGTTTTACTATCATAAGGGAACGAAACCAAATGTTATCTCATATTATTATTTTCAGTATTAGTTATTTCCCTTACCGCATATCGTTATTGTAAATAAAATCTGTTAAATCAAAAGCAGGGTTGGCAAAATGCCGGCGGATATGAATATTTTCCATGCCGGCGGTATTTACCGGTATTCACTGGCAAATACTGGCAATTACTGGCAAATTCTGGTCGATTGAATAGACCAGTCTTGAATTTATACAAATATGCCTATTATCAGAATCATATATATAATTTCAAGTTTACACATCAACTGCCATTATATTTGTTATTAAGTTTAACACTTTTATCAGTTATCCATAATAAATTAAAGTACTGAAAAAGTGGTAATTTAAATTGACCACCCATGGAATTTATGCAATACAATGTATTCCTCATAGTCAGCATTTGAATAACTTCAAAATTCATTTATTAACAATAATGGATTCAGCTTTTAAGAGGGTTAATTTTAATTACAAAAACAAGTAATCTACACAACTTAAATAAATATACATGAAAACAATAACAAATAAGGTTAGATACAAAGAAGCCTCTGTCTACCAAGCAATCTCCTAATTCCCCCTAAGATACATCTGATGATCACACCCTAAGATGTATCTGTAACAGAACACCAGTTTGGCAGCTTTCTGCAGTCATACCAATACACAACCATTTACTTGCACCTTGAAGAATCATATAGGTTATTTATGACACTTTACTGTTGCCTTTGTTGCCCCAGGCTATTACAGCCCCATGTAAGTCTAGACCTTATGGCCTTGCTTGTTAAGTGTCACCGCAAGGTGAACAGGTGGATCAGCATTAATTTCTCACCTGCTGTATTTTTATGTTCTAAGTAAAAAAAAAAGCAGTTCTTTAAGATTTATTTTTACTTTAAGTGCTTAAAGTCATTACCTGATATGAAATTTAATAAAAATATCTGAGTAATTTAATTATTATTATGATTATACATTAATAACAGTCAACTAAGTTAAGATTTCTGCAGTATTTTAAGGCAAAAAAACTCATCTGAGTAGTATTTGCCAGTATTTTCCAGTATTTGCCACTTTGGGGAGTATTTTCCAGGCCGGTAAATCCCGGTAAATACCACCGGCAAATACCGGGGGTGGTATTTACCACCCAACCCTGATCAAAAGCAGTGTTTATTATGTCAAAACAAGAACTATAAGACACTTATACCTATGACACTGGCATACAGATACTTTGATATGCATTTTGTGTATCTACACAGCCGTGTTTAAAGACACATTACTCATAAATACATCACCGGATGTTCCTACCCAGACAATTGCTGACATTTCTGTTTTTTTTTTGTAGGGGGAGGGTGCATTAGATGACTAGTTTGACCCGAAAGTGATATGTAAAGTAACTTATATGTTTTTACGGACACACGGATGCCAAATTTATGCCTTAAACACTGAATCTTCATCTGAGAGTGATATTGTTACTGCACACACCCTACAAATTAAAAAAAAATAGAATCAGTATTGTGCCGAAACAAGACAAAGTACCTACTATGTATTGGTTGCCTAAAATGCACAAAACACCGTACAAAGCAAGATTTATTCCAAACTTCTTGTACAACAACACAATTATCCGTGCTCTTAACATCTTGTCTTACAGCTATAAAAGAACAGGTAATTAGGTATTGCAAAAACGTTTTTTGAAACCACTGGCAAAAATTTTTTTTGGTCTATAAAAATATCAAATGACGTTTTGAAGAAGCTTAAATCAAATAATTTTCAGGCGTTCTATTTGTCTACTTATGATTTTTCAACTCTGTATACATCTCTCCCTTACAATTAAATAAGAGACAAGTAAACCAGTCTCATTGAAAAAAACTTTTGCTAGAGAAAATAAAACATTTATCGCTTGTAATGAACATAGGACATTCTTTACAGATGGTTCTTATGATAATTATACTTCATGGACCTGTCAAGACCTTATACAGGCGCTCACATTTTAATTGGATAATATTTATTTGAGATTTGGTACCTCTATTTATAAACAAATAGATGAAAAGGGAACTTTGAAGACCCTCGACCACGACAAATATAAAAATATTGCAGGCTCGGTTTGATTGAGCCTGTACATGGGCAGTAATGGGGTTACTTATTAATGCCCACGCTGTCTAGCCCCGGGTAAAAGTAATAGGCATTCCATTGGGTACTAATTGTGCACCCCTTGTTGCTGATTCATTTTTATACCGTTATGAAAGAGACTATCTATTATCTCTTTCTACCGAACATTAAGATGATATTATAAAAGCTTTTAACAACACCTCGAGGTACCTCGATGATTTATTAAATATAGATAATAAGCATTTTCCATCACTGGTCAATAAGATTTATCCAAAAGAACTACAGCTTAATAAAGCTAACACTTCAGAAAAGCAAGCAAACTTTCTTGATCTAAATCTGTCCATTGAAAATGGGTACGTCACTACTAAAATATATGATAAAAGAGATGATTTTAATTTTTAAAATAGTTAATTTTCCGTTTTTAGACGGCGATGTTCCTCGTGCAACATCTCACGGGGTTTATATCTCACAGCTTGTTCGCATTTCAAGAGCTTGCAACGATGTGAATGATTTCAATGAACGTAATCTTTGCATTCAGAAAATCTTTTAAAACAAGGTTATCGGTATCACAAAGTAGGAAAATCTTTTGCAATTTTATCGTTGATACCCAGATCTTATTCATCAATACAGGTGCAGTTTAAAATCTCTATTGCAACAATGTATTTCACAGCCAGTTTTTATGGAAATTTAATTTATAAACTTAAGAAGATAAAAGGCAATGTTAATTTTTCCCAGTTAGTGGTAAAACCATCTGTAAATTTAAAAAGAAAGGTTACCAACATGATATTTTACAGCGTTCTGTAGTCCTGGTGATTAACCCATCTACAGTTGATCGTTATGCTTACCTCTTTGGTTGCACGACGATGGCAGGGGTTTAAGAGTGAGATCATTGAGTAACCGCCCTTTGGCTTTGCAATGCTATTAGCCTTTTATGTTTTATATGTTTGTATGCTTTTGCATGCAACATTGTAGAGCCGATGGGTAAGTTGGAGTTATTTCACCAACTTGAAGACAATATCTGAGGTTCGATCGCCACATTCATATACAGACTGCCGTTGAAAGTAAATAATTTTGACAGTGTTATGGCACCAGCTTCAACAGTCATATGAAGCATTTAGCAGACACTGAGATCTGTTTTAGACTCTACAATTACAACTTGATCGTCGGCATACTTTAACGTAAAGACATGTTCATTATTAACCATACACTCATCTCAAAATAAAGTCTGAAGTGCTCCTTACCTTGTGGGAACAATTCTGCTCATCTGCTTTAACACCGTTGTATTAAGACTATGTGGATTATATCTAAATTTATATCGAACGAAATATCTTTTACTTATTGCTAGACTGAGCCGATACATAGATCTGGAAGTGGATCCCTTGGATCAGTGCGTGATGCCGCCGGAATAGGTTTGAAACACATTTACACCATACCGTAGACGTTGCTCCGGTATGTAAACACCTGTAAAGTACAACAGCTTGACATATCAAAATTTAATTTTCTTGTATTTAATTGATCATAATGAAATTTTAATTTCTTTAGGACCAACTGTTTCTTGCCGTTTCCACCCACTTTAACAAACTTTACGACGCTAGGTTCTATGTTATCTACAACGTTTAAAAGCCGGCGTTTTTAAAGATTTCGACAGAAAATAATTCATTATCCCAGAGATTTTGATGAAAAACTAGGTGCGACTCGTAAAACTTTATGATACTTTTTCGGTTTGAAACAGTCGTATATATATATATTTAATTTCGAGTTACACAGCTCATTAAGGGACACGTAAATCACATGTACTGATTCCAACTTGGTTGGAAATTATCTGAACTTGACAAAATCGAATGTTGTAATTTAAAACCTTATATGATATAAAAATTACTTTCAAATTGCTAATTTTAAAAAATACTGCAAACACATCAAACGCAAACATAAAATACGTTAATACATAATATATTTTTTATTCTAGAAATACTATCTGATCAACAAAACAAACTAAACAGTAATAACCGAAGAGAAATAATAAGGAAGAAATCGTCACTGACTAATCAAAACGGAAATCCACATGTTACTTGGATCAATATAGTATATGGCATACATTCGCACGTACGCACGCACGCACATAAATATGTTGTGTTTTAGTCATATAAGTAAGACCAAATAATTTTATTGATTTTGAGAATCATTTAAAAAAATTCATTTCTTGACAAAAACACAAAAGTATTTGTTTTCGATATATTTTAAATTATAATAAAATCATAGATCTGTTTCGCATATATAACTTTCTTGCATTTAAACATTTTTATTTTATATAACTCCAAACTGTTCTCATATATATACAAACGATAAGGGGAGTCAGTATAGTATACTCTTCCGTGCGAATCAGATCTGTGATTTTATTATTATTGAAATACGTATATTGAAAAATGATAATTTTGCAATATTTTGTCAAGTAATGTCTCCAAATGCACTTACGTTCAAATGCAAGACATCGACAGAGCAAGTAAAGCTTATGAAAAAAGGAACGTTTCCGTACTGAATATTGCATATTTTACATTATATTCACAGTTCACAGTTAAGAGGCAACAGTGTTTAATTCTGTAACCTAAGATTGGTTTAATTACAATATTTTATTACAAACATGTCGCTGCAGATTTTAAAATATTTCCAGATTAAAAAAAATCCGTCTCCAGTAATTGTTTATATTAGGCTATTAGATATATGCCATATAAGTTAACTTAAAGCCCCGGTCACAACCCGCCGTACGTGCAAGTGCGTGCTGTCTACGTGCAAAAACGTGGGAAAAATTCAGGGATCTGTACGTGGTGAGTACCGCCTCCGTACGGATTTGGGAGCACGCTGAGACGCCGTAGCATTTTTAGTGCATGCTTTCTCTGCGTTCGAGCTGCGTGCGGGCTACGGATTCACCATCAGTACGGATGACGTGCGTGCCCTGTACGTCCACGAGCGAACAACGCACTGCCTCTGCGAGTCTTTGCGTGTTCCGTGCGTGGTCCGTGCATCCTCAGTTCAACTGTCCAAAACGCGCACAGAACTCAGGCGGACCTTACAGAGCAAGTACGTGCTCCGCTCTTACAACGCACGGTGTTCGCACGGACCTCTGCGGTATATAAAATATATATCGAGCATCGACATGTCGTCCTTATATATATCCATCGCCCAACAGCGACCGAAGTAAACTCACGTTCACGTACTTGCACGCACTTACAACAGGCGAGCGAGTAAGAACACCGTACTTGAGCAGTACTGCCTCCGTACGTTGACATGGAAATCGCACGGAGATCTTGCGTTTTAAGCACGTTGTCAGCACATATAACTCACCACCTACGGAACGTACGATGCACGCAACCTTTTACCCCTACACGTGGCGTGCGGGCCACGTACTCACATCTTGCGCAACCACGAGTGTGACGTGAGTCCTCTCTGCTCTTGCCACGTCCGACCGAAAAACGACGCGAACGTAACATCCGCAGAACACGTACGGACAAAAAAGACGCACGGCATCTTGTGACTGGGTCTTAATCCATTTAACTTTACTTGTATTCCTTTATTCATTTATATTAACTTAATCCAGGAAATTCACAGATCCTATGGAAATTTCTCCTGTACTTTTGTCGACGACCTTGACTTCTATTTCAGTTCCTGAAACTTTGAAACTGACTCTAAATTTTCTTTTTCTTCCTAGAACTGTATCAGGGATAAGTATAGAGAACTCGCCGATCCTCGTGCATCCTTCTTCTGTAACAAAGTGAGGCGTTTCCTTCGTTGAAGCATATACATCAAAGTTTATGCTCGTTTGGTCATCGTTAACCGGATTATATATCCGTTTCTCCGTTTCCTCACCAATTTTTATTGTTTGTTCTACTTTCGCATGTATCGCGAAGATGTTTTTACATCGTTTGACTCCGCTTTTATCGACATAAGTTGTTCCATCAGGGTGTGCGCACCATGGTGATGATTTATGAGTCGTAGACGTGCCATAAGTAATTTGCAAACCCTCCCAAAAACAGTGTTGGGTTTGTGACCGTAAATGACAGCTCCTTTCATTATAGCAAGGCCAGATTCTTCCGGAACAATGACGTGCAATCCATGAATTCTGCTTTTTATACTGTTCTGAAGCATTGGAGATTCGGAAAATCCTCCAACCATAACAATCGCTGTACAATCGGAAACATTTGGTTCTTTTAGAAGTTGTTTAACGTGATCAATGATCATTGTAACAGTGTCTTGAAAAAGGGTTCTCATTATCGCCATGCTCATTTTCATTTTGTCTTTATTTACAGTCACATCTTCTTTATATCCTGATTTCTGGACGCATTCATTCACCGAACAGCCAGTCATTTTAGTTACAAGTTCACTTTCTGAAGTTTCAGATTTGTCATGTAATCTGATTGTGGTCAACAGTCGAAAAAAAAAATTATCAAAATCTTTCTCACAGCAAAACGCAGTTCAATAAAGTATAGTCAGTAGTAGTAGTCATAACTTTGCACGAATACATGATATTTTTGTACTTTTATTTTACATACGTTAGATATTTCAGAACAGTAAATAAAAATTATTCCAATATTGAACATGATTATTAGTTCAAGTACAAATAGTTTTGTAGACAATCAACTCTGCAATTTTAAAAAGAAAAACGAAATTCATGTATTATCAGGAAACAAAATTGAATTAGTTCCTTTTTATATAGGTTTATTGAGGGAAAGTTCGTCATCAGTAGCTTCTTTATAAGGTAAGAATATTTAATACCTAGTATCCGACTAAGTAAATTCTCAAAGGCTTCATCAACTTTTGTACCACCCCACGCCCCGCCTGTGGCTTTGTGAACTTCCCGAATAAAACGCTTTAGCAGTATCTCATGTACTGTGATATCGACTGTGCCACCTGCAATAAAATGAGTTAAGATTGTCACAGATTAATTTCTTATTTTAAGGCTTGATACCTATGATGTATGAGCAATTGACTACTCATCTATAAATTGTAAAGAAGACTAGAATCGAAGTAAATTGTTGTTGGGTTTTTTTTCGCACCGTTTACTTCTGTATTGTTAGAAGCTAAAGGTAAATGTATTATTGTCTCCTGCTTAGTTATTCAAGTCCAGATTTTCATATATTTACACTGTTTTAGAACACTGGCATATTTGAGGCTAATGCGGTTTAAAACATAACACGATTACCATCAAAATCACTATATACTCGTTATTCTGTCGTGAAGAAATGTGTAAACATATCTGTATTTTATACATGTTTGACTAAAGTGAAAACTATCAGTTATTGAATTTGTGTAGATTTACCTCCGGCATCTAACACCAAATATGTGGTTCCTTCCGGAAATGTTGCTAGCGATTCAGTTCCTTCTTTTGCGACAGGAAGGTACTGGCAATAAATTGACGCTGCCTCAGGTTCTAACGTTATGATTAGTTGCTCTCCAGGGATGTCAGTCTGAGCGATAAATGTTTTATCATTAGCTGAAAAATATCGTTTACACATTTGTATGTTTGTCTTTTTCTAGACGGGACGGAGTAATCATTCTGTAAATATTCATATACATGTTACTCTTTTAAGTTTTATTTATCCAGTGGCGTAGCTACTGTTAGGCCCTGTAGGCCCGGGCCTACAACTTGACAAAGAAAATGACGTTTTCAAAAGTCTCAAAACTACAATAAACACAGAACGGGGTGGTATGGTAGCGGGTTCAAGCCGTTTTTGTCGAATCATATACGTAAGATATTTCAGAACAGTAAATAAAAATTATTCCAATATCGAACAACAGTACAGAGTTGATAATTACCAGCGTTTAAATCTTTTAAATCTTTGTAAAACAGCTAAGGATTAGGGTTTAAGGAGGTGGGTCATCCACCTTAGGTAGCTTAACGTTTGAAAAACTGATGACGAATTAATGCTACATAAATGACTTATCTCCTCAACAGTACAACTGGCATCTTGCTCTTTAGATGCTTTACTGCAGCAACATCTCTTTCGGATGTTGCTGATGCGGGACGTCCAGATCGGGTCTCATCGTTGATATCCGTTCTACCAGTTTTAAACAACCTGAACGATCATCTTACTGTGGTATAGAGCCTACTATGACACTATCCCCATAAACTTCGTCTAAATCAGATTTAATATCAGAAGCGGAAAAGCACAGTAGGGGCCTATTGCTCGAATTTTGCATTCGCTCTTTGCTCTTCTTAAAAAATGGTTCTCCTTGTCTGTCATTTTGAATGGCAGGCTAAATATATTATATTCACTGTGAATGTTTATCACGAGGTCCTCGTGCATATACATGTAGCGGAGAGTATAATCTTTCAATACATTTATAAGACTTTTCCAATAAGATAACATTAAATATTCAGACTGACAAATACGTCATAAATGCCCCTAGTATTGCCCCTATGTATAGATTGCATCACCATTTGAGCTGCTTCTCTCATGAACTTTTTAGCCGCGTCATTCCAGATTGCTGGAACTGTCAGAACCCATCGAATGTCGATATCTTTAACGCCCACTAGCCTCTTCTTCACTTCTGCAAGCATATAGTCTTTGAGATACTTTATTGCCAATGCAAACACTTTCTTTGCTGGTAGTTTCCGTTCCAGAAGCATCTTCCAACATAACGTTGGGTCTCATTCCCTGTTTAACAAATTAAAATTATTCTGTAACAATACACGTTACCAACGTTTTCTCAAAAAATAATTTCAGGTAGATTGTAACACGTACATATTTATAAAGTAACCATATCGAACTATATATTTCTTTTTTTTTGCATTTTAAATTGCTTTTAAATTTCCCTATGTAGGCTAATTTTATATGTAACGTGTCGCGTCAGGTGTACTTGGTTATGGGAATATTTACAGGGGGGATTCTCAATTTGGACGGAGTATAAAAACGACTCCAACAATGATTGGTAAATGTACAAGACAATACAATATCAACACTATGACACGTTGTTCGACAATGTGGGATCGCCCCAGATAACTTGCTAGAGTGCCTTAAGCGATTTGTGTTGAAAGGTGCATTGAGCTTGGAACTTTGTGAATAAATGGTGTTAGGCACGTTGTGTTTGTAGTGGAACACTTGGGTCAAAAGGAACTTCAGTAAGCGTATTTGCCAGCCGATTGTCCTTAGACCAAGTTGACTGTGCTATCGGTTATATAAATGTGTGCAGTGACACTGGCTACCTCATCCGCACTAGCATGTACGGGCTTCTGTTTCTGGTGAAACAGGAATTGTCGGTATTTTGCAATACGACAAGGTGGACACTTGGTCCTGAATAAGATAGTATCTGATGACACTTTACGAGAGGGCGATACACCCTATTCGGTACGGTAGCTAAGACAACTGATAAGACGACTTTGGCGCATACAGTTGAGCAAAGTGCACAGTGTATGAACTGTGGCTTGATAACCGATTGAGCTATTTGAAATTGACAGGGTCACTTTGGAGTGCCAGTGTTTGGGTGTCTTTGTTATGCACGACATTCGTTCGCACTTGGTAACACTTGGTAAATGAACGGATCATTTGTGAGACTGTTGTACACAGTGGTTTATAATTTGACTAAATGAAGTTTAAGACTTATATGTTTGGTTTGGTTTACAAATGGTATAGTCAATGAAAGTAGCTACCATTAGTATGCCAAGTGTCCATTTTGACAAATGTCAGCCAAAGGCATCGCCAATGGTCTGCCAAAGGTCGTGCCAGAGGTCTGCCAAAGGTCTGCCTGTGGTCTCCCAGTGGTCTTGCCAATGGTGACACTGTTACCGTACACTTGGTAGTGAACTAAAACTCTCCTGAGCTATTTTTAGAAACGCTCTGGCGGAGAGCTGGCGAACGAATGCGAATTTTCTTGTCTGTTGCTCTCTTTATAATAATGAGTTGATTGGGTCCAGGCTTTTGATGACAGGTACTAGAATGCAATTCAGTTGCAGATGTGAATTGTTAGTTTCGCATTAAATGAAAATACAAACAACGTGTCAAAACAAAACAATAATAATTCAATAAAACAAAGGTTGATTTATTAATTAAATTAATATACAAAAGGTATGGATTTGACCGATAATTCTGAAGATTCAGACGATTTTTGGGAATTCTAGGGTGTGATCTAAAAGCTAAAGTTGTTTGGTGCAATGCCCGGATATTGAAGGTGTCAAAATTGTATTGAATTACATAGAGATTGATGAATTGTGAAGCTGTTTGACGAATTTGCAAGTGGTTATGAATGTGAAAAATTATTTCTTGATGGTGGCTAATCATCCCCACTAGGTTCTATATTGAATGATGTTAATTAAATGATTTTTAATAGTGCTCGGCCGTTACATATATATTATGGAGGCCAATGGTTTTTAAATGTTATCAATAATCTGGCGTACATTACACAAGGTTTGATGCACTATAAAGAAATAAGTTCAATTATTATCCTATTTACGTACATGAATGTTTTCAAAATTGTTACATCATGATGATAGTACACTTTATGAAATAAGTTTTTTATACTTACAATTCCACCAAAAAGAAGCATTTTGAAATGTTTGAAAAAGAACCAGTCTTTATGGCACCCGGTTTCAGCAAGCTCAGCGTACTTGCTTTCGGCTTCATAACCGAATGAGTGTATCGTTTTACCATCATTTTCGATCAAAATACATGTCGGTGCTGCAAAAGATAATAATGCGCATGGACTTTTACACGGTCACTATTTGGAATTGGCTAATAAAATGTACTATTATAGGTACTTAATACATCAAATAGTAAGCAGTAGATTAGTGAAGGTTAAAACAAAAACAATAGGAATAAAAACAATAGACACAACTTATTACAAGAAATTTTTTAACATTGCTCTTTATCTTGACTTTGACGTTATATACGAAAAATATTATTTTAAGGATGTCAATTTATACGATGATACTTTAAGAAGTTTGATCATTGTTCGATGCTGCATGAATCTAGTGAATGCATTGTGTGCTACTAATTAAAACAAACTCGACGAAATAAGGTCAGAAGATCGAAGGCAACAGCGAGAGAGATTGTATTATAACCTGCAACATTCCTCTAACTTAGATTCAGCACTTTTTCCGGATTAAGATATCTGAAACTTTTAAAGAACAAGAAGATATTTTAACATTAGTTTCTTTCAAATATTCATGAGACTTTACGTAAATGTCTCAAACACAGTCAAACGTAGTAAAATGAAAATTGTAATTATAGAGCACGTCTGATGCCATATTGTTATAGTTGTGTGTATATATTTCTCGGCATGAGTCATTAAATAACTTAACAAGTTGTTTGTTGTTGTTTTTCTCAATAAAATGAACAACATGTAATCGTTATTAAGACATAGTGAGTGAAACGCACCTTTCTGTGAAAATCCTAAACCGTTGTTCCATGTTTTAGAAGACACTTTGGTGGGATTTTCTTTAAAATCGGTCTGAGAGGAAAACGCTCAACCAGAGTAAGAAGTTCCTAATCAATAGCAGCAACAAACAAATGTTCATTCTTTGACAATGTGTCAGTACCAACAATCTCAGCCTTCGGTTGTTTTGGCTGAGACTTTTCTGGCGAGGAAACGGCCAGGCCCTGTATCCTGTAAAATAATTGTGTTTGTTTTCTAATTTTTAACATCGAAACTCTTCTTTGACACATTACTTTTCCAATGAGAAAAGAACTGGATTTCAAAATCAAATCTATTTAGTGGCATGAATTGTTTGAAAAAAAAAACAACAACATTGAAACATACTTTTCTTCTTAAATATTGTATTCAAAAAGAATTACCATAATTATTAAAAAAGCGATCATTACATGTATAATTGGAGTTGATATGCCTAGAGAGTTGTACATGCTTTGAGTATAAGAACCAGGCAAATATGTTTGCCATTAACCGTTCGAAAGCGTTAATCCCTCGGGTTCTCTTTGCGTTAATTGCTTGGGGATTATTTTAGCTAGTCGTTTCAAAATCCTCTTATCTCTCTTTGATATCTCCGGATATGCATGTTTCACCTTTTTTTTCAATTGACACTTACGAGACGCTGTGATTTTGAGTGCTGCGAAACGTTCTCATATAGAATTAAGTATTAATAGCTAAGACTAGAAAAAACATAAAGCAATGTTTCTGCTGCAGATAGCCAAGAAGGACATGACGTATATACAGCGTTTTAGTTGTGTAGTGTTTGCAGTTTTGTGCTTACCTCATGTAGATACAGCTTACACTCGTAAGATAATTATATTGTTTATGATAGTTACCTTATTCTTTCAATTTGACGATGGCCGAGTACAAAATCTCCTATCAAATGTGCGTTTTCTGGAGGTGTTAAAACTTCCATTGCCGGAAATGCTCTTTTGATAGCATCCTGAAGCATACGCAATTCAGACAAACCGCCGGTCAAAATAAAGACTGAAATATCCTGCTGGTTAAAATCTTTCAGTTTGCCAACGGTAAATGTCAGTATATCGTCAACGGGTTTTCCGACTATCAATCGCATTAAATCTGCGTCAATGCTTAGGATAGCGTTTTTTACTTTAATGTTTTTACTGTATTTTGTCGGAATATCGATATCACCCTTTCTTCGAAAATTGTTTTCCGCTGCCAATTCTTGTAAAAAGAGAGGAATTCGAATATTTATTTTGTTGTCACTTTCCAGGGAAACGGATTTTATTTTCAAATCCAGTACTTGTAAGAACTCCGTGTATTCACTTTTTTGTTGAGTTTTGAATGTTGCCATTGCCGATGTTCCTAAAATAAATATCCAGGTATAAACATTTTATTTAAATAAATGAATAATATCCTTAAGGAATTGGTAATGTTAATGATATTATGTTTTGTTTAAGATAAAATTACTCTGAGGAGGTATATGCCAAAGTGACTATTATAATGGACGTAAACCAGAAAATCCATTTAAGCAGCCTTCAGGATTGTTCTACACCTTGATTGAGTACTGTATTCTGTGTGTTTAACTGATTGTGTACATTAAGTGAAACATGTCTTGACTTCCTGAATAACAATATATTTTGTGATATAAATTTCATTAAACTTACCAGAAACAGCAATACTAACATTTATTTAAAGGAGTTTTTGTAAATAGTACTTCTAAAATTACTTTTCTTTTATATTTCGGCCAGTTTTGAGATTGGTTGTTTCAATTTCCCAGATTATAGAATATAGATTTGGATATTGTTCAAATTTTGCCTTTGGCGTTGTCTGTGATATGCAGGATTTATATTCTTAGATCCCCTGTCAAAAATTCTTTAATGTTTAGTTCCGCCCATTGTTTTTTTTGTTTTCGTTTAGGGCAAATCCATTCTTTTATCTGGGGAACATACGCCGCTGAACATGGAATGGTATTAATCTGAAAATACTGCATTGAAGGTTTCATGTCCATCGCCATATGCACACCATCGTTTGGTATGGTCAAAATTGTACTGTTCTTTGGTGTAAATATTGAGATGCGCTCAACCCGGGGCTTGGCGGCGTAGGCAGTAATATGCATTTCAATTACAGGCTCAATCAAACCGAGCCTGCAATATTTTCATATTTGTCGTATTCGGTGGCTTTCAAAGATCATTTTCATCTGTTTTTAACATAAGTGAAATGTGCATATGAGGAATTGCCTCAACCAGAAAACACAACCTCCATGAGCAGCCAAACAGTAGAGAGGAAAAGAGAGCATGCTTTTTCAATAGTATTTTTTGCTTAAGTCCATTTCACACCACTAGACTGATTGGAATAATGACGGCTGCTAAAAATAGTTGGTTTCTGTTATTCAAGCATTTAATTAAATAGATAAAATAATCAAAATATCAGTATATTTACACTTCAACTTCTTCCTCAACGATGAAGTCTTATTTATCTAACGAATCATAATTTCTCATGGTAAACAGTGATGTAATAATTTGAAAGGCGTGGCTAAAGTTGAACCGTTCACAATTTATTGGACGTTGCATAATGTTTTGACGTGTGACGTCGCACGTTTTGCCACGAGTTGCTGTGAAAAAGCCTGGCGTCATTCAATTTGTCGTCAATGTTGCTGTTCCAACAGCCATCCGAAAACGCCGCAATATCACAAATTCTTTTAATAATTTCTGTTTTAAAGAGAGTATTCATGTGTGTAAATAATGCGGACTTCACACACTTTAAACAACCCAACTGTTTTCCATACCCAAATGAAAACCATCAAATATCGATTCAATCTTTAATTAATTCAGCCTGTTCGAGATCAGTTATGGAAATGCCTATTTATCTCCACGCTGCCTCCCCTCGGGTTGAGTCCAGCCCATAATTACACAGTTACATGTTCGCATTCTACAGGTGTGATTGATAACGACACTTGTTGAATGAACAGGGCGACAATTTACGGCCAAACACCAGAACAACGATACTGTGATATTTAAACGCGACTTACCGAATATTTCATCAAAAAAGGTCTCAATGGTATCTCTTATTTTGTTGCCACCACAATCCGTCAAAACACCACTGCCACTTCCTTTTATATCATTATTTGGCATGATCTCGTGCGCGCTTATCACGACTGCACAATCTTAAAATATAAATAACTCAGTTAATGTGAGAAGAAACTCATGTAAGAAAACATAAAAGAGATAAAAGAAGCTATTTACAAATAAACGAAAATTTGCGAAATTGGACTATATTTCATGTAAAACTAAGCAAGATGAAATTATCATTATTCCATTTCCTGTGATGTGTTTTGAATTCCGCAATTTGCCACGAAGTCGATTTTGTTTACCTTAGGATATTTTCTTGGATATTAAGGTGGGTCGATACCTTTGACGGTAAAATATAAAAGTTGCCCGATCATTTTGAAATTTGGCAGTTTGATAGAGTTTGACGTCCCGCGTTGCATAGCAACGTCTGTATTCCTCTGACGTCACGTTAATCACCATAAAAGCGCCCCCTAGCGGCGTTCTTCTGGAATCATCACGCCGGTCACTAATTTGCATATAACTTTATTGTCTGTCATCCGATAGTTATTCTGTAAATTTTGTTGTGTAGATAATTGAATTCTCTTTCCATCCATATCTTATTCTTAGTGTTTGATTCATGATAAATGAGCCGTATTTGTTCCGAATGGCCGGAGCGGCGTGTAAAACGTTAACTTATTGCATACGCGTTTGTCATAGTTTTTTTTAGAAATTAACAGAATGACAAAATAAAAAACATACCTAAACGATCTAGTTTTCTTGCAAAATAGGCTCGAAAAAACCCAGTGCTGGTAAAAAAGTGAGTTAGAAAACGTTATTTTCAGCAGACGCGTTTTTAATAAATTTGTAAAGATAAAAGGATTGGTACGGTGAAAGTGTTTTAATTTTTGATATCCTACTGTTGAAGTTCAAATAAATGGAATAACAAAATAAAAAAGGTTTCTTAACGATTCAGTTTTCTTATAAAATAGGCTCGGAAAAGTTCATTGCGCGTAAAAAAAATAACGTTTCAGCATAGCACTTCGATTGTTTATTTGCATATAACTTTATTGTCTGTTATCTGTTTTTTTCCCATAAAATGCGTTGTGTTGAAATTAAAAATATCTTTCTGTCCATATATTTTGTATTGTATTTAATTCATGAAAATTTTAACAAATTTATTTAAAACACGCGTGCTAAAACAGATTTTTATGCGCCGGTACGCGCATATGGAACTAATTTGTCCAATTTTTCATGAATTAAATACAATGCAAAATATATGAACATAAAGATAGTTTTAATTTTTACAGAACGCAGTTTACGGGAAAAAATCAGATGACAGACAATAAAGTTATATGCAAAAAAACAAACGAAGTGCTATGCTGAAGCGTAACTTTTTTACCCGCCATATGTTTGGTGATTTATACCACAAGTTAGAATTTTTTTTAATTAATGTGAACGCATGGGTAGAAGTTTTCATCAATTTTCAAAGTGAACGCAGTGACAGGAGTTTTTTGAAACCCGCATTATTTCACATAAAATGACATACACCTATATTGACATCATTAAAACAAACAAAACCCAACAAGAAAATGTGCAAGAACCTGTAATATATTGCATGTTGAAGTTCTAAATAAATAGCAATACCAACATTCAAACGAAATCTTTGACGATAAGAATAGTAATTTATGCGTTGCGTCTTATTTTTCGTTTGTACTTACCGTTTTTTAATATAAAGTCGTAGTAAAAGTAATGGTGTTGGTTGTGGCGACGGCGGTGGAGGAGGAGGAGGCGGAGGAGGAGGAGGAGGCGGAGGAGGAGGCGTTGGTGATGGTGGTGGTGGTGGTGTCGGTGGTGGTGTCGGCGGCGGTGGTGGTGGTGGTGGTGGTGGTGGTTGTGGCGGTGGTGTGGCGTTGGTGGTGGCGGTGGTGGTGGCGGTGGTGGTATTATAAACAAATATTTCAACAGTGTACACATAATACGCAAGCAGTATGAAAATAGAAACACGCTTAACACATTTTAAAACGTGAATATCAAAAATGCGTACTACAATCACGAAAATGAAAACATTGTCTATTCTACGTCTTCTGAAAATAAAATTGTAAAAGGAATGTATTCGTTACGTCTTATTTTTCGTTTGTACTTACCATTTTTTTAATATAAAGTCGTAGTAGAAGTTATGGTGGTGGTTGTGGCGACGGCGGCGGAGGCGGAGGCGGAGGAGGAGGGTGTAACTTTTGCTAATTTAAATTGCTTGGGATAAATTCCAGTTTGAAGACTTAAATTAAGAATTTTAGTTATGCTGTCTGCAACAACCTCTGCACTTAATTTAAGAAATTTAGCAGAGAGTCCATCTCGTCCTGTTGTTTTGGATGATGATAATGCTTTTAATTGTTCAACAACAAAGTCTTTATCCAACAAGGGGATATTGAAGCTGGCAGAATTTTCTATTTTTGAGTTTACAAAGTCAATTAGAGTCTGTGAAGGAGTTTTTGTTCTGAAATCGTGACTGGGATGAAGGGAGTCTGACAGAGAGGTAAAGAAGTTATTAAATATGTTTGCCATGGCTTCAGGGTTAGTTATTGAGTTGCCATCATTATCATTGATTTGCTGCTGACTTGCTTGAATTTTAGGCTTGCAGGAAAGTAGATTAAGATTTTTCCATATCTCTTTAGGATTTCGTTTATTGTTGTTAATTGTTTTGGAAAAGTAAGATGTTTTTGTTTCGTGAATTAATGAATGAACTATATTTCGACTCTTCCTATAATTTTCAATGTCACCAATTTTCTTAAAATAATCACGTGTTTTTGTTGCCTCTGTAATGTCTTTTGAAAACCATGGCTGCTGAATGGGAAATTTTACTATTCTTCTCTTTTTAGGTACATGCATGTTTAAAACATTAAGAAATAGATCACAGAAATAGTCAAGTGCATCATTTGGATCATCAAAAATGTCTATGACAGAAAAAGGTTGATTCTCTAGATCTGTAATAAAATCCTTTTCATTGAAGTTTTTCATGCTACGAAAGTTGATAACGTTGTAACAGAAACCATTTGATTCATTGCTTTTAAGACTTACAGAAGAAATTTTTCTAGTAAAACACACTGGGAAATGATCACTTAATGAAACAGTAGGGGTATTAATTTCTATAACATTGTAAGGCTTGTTAGTATAAATATGATCAATGATAGTTTATGAACTTTGAGTCACTCTGATAAATGTTTCTACCAACTGATGCAAATGCATATTGTCAGTAAGATTTAACCAGTTCTTATTAACTTTTGATAAATTGTTGAAGTCAAAATTAAAGTCACCAAGAAGATAGATTTCAGAATTTTCAGCATACACATTTTCTAAGATTTGTTGAAAGTTTTCTATCCAATTTTGTGTGGAAGATGGAGGTCTATAAACACATCCCAACAAAAAAGGCTTTTGTTTTCCGTATTTCACTTCTAGCCAAATGGCTTCCACATTTTCGTTTTCAATGTCCAGTCTCTGCCTGCACACTATATCATTTCTCACGTAGATTACTAATCATGTCATTTGTGTTCCTGTCCTTTCTGAATAACTAGTAGTTTTGAATTGTTATTTCTGAATTGGAAAATGTGTTGTTAAGAAAAGTTTCACTTAATCCAAAAAGATGTATATTTTCTTGTTCATTCAAAATATTTTTTATTTGATCTAGTTTTGGATACAGGTAATGAATATTTAAATGAGTAGATACGTAATATCTTTTATTACTATCTAATTTATATTATTGGTATTTATTTTATTCCAAAGAAATCAAAAGAAGCGGCGTATCAATAGAAAACGTAATATGTTTTATCATTAATCATTAAATTTTTTTCTGATAACAATAATGGAATGCGCTTCAAAGAATCGTTGAATCAATAGAAAACGTAATGTCTTTATCATTATCTAAACTATATTATTGACTTAAACAATTGAAGGTATTTCTTTTATTAAACAAAGAAGCAAGAACCAACATGTCAATAGAGACTAAATGTCTTTTGTCATTATATTATTAACTTAAACAATCAAAGGTATTTCTGATAACAATTCATGGAATGCGTTCAAAGAATTGGTGTATCAATAGAGAATTAATGTCTTTCATCATTACCTAATTAAAGTATTGGCATTCATTTTATAACAAAGAATGGCATGCGGTTCTAAAGAATTTGTGCCTGAATAGAAACTTAATATATTTTGTCATTACCTAATTTATAGTATTGGTATTTCTTTTATAACAAAGACCGGAATGTGGTACTATAGAACCCATGTATCAATAGAGTTATAAAGTCTATTATCATTATCCAATTTATATTATTGTCTATAACAATCGTAGGTATTTCTTTTATATCAAAGAATGGAATCAAAAGAACCGGTGTAACAATAGATTCATAAAGTCTATTATCCGATATTATTGACTCTAACAATAAAAAGAATGAAAGGAAAGAAAAGAGCCAATAGAAACGGTACGTTAATGAATAGAAAGAAAAGAACCAATAGAAACGCTTTTCGAACTATGAATGTCTTTGAACGTTGATGTTCATTTAGTCGCTGGACACCGAGGAGTGAACATCAGAAACAGGTATTTGCGATATTTTTTATTTTTATAATTTCTTAAACAACATGACGTCATGTTTACTGCGGTTTATCATGTGTCTTTCGTTTTCGGAAAATGATGTAATCTTTTTTAGAAAATGATGTTTATTTCAGAAAATGATGTAATACATTATTTGTGATCTTTTTTTAATGATGTAATTTGTTTTTCAGAAAATGATGTAATATATTTATTATGATCTTATTTTTCAAAAATATAATGATTTGTTATGATGTAATATTGACTGACAATAGATGATGTAACGTTGCTACGTCATCCGCTTATAGTAACAAGATGGCCGCTAACTAGGTCATGTATTTATAGAAACAAGATGGCCGCTATATAGGTCATGTTACGTAATGTTTGTTTGACTCCAAACCGGCCCAGAGACTACTGACTTAAAATGGCGACATTTTTTTTTAAAATGAAGTGATTTAATTCATATTGGACCAGTTCATTTCCTGTATCCAATCAGAATCATGCGATCTGATATTGGCTCAGTAAAATCCGTATCGGCCCAGGTTATCTCGTATTGGCCCATTAGAGATTTCACATGATTTGGGTGTAACCCATATAAAGTGGACTGCATTGTACATAGTGTGTCAATATTATTTAAGCTAATTAATAATAAAAAAATACACTAGCTTTACATCTAAAATACTGAAAACATTCTATGATAAAACTAAATAAATGCACCTTGTTGTTAAGATCTAAAACTCTAAGATAAGACATATATGGATCTTAAAAACAATAATGTACTCATAGTACAGCATATTGTTGGCAAAATTATAAAATACTAAATATCGTCGTATTATTTTATTATCTTATATAGAGCTCTACATATTTACACTTGTACTCAAAGCATTTTCTCCTTTCTTGGAGAATATTATAGCAGGTATTGATTGACAAATACATCAAATTATCTTCTGTAAAAATGTAAATGAATTTTTCATGTACTGATTCCAACTTGGTTGGAAATTATCTGAAAGTGACAAAATCGAATGTTGTAATTTAAAACCTTATATGATATTAAAATAACTTTCAAATTGCTAAATGTAAAAAAAAATACTGCAAACACATCAAACGCAAACATAAAATACGTTAATACATATTTTTTATTATTGAAATACCATCTGATCAACAAAACAAACTGAACATTAATAAAGAGAAATAATATGGAAGAAATCGTAACTGACTAATCAAAACGAAATTCCACATGTTACTTGAATTAATGTAGTATATGGCATACATTCGCACGCACACACGCACTTACGCACATAAATATGTTGTGGTTTTAGTCATGTAAATAAGACAGAATAATTTTATTGATTTTGCGAATCATTTAAATACATATCTTGACGTAAAACACAAAAGTATCAGTTTTCAATATATTTTAAATTTTAATATTATTTTATTATTACTGAAATATATTGAAAAATTATAATTTTGCAATATTTTGTCAAGTTATGTCTCCAAATTCACTCACGGAAGACATCGACCGAGCAGGAAATCATATAAAGCATATGAAAAAATTAACCAGTTTCCATACCAGATAGTGTATATTTTACATTATATTGAATTTCGCAATTCACAGTTCACATGTAACAGTGTTTGATGCTCTAACCTAATATTGGTTTTATTACAATGTTGTTTTTTTAAATGTCGCTGCAGATTTTAAAATATTTCAAGATTTAAAGAAATACGTCTACAGTAATGCCTTAAATTAGGCTTTTAAATATATGTCATATTTGTTAACTTAATCCACTAAACTTGTCACCCATTTATCTTAACTTAATCCAGGAAATTCACAGATCCTATGGTAATTTCCCCTGTACTTTTGTCGACGACTTTGACTTCTATTTCTGTCCCTGCAAATATGAAACTGACCCCGAATTCTCTTTTTCGTCCCAGAACTGTATCAGGGATTAGTAAAGAGAACTCGCCAATCTTCGAACAGCCTTCCTCGGTAACGAAGTGAGGCGTTTCTTTCGTTGAACCATATATATTAAAGTTAATGCTTGTTTGGTCATCAAGAACCGGAGTATATATCTTTTCATTCGTTTCCTCACCAATTTTTGTTGTCTGTCCAACTTTTGCATGTATCGAGAAGATGTTCCGACACCGTTTGACTCCGTTTTTATCGACGTAAGTTTTTCCATTTGGGTGTTTGCAGCTCAGTGATGTTTCATGAGTCGTAGCCGTGCCGTAAGTAAATTTGCAAACCCTCCCAAAAACAGTGTTGGGCTTGTGACCGTAAATGACAGCTCCTTTCATTACAGCAAGACCAGCTTCTTCCGGAACGATGACGTGCAATCCATGGATTCTGCTATTTATACTGTTCTGAAGCATTGGAGATTCGGAAAATCCACCAACCATAACAATTGCTGTACAGTCGGACACATGTGGTTCCTTTAGAAGTTGTTCAACGTGATCAATGATCTTTGTAACAGTGTCTTGAAAAAGGGTTCTCATTATCGCCATGCTCATTTTCATTTTGTCTTTATTTACAGTCATATCTTCTTTATATCCTGATTTTAGGACGCATTCATTCACCGAACTGCCAGTCATTTTAGTTACAAGCTCACTTAATGCCAGTGGGATATGGATGATAGTGCTGCCCTCTTTATCCAGTTTTACTTCCCTCTTTTTAATTTCGAAATTTCTGAATATTCCAATGTAATCTTCCATGTGTTCATCCTTGAGCTTTGCAATCACTGCTTTTCCTAATGGAAATAAAATGTCGATTCATTAAATATAAGTTATTCGTTAGGACATTTAAAATCGTTTGTTTTGAGGTCACACTTATTTAGATTGCAGTTTCAGATTAGTCATGTAATCTGATTGTGGTCAACAGTTGAAAAACGAAATTATCAAAATCTTTCTCACAGCAAAACGCAGTTCAATACATTATAGTCAGAAGTAGTAGTCGTAACTTTGCACGAATACATGATATTTTTGTACCTTTATTTTACATACGTAAGATATTTAAGAACAGTAAATAAACATTATTCCAATATCGAACATGATTATTAGTTCAAGTACAAATAGATTTGTAGACAATCAATTCTGCACTATTAAAAAGAAAAAAAAACGAAATTCATGTATTATCAGGAAACAAACTTGAATTAGTTCCTTTTTATATAGGTTTATTGAGGGAAAGTTAGTCATCAGTAGCTACTTTATAAGGCAAAACAAATTAATATATGTACCTAGTATCCGACCAAGTAAATTCTCAAAAGCTTCATCAACTTTTGTACCACCCCAGGCTCCACCTGTGGCTTTGTGAACCTCCCGAATAAAACGTTTTGGCAGTACCTCATGTACCGTGATATCGACTGTGCCACCTGCAATAAAATGAGTTAAGATTTTCACCGATAAGGCTTGGTACCTATGATGTATGAGCAATTGACTATTCATCTATAAATTGTAAAGAAGACTAGAATCGAAGTAAATTGTTGTTGTTTTTTCGCACCGAGTACTTCTGTAATTATGTTAGAAGGTAAGGGTAAATGTTTTTATTGTCTCCTACAAGTCCAGATTTTCATATATTTATACTGTTGTAGAACATTGGCATATTTGAGGCTAATGCGGTTTAAAACATAAACACGATTACCATCAAATCACTATATACTCGTTATTCTGTTTTGAAGCAATGTGTAATTGGTCACTTTTTGTTTGTATTTGTTATTAGAAAGACATTGAATTCACTCTTTATTTATGATTATATGCCAACAACAGTCTTCAACTTAAGCTTTAATCTTGTAATAATTGACTTTGGAACTGTTTGGCGAGTTATCCTAAATTTTGCTAAAAATGCATTTCTTGCGTAAAAATTTGCTCTTAATTTTTTGTTTTGTTTTAATAGGACCCCTCACTAGTAGGAAAAATATAAACACTTATTAATCAACAACACATTTGTTTAAATAAATCCCCTTCAAAGTATCCAATTTTAAAATTACCTTCCGTTCAATTAAAGACTGTTCTAATTTTGACCATGCAGTGTAAGTAAATGGTATTGGATTCATTTAAGAAAACAATCGATAAAGGTTAAAACGACATTTAGAGAATTGATTTCAAGAAAAAACAGTTCTTTCCAAAACCTCTCCTAACGTAGGAAAGAAACGAAACTAGCCTACATTTGATGACCAATTAGAACTTTTGTTGAGGGTATTTCATACATGTTTGACTAAATTGAAAACAAACTATCAGTTATTGAACTTATGCAGATTTACCTCCGGCATCTAACACCAAATATGTGGTTCCTTCCGGAAATGTTGCTAGCGATTCAGTTCCTTCTGTTGCGACAGTAAGGTACTGGCAATAAATTGACGCTGCCTCTGGTTCCAACGCTATGATTAGTTGCTCTCCCGTGATGTGAGCCTGAGCGATAAATGTTTTACCATTAGCTGACAAATATCGTTTACACATTTGTATTTTTGTCTTTTTCTAGACGGGACGGAGTAATCATATAATATTGTAAATATCCATATACATATTTCTCTTTTAAGTTTTACATGTCTATAATTGAAACGTCAGAATAACCGGAAGAGTAAATGAAAAATAGTGGATTGTTACATCTATGTTATCAATAGTTTCGAGTTTTCTTACTTGTTTGTAATGAATTGTTCTGAAAGATATATAATATAAGTTTACTTTTCTCCTTATTGAGATGAGTTGCTAATTATCAGCGTTTAATTCTTTTAAATCTTTGTAAAACAGCTAAGGGTTAGGGTTTAAGGAGGTGGCTTAACGTTTGAAAAACTGATGACGAATTAATGCTACATATTATTATTAACTGACATATCTCCTCAACAGTACAGCGGGCATCTTGCTCTATAGATGCTTTTACTGCAGCAACATCTCTTTCGGATGTTGCTGATGCGGGACGCCCAGATCGGGGCTAATCGTTGAAATCCGTTCTACCAGTTTTAAACAAGCTGACCGATCATCTCACTGTGGTATAGAGCCTACTTTGACACTATCCCAATAAACTTCGTCTAAATCAGATCTAATATCAGACGCGGAAAAGCAAAGTATTGCTAGAATTTTGCATTCGCTCTTTGCTCTTCTTACAAATGGTTCTAATTGTCTGTCATTTTAAATGGCAGGCTAAATCAAACCGAGCCTGCAATATTTTCATATTTGTCGTGTTTGGTGGCTTTAAAAGTTACCTTTTACATCTACTTCATTATCTGTGTATGTTCAAGTGAACATTATATTCGCCGTGAATGTTTATATCGTGCATATACATGTAGCGGAGAGTCTAATCTTTCAATACATTTAAAAGACTTCCCCAATAAGATAACATTAAATATTCAGACTGACAAATACGTCATAAATGCCCCTAGTATTGCCCCTATGTATACATTTCCTCACCATTTGAGCTGCTTCTCTCATGAACTGTTTAGCCGCGTCATTCCAGATTGCTGGAACTGTCAGAACCCATCGAATGTCGTTATCTTTAACGCCCACTAGCCTCTTCTTCACTTCTGCAAGCATATCGTCTTTGAGATACTGTATTGCCAATGCAAACACTGTCTTTGCTGGCAGTTTCTTCCCTGAAGCATCTTCCAACATAACATTGGGTCTCATTTCCTGTTTAACAAATTACAAATATTCTGTAACAATACACGTTACCAACGTCGTCTTAATAAATAATTTCAGGTACATTGTAACACGTACATATTTATAAAGTAACCATATAGAACTAAATATTTCTTTTTTTGCTTTTTAAATTGCTTTTTAATTTCCCTATGTTGGCTATATATTATGGATTACATGATGATGATAGTACACTGTATGAAATAAGTTTTAATACTTACAATTCCACCAAAAAGAAGCATTTTGAAATGTTTGAAGAAGAACCATTCTTTATGGTATCCGGTTTCAGCAAGCTCAGCGTACATGCTTTCGGCTTCATAACCGAATGAGTGTAGCGTTTTACCATCACTTTCGATCAAAATACATGTCGGTGCTGCAAAAGATAATAATGCACATGAACTTTTACACTGTCACTATTTGGAATTTGCTAATAAAATGTACTATTATAGGTACTTAATACATCAAATATTAAGCAGTAGATTAGTGAAGGTTAAAACAAAAACAATAGGAATAAAAACAATAGACACAACTAATTACAAGAATTTTTTTAACATTGCTCATTATCTTGACTTTGACGTTATATATGAAGAAAATTATTTTAAGGATGTGTGTTTATACCATGATACTTTAAGAAGTTTGATCGTTGTTCGATGCTGCATGAATCTAGTGAATGCATTGTATGCTACTAATTAAAACAAACTCGACGAAATAATGTCAGAAGATCGAAGACAACAGCGTAAGAGATTGTATTATAACATGCAACATTCCTCTAACTTAGATTCAGCACTTTTTCCGGATTAAGATATCTGAAACTTTTAAAGAACAAGAAGATATTTTAACATAAGTTTCTTTCGAATATTCATGAGACTTTACGTAAATGTCTCAAACACAGTCATACGTAGTCAAATGAAAATTGTAATCATAGAGCACGTCTGATGCCATATTGTTACATGATTTAGTTATGTGTATATATTTCTCGGCATGAGTCATTTAATAACTTAACAAGTTATTTGTTGTTGTTTTTCTCAATAAAATGAACAACATGTAATTGTTATTAAGACATAGTGAGTGAAACGCACCTTTCTGTGAAAATCCTAAACCGTTGTTCCATGTTTTAGAAGACACTTTGGTGGGATTTTCTTTAAAATCGGTCTGAGAGGAAAACGCCCAACCAGAGTAAGAAGTTCCTAATCAATAGCAGCAACAAACAAATGTTCATTCTTTGACAATGTGTCAGTACCAACAATCTCAGCCTTCGGTTGTTTTGGCTGAGACTTTTCTGGCGAGGAAACGGCCAGGCCCTGTATCCTGTAAAATAATTGTGTTTTTTTTTCTAATTTTTAACATCGAAACTCTTCTTTGACACATTACTTTTCCAATGAGAAAAGAACTGGATTTCAAAATCAAATCTATTTAGTGGCATGAATTGTTTGAAAAAAAAACAACAACATTGAAACATACTACCATAATTATTAAAAAAGCGATCATTACATGTATAATTGGAGTTGATATGCCTAGAGAGTTGTACATGCTTTGAGTATAAGAACCAGGCAAATATGTTTGCCATTAACCGTTCGAAAGCGTTAATCCCTCGGGTTCTCTTTGCGTTAATTGCTTGGGGATTATTTTAGCTTGTCGTTTCAAAATCCTCTTATCTCTCTTTGATATCTCCGGATATGCATGTTTCACCTTTTTTTCAATTGACACTTACGAGACGCTGTGATTTTGAGTGCTGCGAAACGTTTTCATATAGAATTAAGTATTAATAGCTAAGACTGTACACGTATCTAGAAAAAACATAAAGCAATGTTTCTGCTGCAGATAGCCAAGAAGGACATGACGTATATACAGCGTTTTAGTTGTGTAGTGTTTGCAGTTTTGTGCTTACCTCATGTAGATACAGCTTACACTCGTAAGATAATTATATTGTTTATGATAGTTACCTTATTCTTTCAATTTGACGATGGCCGAGTACAAAATCTCCTATCAAATGTGCGTTTTCTGGAGGTGTTAAAACTTCCATTGCCGGAAATGCTCTTTTGATAGCATCCTGAAGCATACGCAATTCAGACAAACCGCCGGTCAAAATAAAGACTGAAATATCCTGCTGGTTAAAATCTTTCAGTTTGCCAACGGTAAATGTCAGTATATCGTCAACGGTTTTTCCGACTATCAATCGCATTAAATCTGCGTCAATGCTTAGGATAGCGTTTTTTACTTTAATGTTTTTACTGTATTTTGTCGGAATATCGATATCACCCTTTCTTCGAATATTGTTTTCCGCTGCCAATTCTTGTAAAAAGAGAGGAATTCGAATATTTATTTTGTTGTCACTTTCCAGGGATACGGTTTTTATTTTCAAATCCAGTACTTGTAAGAACTCCGTGTATTCACTTTTTTGTTGAGTTTTGAATGTTGCCATTGCCGATGTTCCTAAAATAAATATCCAGGTATAAACATTTTATTTAAATAAATGAATAATATCCTTAAGGAATTGGTAATGTTAATGATATTATGTTTTGTTTAAGATAAAATTACTCTGAGGAGGTATATGCCAAAGTGACTATTATAATGGACGTAAACCAGAAAATCCATTTAAGCAGCCTTCAGGATTGTTCTACACCTCGATTGAGTACTGTATTCTGTGTGTTTAACTGATTGTGTACATTAAGTGAAACATGTCTTGACTTCCTGAATAACAATATATTCTGTGATATAAATTTCATTAAACTTACCAGAAACAGCAATACTAACATTTATTTAAAGGAGTTTTTGTAAATAGTACTTCTAAAATTACTTTTCTTTTATATTTCGGCCAGTTTTGAGATTGGTGGTTTCAATTTCCCAGATTATAGAATATAGATTTGGATATTGTTCAAATTTTGCCTTTGGCGTTGTCTGTGATATGCAGGATTTATATTCTTAGATCCCCTGTCAAAAATTCTTTAATGTTTAGTTCCGCCCATTGTTTTTTTTTTGTTTTCGTTTAGGGCAAATCCATTCTTTTATCTGGGGAACATACGCCGCTGAACATGGAATGGTATTAATCTGATAATACTGCATTAAAGGTTTCATGTCCATCGCCATATGCACACCATCGTTTGGTATGGTCAAAATTGTACTGTTCTTTGGTGTAAATATTGAGATGCGCTCAACCCGGGGCTTGGCGGCGTAGGCAGTAATATGCATTTCAATTACAGGCTCAATCAAACCGAGCCTGCAATATTTTCATATTTGTCGTATTCGGTGGCTTTCAAAGATCATTTTCATCTGTTTTTAACATAAGTGAAATGTGCATATGAGGAATTGCCTCAACCAGAAAACACAACCTCCATGAGCAGCCAAACAGTAGAGAGGAAAAGAGAGCATGCTTTTTCAATAGTATTTTTTGCTTAAGTCCATTTCACACCACTAGACTGATTGGAATAATGACGGCTGCTAAAAATAGTTGGTTTCTGTTATTCAAGCATTTAATTAAATAGATAAAATAATCAAAATATCAGTATATTTACACTTCAACTTCTTCCTCAATGATGAAGTCTTATTTATCTAACGAATCATAATTTCTCATGGTAAACAGTGTGACGTAATAATTTGAAAGGCGTGGCTAAAGTTGAACCGTTCACAATTTATTGGACGTTGCATAATGTTTTGACGTGTGACGTCGCACGTTTTGCCACGAGTTGCTGTGAAAAAGCCTGGCGTCATTCAATTTGTCGTCAATGTTGCTGTTCCAACAGCCATCCGAAAACGCCGCAATATCACAAATTCTTTTAATAATTTCTGTTTTAAAGAGAGTATTCATGTGTGTAAATAATGCGGACTTCACACACTTTAAACAACCCAACTGTTTTCCATACCAAAATGAAAACCATCAAATATCGATTCAATCTTTAATTAATTCAGCCTGTTTGAGATCAGTTATGGAAATGCCTATTTATCTCCACGCTGCCTCCCCTCGGGTTGAGTCCAGCCCACAATTACACAGTTACATGTTCGCATTCTACAGGTGTGATTGATAACGACACTTGTTGAATGAACAGGGCGACAATTTACGGCCAAACACCAGAACAACGCTACTGTGATATTTAAACGCGACTTACCGAATATTTCATCAAAAAAGGTCTCAATGGTATCTCTTATTTTGTTGCCACCACAATCCGTCAAAACACCACTGCCACTTCCTTTTATATCATTATTTAGCATGATCTCGTGCGCGCTTATCACGACTGCACAATCTTAAAATATAAATAACTCAGTTAATGTGAGAAGAAACTCGTGTAAGAAAACATAAAAGAGATAAAAGAAGGTATTTACAAATAAACGAAAATTTGCGAAATTGGACTATATTTCATGTAAAACTAAGCAAGATGAAATTATCATTATTCCATTTCCTGTGATGTGTTTTGCCACGAAGTCGATTTTGTTTACCTTAGGATATTTTCTTGGATATTAAGGTGGGTCGATACCTTTGACGGTAAAATATAAAAGTTGCCCGATCATTTTGAAATTTGGCAGGTTGATAGAGTTTGACGTCCCGCGTTGCATAGTAACGTCTGTATTCCTCTGACGTCACGTTAATCACCATAAAAGCGCCCCCTAGCGGCGTTCTTCTGGAATCATCACGCCGCGTGTAAAACGTTAACTTATTGCATACGCGTTTGTCATAGTTTTTTTAGAAATTAACAGAATGACAAAATAAAAAACATACCTAAACGATCTAGTTTTCTTGCAAAATAGGCTCGAAAAAACCCAGTGCTGGTAAAAAAGTGGCGTAAAAAAAACGTTATTTTCAGCAGACGCGTTTTTAATAAATTTGTAAAGATAAAAGAATTGGAACGGTGAAAGTGTTTTAATTTTTGATATCCTACTGTTGAAGTTCAAATAAATGGAATAACAAAATAAAAAAGGTTTCTTAACGATTCAGTTTTCTTATAAAATAGGCTCGGAAAAGTTCATTGCGCGTAAAAAAAATAACGTTTCAGCATAGCACTTCGATTGTTTATTTGCATATAACTTTATTGTCTGTTATCTGTTTTTTTCCCATAAAATGCGTTGTGTTGAAATTAAAAATATCTTTCTGTCCATATATTTTGTATTGTATTTAATTCATAAAATTTTTACAAATTTATTTAAAACACGCGTGCTAAAACAGATTTTTATGCGCCGGTACGCGCATATGGAACTAATTTGTCCAATTTTTCATGAATTAAATACAATGCAAAATATATGAACATAAAGATAGTTTTAATTTTTACAGAACGCAGTTTACGGGAAAAAATCAGATGACAGACAATAAAGTTATATGCAAAAAAACAAACGAAGTGCTATGCTGAAGCGTAACTTTTTTACCCGCAATGGACTTTTCCGAGCCTATTTTATAAGAAAAATGAATCATTAAGATACCTTTTTTTATTTTGTTATTCAATTTATTTGAACTTCAACAGTAACATATCAAAAATTAAAACACTTTCACCGTACCGATTCTTTTATCTTTACAAATTTATTAAAAACGCGTCTGTTAAAAATAACGATTTTTTTACGCGCCGGTACGAGCATATGGAACAAATTCGTCCAATTTTCATGAATTAAATACAATGCAAAATATATGGACAGAAAGATATTTTTAATTTCTAAACAACGCAGTTTACAGGAAAAATCAGATGACAGACAATAAAGTTATATGCAAATAAGCAATCGATGAAACGTAACTTTTTCACCCGCATTGGCGTTTTTCGAGCTTATTTTGCAAGAAAACTATATCGTTTAGGTATGTTTTTTATTTTGTCATTTTGTTAATTTCTTCACCAACAGTAACATATCAAAAATTAAAAAACTTTCACCGTACCGTTTTTCTTATTTTTACAAAAACTATGAAAAACGCGTCTGCAATAAGTTAACGTTTTACACGCCGCTCCGGCCATTCGGAACAAATACGGCACATTTATCATGAATCAAACACTAAGAATAAGATATTGAAAAGAGAATTCAATTATCTACACAACAAAATTTACAGAATAACTATCGGATGACAGACAATAAAGTTATATGCAAATAAGTGACCGGCGTGATGATTTCAGAAGAACGCCGCTGGGGGGCGCATTTACGGTGGTTTACGTGACGTCATATGAAAACAGACGTAGCTATGCAACGCGGAACGTCAAACTCTATCAACATGCCAAATTTCAAAATGATCGGACAACTTTTAATTTTTCGGTCAAAGGTATCGACCCACCTTAAACACAAATAAGATGTTAACAGAACAGCACACTTGCTTCCCTTTTTAAAACTATAATTCCGAAAAAATGGATCTCAGAGCATAATATTAAACAGCCAAGAAACCCCCCCCACCCACAAAATGCCTAATTGTATTTGATTGTATTTGATTCCAATTAGTGTATGGTTTAAATGGACTTCATTATAACGATAGGTGCAATAATTAAGATAATGATATAACTAAATATACGGAGTATTCAGATTCATGGGAAACGCGTTGGTGTTATGTGATGTGATCACATGTGTTACCGGGATATAAGATTCAAATTTTAAAGAATGTCAGAGATATTGGAAATGTGTATTGATGTAATTGGTTATGAAGATCGTTATTGTATAAATATCAAAGAGAAACTCTGAAACAAAGCATTTATGTATGTGAAGATCCTAGTCGATCACTCAAGTAGTTCTAACGTTATTGAACATTGATTGAATTTTAGGTATAAAGGGCATAACTGAGAAGCGCAACAGTCGAAGGACATTGGTTATAATGATCATTTTGTGAAGATTGAAATGAAAAATGTTTAAATTGTATAAGTATATTGGTAAAGTGTGAAATGATCAATTTCAAATCAGACACCACAAACGCCTAACAAAAAAGAAAACCTGAGGTGTTACCGCCTTGGCAATCGGCGAAATAAACACTTTTCTTTTTTGTGGTACAACATGTTTCGAAGGTTTATCTTTATGCAAAGATTACTTTTAATTAAATTATTTAGGGTAACTTTAACCATTCCTATGCGTCAACCCCGCAGGCCCCTGTTTACATGTTTTCTGAACATGTGAATTGTGTCCAAGACAATAAAACTGAGATTGGTTACTAATCTAAAATCTCATCTGATTGGCTGAAATGGAGACAGGTTGCCATATCCACCAATGTACATGTAGCTAATAGTAAGTCGCAATCTATTCTCACTTCCTAATTGGCTGTGTGTGGAGGGCTTTTTTTTCCTGTTTGTGACTCTTTTCGCTTTTTGAAGTACTCCCTATAAATTTCGATTTCAGTTAGATTTTGACTTGCAGCCAAAACACCAAACAGGATTAGCGGCGACTGATATTTTCGTTGAGAAGTACTGAAGTAGCGAGGGAAAGTGTAATAGAAAGAACGTTGTTCATTGCTTCTAACGCCTTCAGATTGCTTTACTTTAAGCCACACAATTTGTTATTGTTTCAACATCCGCAAAGAGAATAAACCTACATCGGCAAAACTTTGATTGACAGCAAAACCTAATTTGGAAGTAAATACATCGTCTTTTGATTGGAGCGGCAGTTTTAACAGTTGTCGCTTGGTAAAAAACGTGGTCGGCGTCTTGTTAAGTACTGCAGTGCAACATGTGTTTACGTAGGTAGCTCGCTGGGTCAAAATGTAATTGAAATCGAAATAAGTAGTATTATAATTGTATTATTTTATACCAAACAAACCATAGAAAACCTGTATATTATAATGTGTTTTAATTGGAACATGATTATTTGCATACCTACATTTACACGTTTAAGTAACCATCAATTAAAACATCTCGTTAACAATTTCTTCTGAAAATCAGTAATTGAGATTTTTTATTACATTAATATCTTGTTTCCTAGTTTTTCTTCAGGGATTGTTAAAGAATGTGGTAGGTAAATCATTTAAATAACTAAAATGTGAAATGTGCATATAAGGAATCACCACACTCACAAAACACAGTCTCCCCAAGCAGTAAAAAAAAAGACGAGAGTAAGAGAGAGCATGTGTTTAGAGTATGTCAAATTCAAATCAGACACCACAAACAATTAAACAAAATGAGCACCCTTGCGGTTACCAACTTAAAACGGTCAGTAGCAAAATAATTTGCCACTGGGGGTTTAAATCAGGTTCTAGCGTGCACCAACCTCACACTTGCCCCAACAGGTTCTTATATCAAAACACCGCAAGTACAAAAATGTCTTGGTGAAATCACTCCAACCCACCCATAAGCTCAACAATGGTGCATGCAAAAGCACACAAACATATTAAACAAAAGAAGCTTACAGCTATTCAAAACAAAAGGGGCGGGTACTCAATGATTTTACCGAGACCAGAGTACCTGGAGTCAAATCAGCAAGAACACGATGACTGGGATAAAAGAAATAAACTTACTTCTGGCATCCACTACAACGAATTTTGTCCCTGCTTCGAAATTGGTCATACTTATGGAAGTATTCTTATTGACGTACCGGATACCGTTATAAACAGCCGTTGGTGTTTGAATTATACTAAGAAGTTGTTCAGAGATTCCTGCCTAAACATGCCAAATTGAATGAAAAATATAAATTGCCGTATTTATAAGATGACATGAAGGTAAAAACAAAAACAAATTTGACACGCTATGAAAAGTAATCATAATGGAATAAATTTATCACTAATAAGATGGTCCAGAAAAGAAAAGGTACGTTATTCTAGCTGTTGAAAAGCTTCATTAGAACTATTTACGATAAACCTGACAGCCAAATTGTGATTTGCTTGATATAAATGACTTTCATATTACCGTTGGAATTACCGAGTTCCCTTTTTTAAGCATAAATATCCGTAGAAAATAAATAAAACAACTTACTTAGATATCAAATGTCCTTTATAAAATACATAACTCATATCACTCTTTTTCTAGAAATATGCTATGAAGTGAAAATCTAAGTCAAGAAATTGTTTAATTTATTTTAATTATACCATTCGAGCAGATTCCGTACAAAACGGTATAACATCATCGTTCCAAAAGGAAGCTCCATTCACAACCCAGTAGACATCTGTATCAGAGAAATGTTTAAGTCTTGATTCTAAATGATGGCAGCAATCGGTTTTCAAGTATTTGATGAGTTCAGCTATCACTCTTGAACAAGGTAGTCTCTTGCCTAGTTTATCTGTTAACATCGAATTGCTTCCGAAACCCTTAAAGTTAACAGAAAGTTAAGGAATTCGAATGTAATATTACAATTAAATCCACTTTTTAACCACCTTGAAACGCTCAATTTCCTTCTATAGGTTAATTAAGTTACTAACGTTCATTATAAGTAATTTGATTACAGATATTTTAATCGATATATATTTTCGTGAAAACTTTAATCTTTTAGAAACTGGTTACAAAAAATGTAAAACCCCCAGGAGTCAGATTTACTTGCCACTCGACTTCAAGACGGTTTCCCATAGTTTATGTTTTAGTTAATTATATGTGGTCCCTTAATTTGTTAGTTTGGTTGTATTAAAGGCTCGTACCCTCGACTTAGTTAAGTCGAATTTCTTTTTATGCATACTTAACCTTTTATAAACCAGTTTTTTAATTTATCGTTACAATACTATACTGTTTTACTTTTACTGTTGCAAAAGTGTAATCGATATGAAAATAAAATATTGACAAAAGTATGGTACCTTGTAATTAAAACAGTTCTGGAAGAGGTACCATTTTTTGTTTTCACCTTCTGCTACCAATTGGGAATATTTAGTTTCGGCTTCGTATCCAGTAGAATGCAAAGTGATGCCATCCGGGTTCATAAGTACACAGTTTTGCTCTGAAATGAAATAATATTGGTTTTTAAAAACACAATGCCTTCTAAGATAAACTGCTGAACAGTGAGATTTTAATTTGCTCATTTTATCTTGAGCACTAGGGTTTACATATAAACATGTATTTAAGGCATAAAAATATACGCGGCGTTATTAATGTTCAACGATAGAATCTTGTCTGTACTTATAACGTTATTTTTTTGAGGTGTGTGAAGTTGGCAATGAGTAATGAGTAGGGAATTGGATATTCAATATCCAGCTGAAATCGAATCCACTGCCGGCAGTGAGTTGGGTATTCGCTTTACACACACAGCGAATACCCTAATGAGATCGAATCCACAGCCAGCTGTGAGTTGGGTATTTGTTCTACACTGACAGCGAATACCCTAATGACATCGAATCCACAGCCAGCAGTGAGTTGGGTATTCGCTTTACACACACAGCGACTACCCTAATGAGATCGAATCCACAGCCAGCAGTGAGTTGGGTATTCGCTTTAGACACACAACGAATAACATAATGAGATCGAATCCACTGCCAGCAGTGAGTTGGGTATTCGCTTTACACATTCAGGGAATACCCTAATGAGATCGAATCCACAGCCAGCTGTGAGTTGGGTATTCGTTCTACACTGACAGCAAATACCCTAATGAGATCGAATCCACAGCCAGCTGTGAGTTGGGTATTCGTTCTACACTGACAGCGAATACCCTAATGAGATCGAATCCACAGCCAGCTGTGAGTTGGGTATTCGTTCTACACTGACAGCGAATACCCTAATGAGATCGAATCCACTGCCAGCAGTGAGTTGGGTATTCGCTTTACACACACAGCAAATACCCTAATGAGATCGAATCCACAGCCAGCAGTGAGTTGGGTATTCGCTTTGCACAAACAGCGAATACCCTAATGAGATCGAATCCACAGCCAGCTGTGAGTTGGGTATTCGTTCTACACTGACAGCGAATACCCTAATGAGATCGAATCCACTCCCAGCAGTGAGTTGGGTATTCGCTTTACACACACAGCGAATACCCTAATGAGATCGAATCCATAGCCAGCAGTGAGTTGGGTATTCGCTTTACACAAACAGCGAATACCCTAATGAGATCGAATCCACAGCCAGCAGTGAGTTGGGTATTCACTTTGCACAAACAGCGAATACCCTAATGAGATCGAATTCACAGCCAGCTGTGGGTTGGGTATTCGTTCAACACTGACAGCGAATACCCTAATGAGATCGAATCCACAGCCAGCTGTGAGTTCGGTATTCGTTCTACACTGACAGCGAATACGCTAATGAGATCGAATCCACTGCCAGCAGTGAGTTGGGTATTCGCTTTACACACACAGCGAATACCCTTATTAGATCGAATCCACAGCCAGCTGTGAGTTGGGTATTCATTCTACACTGACAGCAAATACCATAATGAGATCGAATCAACAGCCATCTGTGAGTTGGGTATTTGTTCTACACTGACAGCGAATACCCTAATGACATCGAATCCACAGCCAGCGGTGAGTTGAGTATTCGCTTAAGACACACAGCGAATACCCTAATGAGATCGAATCCACAGCCAGCAGTGAGTTGGGTATTCGCTTTACACATTCAGCGAATACCCTAATGAGATCGAATCCACAGCCAGCTGAGAGTTGTGTATTCGTTCTACACTGACAGCGAATATCCTAATGAGATCGAATCCACAGCCAGCTGTGAGTTATGTATTCGTTCTACACTGACAGCGAATACCCTAATGAGATCGAATCCACTGCCAGCAGTGAGTTGGGTATTCGCTTTAGACACACAGCGAATACCCTAATGAGATCGAATCCACAGCCAGCAGTAAGTTGGGTATTCGCTTTACACAAACAGCGAATACCCTAATGAGATCGAGGTGGATATTCGCTTTACACAAACGCCAAATACCCTATGGAAGTGGTCCGGAATAAACTGTGATGGGGTGATCCGGAACTGCTATTTTTTATGATTTAGTGTATTTTCACGTCATTTCTTTATTTACTTACTCTTATTTTTGGTAACTAATTTGTATCTTTACTCGGAATGGAAGTGACTGTTTTTTTCAACCATTTTGAAGGAATATCTTGCTGTGCCTTAAGAAGGGCGAATTTTACTTTGAAAATTGTTGGTTAATTTTTAGTGACCGGAAATTAACCGGAGTTATTTTTTTGGACTCGGGAAGTTTTATCCAGGCGATAACCGGAAGTGATCCGGAATAGACCATGTTGGGGTGATCCGGAACTACCCATTTTTAGTATTTTTATTGAAATAAACGCAATGAGCAGCAGTGGGTTTGTGCACTATGTTGGGTATTCGCTTTAAACTCACAGCCAATACCGTAATGAGACCGAATCCACTGACAGCAGTGAGTTGGGTATTCAATTTACACAAAGGGGAATACCAAAAGTGAGGTCAAATCCAGTGCCATTTGTGAGTTGGGTATTCTTACTACACTGACAGCGAGTAAAGCGAATATCCAACTCACCGCTGGCAGTGGATTCGATCTCATTAGGATATTCGCTGTCAGTGTAGAACGCATACCGAAGTCACTAATGGCAGTGGATTTGATATCATTTTGGTATTCCCCTTTTGTGTAAATTGAATAACAAACTCACTGCTGGCAGTGAATTCCGTCACATTACGGAATTGGCTGTGAGTTTTTAGCGAATACCCTACTTATTGAAGAAACACACTGCAATGCTGCTCATTGCGTTTATTTCAATAAAAATACTAAAAATGGGCAGTTCCGGATCACCCCAACATGGTCAATTCCGGATCACTTCCTGTTATCGCCTGGAAATAACTTCCAGAGTCCAAAAAAATAAGTCTGAATAACTTTCGGTCACTAAAAGTTAACCAAGAATTTTCAAAGTAAAATTCTGTTTTCTTAAGCAACTGCCAGATATTTATTCAAAATGGTTAAAAAAACAGACACATCCATTCGGAGTAAAGATACAAATAAGTTACTAAAAATCAGAGTAAGTAAATAAAGAAATGACGTGAAAATACACTACATCATGAAAAATGGCAGATCCGGATCACCCTATGATAGTTTATTCCGGACCACTTCCATAGGGTATTCGCTGTTTGTGTAAAGCGAATACCCAACTCACAGCTGGCAGTGGATTCGATCTCATTAGGGTATTCGCTATTTGTGCAAAGCGAATACCCAACTCACAGCTGGCAGTGGATTCCATCTTATTAGGGTATTCGCTGTTTGTGTAAAGCGAATACCCAACTCACTGTTGGCTGTGGATTCGATCTCATTAGGGTATTCGCTGTGTGTGCAAAGGGAATACCCAACTCACAGCTGGCTGTGGATTCGATCTCATTAGGGTATTCGCTGTCAGTGTAGAACGAATACCCAACTCACAGTTGGCTGTGGATTCGATCTCATAAGGGTATACGCTGTCAGTGTAGAACGAATACCCAACTCACAGATAGCTGTGGATTCGATCTCATTAGGGTATTCGCTGTCAGTGTAGAACGAATACCCAACTCACAGCTGGCTGTGGATTCGATCTCATTAGGGTATTTGCTGTCAGTGTAGAACGTATACCCAACTCACAGCTGGCTGTGGATTCGATCTCATTAGGGTATTCGCTGTTTGTGTAAAGCGAATACCCAACTCCCTGCTGGCTGTGGATTCGATCTCATTAGGATATTCGCTGTGTGTGTGTAAAGCGAATACCCAACTCACTGCTGGCAGTGGATTCGATCTCATTAGGGTATTCGCTGTCAGTGTAGAACGAATAACCAACTCACAGCTGGCTGTGGATTCGATCTCATTAGGATATTCGCTGTCAGTGTAGAACGAATATCCAACTCACAGCTGGCTGTGGATTCGATCTCATTAGGGTATTCGCTGTGTGTGTAAAGCGAATACCCAACTCACTGCTGGCAGTGGATTCGATCTCATTAGGGTATTCGCTGTCAGTGTAGAACGAATACATGACTCACAGCTGGCTGTTGATTCGATCTCATTAGGGTATTCGCTGTCAGTGTAGAACGAATACCCAACTCACAGCTGGCTGTGAATTCGATCTCATTAGGGTATTCGCTTTTTTTGCAAAGCGAATACCCAACTCACAGCTGGCTGTGGATTCGATCTCATTAGGGTATTCGCTGTTTGTGTAAAGCGAATACCCAACTCACTGTTGGCTGTGGATTCGATCTCATTAGGGTATTCGCTGTGTGTGTAAAGCGAATACCCAACTCACAGCTGGCTGTGGATTCGATCTCATTAGGGTATTCGCTGTCAGTGTAGAACGAATACCCAACTCACAGCTGACTGTGGATTCGATCTCATTAGGGTATTCGCTGTCAGTGTAGAACGAATACCCAACTCACAGCTGGCTGTGGATTCGATCTCATTAGGGTATTAGCTGTCAGTGTAGAACGAATATCCAACTCACAGCTGGCTGTGGATTCGATCTCATTAGGGTAATTGCTGTTTGTGTAAAGCGAATACCCAACTCACAGCTGGCTGTGGATTCGATCTCATTAGGGTATTCGCTGTCAGTGTAGAACGAATACCCAACTCACAGCTGGCTTTGGATTCGATCTCACTAGGATATTCGCTGTTTGTGTAGAACGAATACCCAACTCACAGCTGGCTGTGGATTCAATCTCATTAGGATATTTGCTTTCAGTGTAGAACGAATACCCAACTCACAGCTGGCTGTGGATTCGATCTCATTAGGATATTCGCTGTCTGTGTAAAGCGAATACCCAACTCACTGCTGGCAGTGGATTCGATCTCATAATAGGATATTCGCTGTGTGTGTAAAGCGAATACCCAACTCACTGCTGGCTGTGGATTCGATCTCATTAGGGTATTCGCTGTGTGTGTAAAGCGAATACCCAACTCACAGCTGGCTGTGGATTCGATCTCATGAGGGTATTCGCTGTCAGTGTAGAACGAATATCCAACTCACAGCTGGCATGGATTCGATCTCATTAGGGTATTCGCTGTTTGTGTAAAGCGAATACCCAACTCACTGCTGGCTGTGGATTCGATCTCATTAGGATATTCGCTGTGTGTGTAAAGCGAATACCCAACTCACTGCTGGCTGTGGATTCGATCTCATTAGGATATTCGCTGTGTGTGTAAAGCGAATACCCAACTCACTGCTGGCAGTGGATTCGATCTCATTAGGGTATTCGCTGTTAGTGTAGAACGAATATCCAACTCACAGCTGGCATGGATTCGATCTCATTAGGGTATTCGCTGTTTGTGTAAAGCGAATACCCAACTCACTGCTGGCTGTGGATTCGATCTCATTAGGATATTCGCTGTGTGTGTAAAGCGAATACCCAACTCACTGCTGGCTGTGGATTCGATCTCATTAGGATATTCGCTGTGTGTGTAAAGCGAATACCCAACTCACTGCTGGCAGTGGATTCGATCTCATTAGGGTATTCGCTGTTAGTGTAGAACAGATACCCAACTCACAGGTGGCTGTGGATTCGATCTCATTAGGATATTCGCTGTCGGTGTAGAACGAATACCCAACTCACAGCTGGCTGTGGATTCGATCTCATTAGGGTATTCGCTGTGTGTGTAAAGCGAATACCCAACTCACTGCTGGCAGTGGATTCGATCTCATTAGGGTATTCGCTGTCAGTGTGAAACGAAAACCCAACTCACAGCTGGCTGTGGATTCGATCTCATTAGGATATTCGCTGTCAGTGTAGAACGAATACCCAACTCACAGCTGGCTGTGGATTCGATCTCATTAGGGTATTCGCTGTCAGTATAGATCGAATACCCAACTCACAGCTGGCTGTGGATTCGATCTCATTAAGGTATTTGCTGTGTGTGTAAAGCGAATACCCAACTCACTGCTGGCAGTGGATTCGATTTCAGCTGGATATTGAATATCCAATTCCCTACTCATTACTCATTGCCAACTTCACACACCTATTTTTTTGTCTGTTTTTTTTTTTAAAGTGTTTTAAAATCTTTTAAGTATCAACATATGGAAATCACCAAAATGTTCTTAGACTTACAATACATATACAACCATTTTTCCGACACAAATGTGGAAAGTTCTTTCGAATTGATTACACGGTCACATTCATAAAAATAACAACTTGTATAAAGGACATTTTTAATGAGCCAATTTTACATCTCGGGGGTGAATCTATTGGATTCCACATGCTGTTTAGCCAGTCTGGTTAAGAAACATAAAACTTATATATACATATAAAATAAAAAATCAAGATTCGTCAGTACATGTTCGCAAAAGTCGTGTCAAATTGACGAACTGACATCGCTGAAACTTTAAGTGATCTATTAGTTTCGCAATTCGTTATCTCTGAAGGTAAATCTTATCATCGTTTAGGAAGGCTTGTTTTCTGGGGTTGACATTGTTGTGTTTTCATAACTAAGTAAGTTACCATGTGCTGTAAGTATATGTTCGCAACACCACTTGTGTGATGTTATTATTTTTCTAGGGTCCCAGTCATTAGACTCCGTAAATGAAATCGCCCATCCTGGAATGCGGAGGTCAATTGCAGCTACCAACATCGGCCCCGCATCTTTTTCATTCATTGTCTAGTTATTTTCAGCAGCTGCCTCATCGCTGAAAGAAACAATTAAGGATTGACTCGATATTTGATGGATTTCATTTGGGTATGGAAAACAGTTGGATTGTTTAAAGTACGCGAGAAGCCCTTCGGGCTTCACACACATATCCAAATGGATTCCATCAAATATCAAGTCAATCCTTAAATGAATTATTTAAATAATCATTGAATAAAATGCATTAAAACCCATACATGTCAAGCAAACAACGTGACGTATTTAAACGACAACGTAATTTAATTATATAAGAAAATATCCAAGACATTCCGTTTACAAATAGCACAAGAATATCCAACCATGTCCAATCAGGATGTCTTTAAGTACACTAACTCAAAAAAGACACGTTTACATTTGCTATATTTTCCTGACAACACGGAATAACTGGGTGATTTTTTCATGTGAGTACTGGTGCATTTGAGTACATATTGCACTAAACTGACCTATCTTTTATCGGATGTTTTTCCTTGAACGCTACAATGCATCGATTTGCACTTGCATGTCGAGCGTTGCATGTTTCATGTTTGATTTGTTACTGACAGATTATCTGAACCTTAATACATAAAAAATCACATTTCAAAATGAATTGTACAATCATTTTGAAATAAGATGTCACGGCTTCGTGAAAATGATTTAGTTCCAGTTCTTGTGCTTCTTACGTCGGGAAGCGTTAGAGATGAGGTTTGTTCAGGTAGTCCTAGGGTAACGACTTCACGTTTAGACATGTATATTATGCAACTTTATCTACGTGACGGGTTTAAAATCGCTTCAAGTATCGCAATTTTGAATATATAGACAAACCGTTCTGAATCGTTTGAGCAAGAATGTTAACCGAATTAGAATTGTGGAATTTCCTGATTTGCATATTTCATATTTAAACCATTGTCATCGTCGTGCAATCAATGAGGTTAGCATAATGTTCAAATGTAGACGGATTAATCACCAGGCATGCAGAGCGCTGTAGAATATCAGTGTGGTAACCTTTCTCTTTGAATAATAGAGGGTTTGACATATATACTGGAGAAAATAACATAGCCTTTTATTTTCTTAGGTTTGTAAATTAAATCTCTATATGTATAACAAAACTGGGTGTTAAATACCTTTTGAATCGTTGCAATAGTGACTGTTAACCACACCCGTCAACCGGCAGAGCCAGGAGCGGAAGGCACATCCAGGCGCAGACACGGTAAGTTTTTTTCATACTTGACAGCGGTGTAAGTAATTATCATTTTCCCTAGTTTTGATTAACTCTTGGAAAGAAATATCGGCTGATTTTAAAGCCAAATGAATTCTGCACATATTCGTTGAATATCAAGTGGTAGAAGGGATAATAAACATTTTATCGCGATTTAAATAGGGAAGTTTGTGATGAAATCTTGAAGTTTTGCGTTTTATAGCAAAATGCTCCATAGATCTGAAAATCTGCATAAATCTGTAAGCACTATTGGAAAATTTAATCATTCCCCTGGCAATATGTGAAATATTAGCACAAACAGACTTTTAACAAATTGGCAAAGGCTTGGTGAATAGAGCTGGGGTATAGAAATGGGCGGGTCCATGGAGCAGAAAGCGAATTTATTGGCGGGGACCAGGAGCAGATATAATCGAGTACGGAAAATCGTTTGATGTATTGTTTTGATACTATTCTACGTCCTCAATAATAAAATTTCGTTAAGATACAATGATAGTATTGTCCGTCCGTATGTCTGTTCATGTCATAAAGTATATAGAAATCATTTCTAGAGGAGTTATGTAAGCTTGTGATGCATGAACTATCATTAGTTAACTAAATTATCGCTTTTAATCAGTATAAGCCTAAGTATATGTTTGCAACTGGATCATTTTAACGGCTTCAAACTATGACGGCATTTTGAAATTGTGAACTTCATTAAACATTGAATTATTTACCGGTCTGTGCCCTTAAAACATGGTTAGCCGTCATTAAGGGGAATGAGATCAAAACACGCTGGGATATTATCAGCTTTAGTCGAAACATAAAAAATAAGCTCTGGACTTAATTTGGACTACCTCTGTACACTATATCTCTTCCACGGAAGAAAAAAACTTTCTTCATTGATTTCAAATAAAGATTTAACCATTAGTTATCGAACTACTTTTCTTTTAATTTCCTGAGATTTTTTTAACTTTTATAGAAACTATATATGTTCTGTTCCGAAAACGAAAGTTGAATGGCTGACGACCTGTGCCCAAGATCATAAAACTAAGTTTTGAGATCAGTCTCAAATCTCAAGCATCTGATTGGCTGAAATGGCGACCAGTCGCCATTTCAGCCAATCAGATCCTTGAGATTTGAGACTGATCTCAAAACTTAGTTTTATGATCTTGGGCCCAGATTACCCCAGATAATGTTTCAACTTATTTCACCATCATTTCTTTGTCGATTTATGTAAACAAACCAAAATTGATGACGCTAAATATGTTTTTAAAAGTATGTGATTTTTTCTGCACGTTGGGTAGTTTTTAGTTTTCATTAAATTTGCGATGAAGTGTAGCCTAGTTGTTGATATTTGCGAACTATGTTGATAATTTCCAATAATGAAGCCCAAAACGCATTTTCTGTCTCTAAATCTGGATTTATAAAATATAGACTTTCTTCCACTTGTATTAAAACCGGCTTTCACCAACTCGAGCAACTAGAACACATTTGCGAAAAACGGCCATGCCTAATGTGTACAGTGTCTAGCTAAGTTATGTACGGAGTGTAAATGAAAAATTGTTTGCGAGTGTACGGTGTAAAGTAGGTAACGAATCCATTTTCTGGCAAAATAAACTTCAGTACCTGAGCGTACACATACTGTACACTGATTAAGGAATTGCGTTTAGTGTCGAAAGCAGTGAGCATAAAGCTGGGTATTACTATTGGTATTTGTATTTTAAGACCAAGCGTAAAGTAAAACATTTTTAGTATTTTCAAAGAATAAACGTGTTCAATTTAACCATTCACATTATATGTGACATAAATAGTAATGTTAAAACACCGTTTCCGTCCGTCTTTACCACTTTTGATACGTGACCATAACTTAAAAGAACAATGTAAAACCTTAGTTCATTCCAAAATTTATTTATCATTTTTATCCGGCCTAAGGACCATTTAAAAACAAACGTATGTAAATTATCTTTGGTAACATATTTGCCTTTACCAGTTAAGCACGAGTTTTCATTCTATGGAAAAGACTATATTACTGGCTATTTAAGCTTGCGCATATCTTTAACGAGATTTTTATGGGGTTTTTTTGCACTTACGATAAACTAATATAAAATATCGAACAATAAAAAGATGTGGACATGGAAGAAATTCTATATTATAATTCCCAATTGATTTTAAGACAACAGATGCGTTTTTGAGCTTTATATACGAAAATATTAACATAATTCGCAAATTTAAAGAACTTCACTTATCGCAAATTTAACCAAAATACTGCTTTAAAAACAGGTAAAGTTAGCTTCACAATTTTGTAAAGTTTAGAGAAATTGATGAAGTAATGACGGTGAAATAAGTTTAAACATTATCTGGGGTGAACGTCAGTCATTAACTTTCGTTTTCGGTGTTTCGATGTGCTTTTTCCTGTGAACGATCAACAACAGTGTGACAAATTTTTAACCAGCGATAATTCAGTTAACTTAAGAGAGTTCATGCACTACAAGCTTACCAAACCCCTTTAGAAATGATTTCTATATACTTTGCGACATGAACAGACATACGGACGAACAATACTATCACTGTATGTCAACAAATGTTTATTATTGAGAATGTAGAATAGTATCAAAACAATACATCAAACGATTTTCCGTACTCGATTATATCTGCTCCTGGTCCCCGCCAATAAATTCGCTTTCTGCTCAATGGACCCGCCCATTTCTATACCCCAGCTCTATTCACCAAGCCTTTGCCAATTTGTTAAAAGTCTGTTTGTGCTAATATTTCACATATTGCCAGGGGAATGATTAAATTTTTCAATAGTGCTTACAGATTTATGCAGCTTTTCAGATCTATAGAGCATTTTGCTATAAAACGCAAAACTTTAAGATTTCATCACAAATTTCCCTATTTAAATCGCGATAAAATGTTTATTATCCCTTCTACCACTTGAGAATTCAACGAATATGCGCAGAATTCATTTGGCTTTTAAAATCAGCCGATATTTCTTTCCAAGAGTTAATCAAAACTAGGGAAAATGATAATTACTTACACCGCTGTCAAGTATGAAATAAACTTACCGTGTCTGCGCCTGGATGTGCCTTCCGCTCCTGGCTCTGCCGGTTGACGGGTGTGTTAACTGCATCCTTAATTTTGAGTTTAATCTATTAAGTATCAACTATAATACCTGCAAAAAGGTTTACCTTAATTTGTGATAACGATAACCTTTTTTAAAACGTGAATGTCTTCTTCAGATACCGTGGGGCAGTGTAAGATAGTGCTCTCTGGGAGTTTCCCTCCTTTATTGAGCATGTACTGTAACACTATTTTGCATTAATTCCTTTTGAATCATGAATTATATTTCAAGGACATAGTTAGAATCGATATTTTCGCGAAATTGTAATATAGTGTTTAAAACCGTACTTTCGGTTTAAACTAATACGCGACAAGACATGTTACGTTTTAATGTTCTAATTTAAGTCACACTAATTTTATGCATCATTTAATTATACGATATAAAAGCTTTATACTTTATTACTGGTGTGAAAATTGCTGAAAAATTCATTCATGTCCATATTAGTCTTTCTTAAAAGTATGTTACCGTGACTTAAATAAATACTTTAATACAAGCAACTTTTTCCAACGATTTACATGTTTTAAGGGTGATGAAACAAAACAAATCTACTTACGTGCACAGTAACTTATTATTTTGTTTGTCTAAAGTTGAAATTAGTCTTTGTCTCAACTTCAGATCGAAACATTGTAATAAATCATACTATGAAAATGCCAATTTGAACAAAAAACTTCTTGTTTCTGTTTGATCTACATTATTTTATAATGTATAAAGCGCATGCGTCTAAAATTACGGTGTAGTTAGTGTGTGTACCGTTATCGAAATTTCAGCGCCATGTGGTACCTCTTAAGGTATTGCGCCTTTCGCCACTGGTTTGCTTTAGACAAAATAAGAAAAATATAAAAATCTCTCATACGGCACAATGCTTTGCACATCAAACTTTTCACAAACCAATTTAATTAATAAATGTTTAATTTACATGCGCTAAGAAAAGTTAGAACAGTAAAGAAAAATAGTTAGACCCCAAAAAAAACTAAAATTCTCTTTGCAATTTATCACAAAAACGAAGCAACACTTAACATCAATTTAAATGTCTTGATTTGTTATGAGTTACTGACAACAATACCTAAGGTCCTTTGGTCTAACAAATGTGTACAATGAAAGTTATTTGTAAAAGTGTGTTTGACCTTTAATTTCCTGGTCGCGAAAATGTATGACATAAAAATGTTGATTTCTCTCTTCTCTCTGTGGGTAGGAGTTATTTCTCCAAGACAACTTGTACTTGTTTGTTGATATGAGAACCTGTTGGGGCAAGTGTGTGGTTGGTGCACCCTAACATCTGGATTAAACCCCACAGTGGCAATTTGTTTTACCACTGACCGTCCCAAGGCGGTAAACCCAAGGGTTCTATATGTCGTTAATTGTTTGTGGCGTCTTATTTGAATTGACATACTTATAACAACATGCTATCTTTTCCTCTCATCGTTTTCGCAGCGAGTGTGGCGATTCCTGATATGCATATTTTACTTTTTTCACAAATCGAAAGTTCTTTTCAAGGACCTTAGATATTATTGTCATTTAGATATTATGTTGACGTATATTAATTGTTGTTTTGAGTTGCTTCCTTTTTGGGATAAATTGCAAATAGAATTTTAGGGATTTGTTAGGTCTACCTATTTTTCTCTACTGTTCTAGCTTTTCCTAACGTATGCAAAATAATCATACACTTAAAGCATTTATTTGATGGAAGTGCATTGTGCCGTTTGAGATAGATGAAAAGCGAACTTTGAGAGTCGATGAACACGACAAATATGAAAATATTGCAGGCTCGTTTTGATTGAGCCTGTTCATGGGCAGTAATGGAAATGCATTTTACTGCCCACGCCGTCTAGTCCCGGGTTGAGCACAACTCAATATTTACACTTATAAACAGTACAATTTCGATCCATCCCAAACGAAAGTATGCATATGGTGGTTTCAATGCGATATTTAGAGATTAATACCATTCCATGGTCAGCGGCGTATGGTCCCCAAATACAAGAATGGAGAGATTTTTATTTTTTTTTGTCTTAAAGGGAAATCTTGTAAAAAACAACATAGAAGCCCGATCCGTTTCTGTTTTTCCTGCCATCGTGATCCTGCTGATTTGACTCCATGGGCTTTTGTCTTAGGAAGTACCAACCTAGAGGCAAGTACAAGGTTGATGCTCCCTAGAACTATAAACCGCCAGTGGTGAATTGTTTTGCCACTGACCGTTTCAAGACGGTAACAACTCAAGTTCTTTTCTTCATTAATTGTTTATGGCGTCTTTTTTGAAATTAGTCATTGTATAAACCATGCACACTTTTTCATCGCTACTTGTGGTCTTTCTGAGGAGGCAGTATCTTCTGGATATTGTCATTCTTGATATGCATATTTCACTTTTTCAAGGGAATTACACACTGGAAAATATTAAGTCAACCACTTCTGTGCCGATGGGCCAATCTGGGCCAATCTTATAAACTACGTTCAGTGCCGACGGGCCAATCTGGGCCAATTTTGGAAGTCCGTATAATAGTCAGTTTTCTTTCTGTCTATTTACCTATTAAACCAATTTCATCCCATAACAGTTGTTTATACACATTTTCGACTCATTTACGTGACATCAGAATAAGTAAATCCCGTTATATGCAATGATTTCCCGCCATTAACGTACGTTAAAATTATTTTGACGTTACGTTGGAAACGAATTGATTAAAACAGAAGTTCCCATTAATTGCCATATAAAATATCAGTTGTATCACTTTTATGAAAAAACCAGTGCGAGTAATGATCATGGTCAAGTACGCGCAGATGGGATACGAAATTATTTATATCTATTATTATTTTAAATGTTTCAATTTCAAAACTCACCTTTATATGCAAAAAGTGCATAATTGTCTATATAAACAGGGTATAATGTTATTGTGGTTTATCGATAATCAGTTTTTAGACTGGCGCATGCGCCAGTCTTAAGTAACGATGCCGTGAACACGGCGACGCGCGGTCGTTAACTTCGGGTGTACCATTGCGACCACGAGAGCGCATCAAGTAAGTTGGATTTTGTGATCACCGCGAGAGCAGGCCAAACTGTTCTGCACAAGTGTGAAGCACAATGCAGCACACCATTCCACGAATGCTGTGCGATTGATAGTAAGTTTCCGTGTAATTGTGGAGCATCCATGCCAAAAAACGCCAGCTAACAAATGTAGAGTGAAATCACGACCAGCTACGGCAGTGTACAAGCAACTGGATATGCATGAGTAGTTTAGTTACGCCTTAAAGATTTCTTAGTTGTGTGGCATAAAAGTAGTGCATTTTAAGAAAATACAAATATTTCGAGAAGGAATGCGAACTTTGAAAGATAATGCTACAAATAAAAACAAGAAAACAATTTAATGTTGTTGTTCGAACAACTATGAAAGAATATTAAAAGAACGATTAAAAAGAAATCAGTCACGTGACAAGCGGGAGATAGCGTGGGTTGCCATTTTGGTTAGGTTGGAGCAGTTGTGGATCGAGATTTTGCTCGGCTTTCAAGGACCGGGCCGGCCGCAGTGTTCTCCCCAGCTATCGCGCCCGACAACCGTTAACAAGCTTTGATCTATTTCCAACAAGCGTTAAATTCGCCGACATCCGTTTATTCAAAATCGACATGTCATAAGTTTCTTGCATTGTAAACACAGGTCGCTTTTCAAAGCTTTGTCTTCACTCTTGATAAGGTGGAAAAACCCCACTCATTCAAGGTTAAGCAATGGGCGATTTGACCAATCACAATCGATTTCTTTACTATCAGCCGGATAACTCCGCCTCTCCACGTGGTCGAATTCGCAAGTCTGTCTGTGTCGTTTGATCGTATTTTCGCTCTGCCGACTGTTGATATTCTCAATTAACAGCGGGTGTGTTTGACATAATGTTCAATGATTTTAATGAGATGCGATCATGGGTAATAATTTGGTTATTCTTTCTTCTGTGATTAAAAGACCAAACACTTCGAAAATTGTACTGTATACATGTATGAAAATAATTGCGCGATAATTGAATTGTTTTAAACAAATCTATATGCAAGATGCAGTTAGAACTTAAATTGCAAAAGAAATGCATTCTGTGGCATTTTTTTCTGCGCTATCATCGTAACGATCAGTTTATTTTCGTCGGACACATATTCAAGTATGCATGCGCGAAAGAACGACGGCTCGTCAATTCTATCTTATTTCAAGAGAAACCGGCCTTGTGATGCTGATGCCAACTCCATCGGGCATTCCGAACTTCAAAATTCTAGAAATGAGATCGAGATCATCCCTGATAGCCCTTCAAGAGCGACTCTGACAACGCCAAGTACCCCTTCACGTCGTGAAATTACTCCGACGCCGGATGCGGTACCCCAACATGCCGAGACACTGAATCAACGCCGGCAACCTCAAACAGCCAGTTCGATCCAGTCGAATTGGCTCTAAAGAGATAAAACCATCTATGTACTATATACCGTTGTTGCAGTAAACTTTGGTACAAATATAAAACTGTATAAAATGATAGTTAAAAATAAAGTTAAGTTAAAATCCACGAACAGTCCAGCGACAACCCTTCCAAAAATCCTGGGGAGACCGTAAGTAAGTTGGCGAATATTTTTGTTAATGCATTGTTGCGATGGACTTAAAAATTAAGATTGTAACTGTTTCTGTCTCTTAAGGTACGTGAGCCTTGTGCATTTCATTGTTGACACTACTCAGTTGTGGCGGAGCCTGATCATCGTTATTCTAGCAAAATTTAACCACTAATCATACGCTCCTGCATCAAAAAGACCCTCAACCTAAGATTAAGGTAAAAAAGTGGAAAACCTAATTTCCTTGCATCAAAATACAAGTACCTGCATCTATTGAAATCCCTGAATATACTGAATTATTTGCTAATGATGATAGTAACTGTCACAAAGTTTAACGAAAAAATCACACATAGTTTCATATGTCTAAAGTAATGATATCTGTGCAGGGCAAGTTCGATTCAACAAGCGCGCCAGTCCTTCAACGCTTTCAGCGCTTTGATTAAATTTAGTTATCGAAAGTTTACAAACACATTCCTGCACGCGCTCAGCGCGGAAATCATGATTGGGATGATACTGTCCAGTCTACGTCTAGTCAAGTTAAAATGACACCAGAAGAGCGAGAGCGTAGCATGGCTAGTTCTCATTCATTCTAAACGTTATTCCTTCCAGTGAACATCAAGATGACATAAATACACCTCGAGGTACCTTGATGATTTACAAAATATAGAAAACTACCATTTTTCTTCTCTGGTAAATATAATTTTTCCTTATGAACTCCAGGTTGAGTACCCACCTTTTTGTTTTGCAATGCTATTAGCTTCTAATGTTTTATATGTTTGTGTGCTTTTGCATGCAGCATTGTCGACCCGAAGGGTGGGTTGGAGTTCTTTCACTTGTGCTTGTTTGTTCTTACAAGAACCTGTTTGGACAAGTGTGAAGATACATCTGGCAGTGACATTTGTATTTATCCAAGATGGTATCCAGGCGTGTATGACTGGATTGCTAATAAGTGTATGCGCTTTAAACGATTTTAATATTTTTCATTCATTACAATTGTTGAATAAAATAAAATTTAAATCTCAAAGGAGTGAACTTTATCCTTAAATTATAGGCTGTACCTAATTTTTGAGTGATAAGCGTGCACATGTATAATCAATGCAACCAACAATTGTAATTCTGTAATATATATAAAAACCACCACTATCAACTTAGTTTTTTAACTAAAATAAAACTTAATCAGTTAAAAAGATCTTTAGTTTGCTCCGTCGATCTTATTGTTAGGTTTGTTTGGTTTTACCTTCGTTGTAAACCCGCAAAAGATGCACCTGGAAATGAAATGAACCATGAAGTAAAAACACATTTTGGAATACAATTAAAGATACTATTTTATTCTTTTGGCAAATATCACAATACCACATTAATGACTTAATATATCTAGTAAATATGTAGTCATAATAGTGCACAATTTATTGCTAAAGCACATAGGTTTGTTTAAAAATAACTTCGAGATAATACGATTTTGTAAAAAAATTACAACTTTATTTTAACATGTTAAGCTATGTATAAGATTTTGTAAATAAATTTTAGATGCCATGTTTTGCTTTCAGTTTTGTATAAAAATGCTTGATTATGGTTTGGTTAACAATAAAAGTAGCAGCCCGGGCCTAATACACATACACTTGTCAACAGTTCTAAGAGCACATCTTAAAATTTTGAATATCTCAAAATAAAATTATCCTGAATAAAATAATTTTTGACATTATGTTAAATATGACCAAATAATATTTTTTTTTGAAAACCGTGCGTTTGTTTTACGTATTACGTCATCCACGTCAGCATATGCTATTTATGCGTAATTCCCGTGCGGCAATCGAATTTGATTCTTTTACAATCGGTTTTGTTTTTAACATGTTCACCGACACCGGACAATCTAAAATATCACACCAATACTTTTTAACTATAGAACGATTGACGACTGAAGACCATGAAAGTGCCGTCAACATTCTCTAAACTGGCACAAATTTAAATCTGTTATAAAAAACACCATGATGTTATTCGTAAATGCAAAAGAAATGCCTCATTATTGCATATTTTATCATTATAAGAAAATATTCGAATGATATTATTTTCTAGATTGATAACCATGCTTACGTTACACGTTGATGTTACGCTCTTACGTCATCAAATATTTACGTAGAAGAACGTAAACACGAAAAATTGGTACAACATATGTTTGATAAGTTCCCACTTATTAAGGCGTCGCAAACATTGCAAATGGCGAAAACAGGCTAAAATGAATTTTGGGGAAAATACTTATTGCCAGCTAGATTTAAGCAAAGAAATATATTTAGCTAAGGATGTAGTCAACGTTTGCAAGCTCAATTTAGTCTAATTCATGTTATAATTATCAAACAAATACTAAAACAAAAGAAAAACCGTTTGCATGAGAACTCTGAAATTCATGGACAATATACCAAACCAACTCCTGGTTCAAACTGAAAGTAGAAATCTATAGAAATCTACTTTCAGTTTGAACCAGGAAGTAAGTTTTCCTTGAATTTCTTGAAAACACTAACATTATTTAGACGAATTGGCACGAAACATTGTAGACCAGCATATACTTATTTCAGATATGAGTTGCCTTGGTATATCGTCCAATGCATGAATTTCAGAGTTCTCATGCAAATGGTTTTTCTTTTGTTTTAGTATGTGCTTGGTAATAAGAACATGAATTAGACTAAATTGAGCTTGCAAACATTTACTACATCCATATAATGGCGTCTGTTTGAAAGGCAGTGTTATGTTTGTGTTTTGACGTGTTTTCGTCTTTGTCACATTATTTTTGTGTGGAGAAAAGACTAAACAAGAGACATGGCAGTATTCAGTTTCTTTTGGTACGTGTTCATCATTTTAAAGAATACTTACAACCGTTTGAAAGATCCAGAGATCAAATGTGTTGTTACGTCATTTCGCTCTATAACGTTATTGTCTTGTACGTCGTCGTCATGTCCTTCGCGTTGTTTAAGACGATCTAATATTGATATTTGTATCGATAATGCATCTAAAATAAAAAAGTTTAAAGATGCATGTCTCATATATCCGATTTTTATAGCGAACACCACCCGAACACCAACACACGAACTATGAAATGAATAAATTACATTTTGTTGTAATAAAAGACATTAAACAACAGGAACATCACTATGCTTATTTACATTTCACGGTAACGATATGAAAACAATACAATATTAACAATAAATCGGAATTTAAACTTAAACCTTAAATTTATTAAATAAAATCCGGTTACTGACACATCATGTTCGTATAAGCCTGCATAGGCTAGAGAGCAAATAACTTATACAAATATTAAGATTATCAAAAACGAAACTAACAGTATAAAAATTACCAACCGTGTATCAAAAGAAGAAAAATCCAAAACAGAGCTGTCGTTCCAGCATACATCATTTGAGTCAAATATATATTTGTTAAATCACGATGTTGAAAAAAACAACGTCAGCGTTAAAAAATCCTTAAATATATCAAAGTGATTTGAGGGATATTATCAGCTTTAGTCGAAACATAAAAAATAAGCTCTGGACTTAATTTGGACTACCTCTGTACACTATATCTCTTCCACGGAAGAAAAAAACTTTCTTCATTGATTTCAAATAAAGATTTAACCATTAGTTATCGAACTTCTTCTGGGAATACTTTTCTTTTAATTTCCTGAGATTTTTTTAACTTTTATTGAAACTATATATGTTCTGTTCCGAAAACGAAAGTTGAATGGCTGACGACCTGTGCCCAAGATCATAAAACTAAGTCGCCATTTCAGCCAATCAGATCCTTGAGATTTGAGACTGATCTCAAAACTTAGTTTTATGATCTTGGGCCCAGATTACCCCAGATAATGTTTCAACTTATTTCACCATCATTTCTTTGTCGATTTATGTAAACAAACCAAAATTGATGACGCTAAATATGTTTTTAAAAGTATGTGATTTTTTCTGCGCGTTGGGTAGTTTTTAGTTTTCATTAAATTTGCGATGAAGTGTAGCCTAGTTGTTGATATTTGCGAACTATGTTGATAATTTCCAATAATGAAGCCCAAAACGCATTTTCTGTCTCTAAATCTGGATTTATAAAATATAGACTTTCTTCCACTTGTATTAAAACCGGCTTTCACCAACTCGAGCAACTAGAACACATTTGCGAAAAACGGCCATGCCTAATGTGTACAGTGTCTAGCTATGTTATGTACGGAGTGTAAATGAAAAATTGTTTGCGAGTGTACGGTGTAAAGTAGGTAACGAATCCATTATATTCAAAATAAACTTCAGTACCTGAGCGTACACATACACTGATTAAGGAATTGCGTTTAGTGTCGAAAGCAGTGAGCATAAAGCTGGGTATTACTATTGGTATTTGTATTTTAAGACCAAGCGTAAAGTAAAACATTTTTAGTATTTTCAAAGAATAAACGTGTTCAATTTAACCATTCACATTATATGTGACATAAATAGTAATGTTAAAACACCGTTTCCGTCCGTCTTTACCACTTTTGATACGTGACCATAACTTAAAAGAACAATGTAAAACCTTAGTTCATTCCAAAATTTATTTATCATTTTTATCCGGCCTAAGGACCATTTAAAAACAAACGTATGTAAATTATCTTTGGTAACATATTTGCCTTTACCAGTTAAGCACGAGTTTTCATTCTATGGAAAAGACTATATTACTGGCTTTTAAAGCTTGCGCATATCTTTAACGAGATTTTTATGGTTTTTTTTTGCACTTACGATAAACTAATATAAAATATCGAACAATAAAAAGATGTGGACATGGAAGAAATTCTATATTATAATTCCCAATTGATTTTAAGACAACAGATGCGTTTTTGAGCTTTATATACGAAAATATTAACATAATTCGCAAATTTAAAGAACTTCACTTATCGCAAATTTAACCAAAACACAACGTGCTGAAAAAAGCAAATACTGCTTTAAAAACAGGTAAAGTTAGCTTCACAATTTTGTAAAGTTTAGAGAAATTGATGAAGTAATGACGGTGAAATAAGTTTAAACATTATCTGGGGTGAACGTCAGTCATTAACTTTCGTTTTCGGTGTTTCGATGTGCTTTTTCCTGTGAACGATCAACAACAGTGTGACAAATTTTTAACCAGCGATAATTCAGTTAACTTAAGAGAGTTCATGCATTACAAGCTTACCAAACCCCTTTAGAAATGATTTCTATATACTTTGCGACATGAACAGACATACGGACGAACAATACTATCACTGTATGTCAACAAATGTTTATTATTGAGAATGTAGAATAGTATCAAAACAATACATCAAACGATTTTCCGTACTCGATTATATCTGCTCCTGGTCCCCGCCAATAAATTCGCTTTCTGCTCAATGGACCCGCCCATTTCTATACCCCAGCTCTATTCACCAAGCCTTTGCCAATTTGTTAAAAGTCTGTTTGTGCTAATATTTCACATATTGCCAGGGGAATGATTAAATTTTTCAATAGTGCTTACAGATTTATGCAGCTTTTCAGATCTATAGAGCATTTTGCTATAAAACGCAAAACTTTAAGATTTCATCACAAATTTCCCTATTTAAATCGCGATAAAATGTTTATTATCCCTTCTACCACTTGAGAATTCAACGAATATGCGCAGAATTCATTTGGCTTTTAAAATCAGCCGATATTTCTTTCCAAGAGTTAATCAAAACTAGGGAAAATGATAATTACTTACACCGCTGTCAAGTATGAAATAAACTTACCGTGTCTGCGCCTGGATGTGCCTTCCGCTCCTGGCTCTGCCGGTTGACGGGTGTGTTAACTGCATCCTTAATTTTGAGTTTAATCTATTAAGTATCAACTATAATACCTGCAAAAAGGTTTACCTTAATTTGTGATAACGATAACATTTTTTAAAACGTGAATGTCTTCTTCAGATACCGTGGGGCAGTGTAAGATAGTGCTCTCTGGGAGTTTCCCTCCTTTATTGAGCATGTACTGTAACACTATTTTGCATTAATTCCTTTTGAATCATGAATTATATTTCAAGGACATAGTTAGAATCGATATTTTCGCGAAATTGTAATATAGTGTTTAAAACCGTACTTTCGGTTTAAACTAATACGCGATAAGACATGTTACGTTTTAATGTTCTAATTTAAGTCACACTAATTTTATGCATCATTTAATTATACGATATAAAAGCTTTATACTTTATTACTGGTGTGAAAATTGCTGAAAAATTCATTCATGTCCATATTAGTCTTTCTTAAAAAAATGTTACCGTGACTTAAATAAATACTTTAATACAAGCAACTTTTTCCAACGATTTACATGTTTTAAGGGTGACGAAACAAAACAAATCTACTTACGTGCACAGTAACTTATTATTTTGTTTGTCTAAAGTTGAAATTAGTCTTTGTCTCAACTTCAGATCGAAACATTGTAATAAATCATACTATGAAAATGCCAATTTGAACAAAAAACTTCTTGTTTCTGTTTGATCTACATTATTTTATAATGTATAAAGCGCATGCGTCTAAAATTACGGTGTAGTTAGTGTGTGTACCGTTATCGAAATTTCAGCGCCATGTGGTACCTCTTAAGGTATTGCGCCTTTCGCCACTGGTTTGCTTTAGACAAAATAAGAAAAATATAAAAATCTCTCATACGGCACAATGCTTTGCACATCAAACTTTGCACAAACCAATTTAATTAATAAATGTTTAATTTACATGCGCTAAGAAAAGTTAGAACAGTAAAGAAAAATAGTTAGACCCCAAAAAAAACTAAAATTCTCTTTGCAATTTATCACAAAAACGAAGCAACACTTAACATCAATTTAAATGTCTTGATTTGTTATGAGTTACTGACAACAATACCTAAGGTCCTTTGGTCTAACAAATGTGTACAATGAAAGTTATTTGTAAAAGTGTGTTTGACGGTAAACCCAAGGGTTCTATATGTCGTTAATTGTTTGTGGCGTCTTATTTGAATTGACATACTTATAACAACATGCTATCTTTTCCTCTCATCGTTTTCTCAGCGTGGGGAGGCCTTGTTTAGTGAGTGTGGCGATTCCTGATATGCATATTTTACTTTTTTCACAAATCGAAAGTTCTTTTCAAGGACCTTAGATATTATTGTCATTTAGATATTATGTTGACGTATATTAATTGTTGTTTTGAGTTGCTTCCTTTTTGGGATAAATTGCAAATAGAATTTTAGGGATTTGTTAGGTCTACCTATTTTTCTCTACTGTTCTAGCTTTTCCTAACGTATGCAAAATAATCATACACTTAAAGCATTTATTTGATGGAAGTGCATTGTGCCGTTTGAGATAGATGAAAAGCGAACTTTGAGAGTCGATGAACACGACAAATATGAAAATATTGCAGGCTCGTTTTGATTGAGCCTGTTCATGGGCAGTAATGGAAATGCATTTTACTGCCCACGCCGTCTAGTCCCGGGTTGAGCACAACTCAATATTTACACTTATAAACAGTACAATTTCGATCCATCCCAAACGAAAGTATGCATATGGTGGTTTCAATGCGATATTTAGAGATTAATACCATTCCATGGTCAGCGGCGTATGGTCCCCAAATACAAGAATGGAGAGATTTTTATTTTTTTTTGTCTTAAAGGGAAATCTTGTAAAAAACAACATAGAAGCCCGATCCGTTTCTGTTTTTCCTGCCATCGTGATCCTGCTGATTTGACTCCATGGGCTTTTGTCTTAGGAAGTACCAACCTAGAGGCAAGTACAAGGTTGATGCTCCCTAGAACTATAAACCGCCAGTGGTGAATTGTTTTGCCACTGACCGTTTCAAGACGGTAACAACTCAAGTTCTTTTCTTCATTAATTGTTTATGGCGTCTTTTTTGAAATTAGTCATTGTATAAACCATGCACACTTTTTCATCGCTACTTGTGGTCTTTCTGAGGAGGCAGTATCTTCTGGATATTGTCATTCTTGATATGCATATTTCACTTTTTCAAGGGAATTACACACTGGAAAATATTAAGTCAACCACTTCTGTGCCGATGGGCCAATCTGGGCCAATCTTATAAACTACGTTCAGTGCCGACGGGCCAATCTGGGCCAATTTTGGAAGTCCGTATAATAGTCAGTTTTCTTTCTGTCTATTTACCTATTAAACCAATTTCATCCCATAACAGTTGTTTATACACATTTTCGACTCATTTACGTGACATCAGAATAAGTAAATCCCGTTATATGCAATGATTTCCCGCCATTAACGTACGTTAAAATTATTTTGACGTTACGTTGGAAACGAATTGATTAAAACAGAAGTTCCCATTAATTGCCATATAAAATATCAGTTGTATCACTTTTATGAAAAAACCAGTGCGAGTAATGATCATGGTCAAGTACGCGCAGATGGGATACGAAATTATTTATATCTATTATTATTTTAAATGTTTCAATTTCAAAACTCACCTTTATATGCAAAAAGTGCATAATTGTCTATATAAACAGGGTATAATGTTATTGTGGTTTATCGATAATCAGTTTTTAGACTGGCGCATGCGCCAGTCTTAAGTAACGATGCCGTGAACACGGCGACGCGCGGTCGTTAACTTCGGGTGTACCATTGCGACCACGAGAGCGCATCAAGTAAGTTGGATTTTGTGATCACCGCGAGAGCAGGCCAAACTGTTCTGCACAAGTGTGAAGCACAATGCAGCACACCATTCCACGAATGCTGTGCGATTGATAGTAAGTTTCCGTGTAATTGTGGAGCATCCATGCCAAAAAACGCCAGCTAACAAATGTAGAGTGAAATCACGACCAGCTACGGCAGTGTACAAGCAACTGGATATGCATGAGTAGTTTAGTTACGCCTTAAAGATTTCTTAGTTGTGTGGCATAAAAGTAGTGCATTTTAAGAAAATACAAATATTTCGAGAAGGAATGCGAACTTTGAAAGATAATGCTACAAATAAAAACAAGAAAACAATTTAATGTTGTTGTTCGAACAACTATGAAAGAATATTAAAAGAACGATTAAAAAGAAATCAGTCACGTGACAAGCGGGAGATAGCGTGGGTTGCCATTTTGGTTAGGTTGGAGCAGTTGTGGATCGAGATTTTGCTCGGCTTTCAAGGACCGGGCCGGCCGCAGTGTTCTCCCCAGCTATCATAACGGTTGTCGCGCCCGACAACCGTTAACAAGCTTTGATCTATTTCCAACAAGCGTTAAATTCGCCGACATCCGTTTATTCAAAATCGACATGTCATAAGTTTCTTGCATTGTAAACACAGGTCGCTTTTCAAAGCTTTGTCTTCACTCTTGATAAGGTGGAAAAACCCCACTCATTCAAGGTTAAGCAATGGGCGATTTGACCAATCACAATCGATTTCTTTACTATCAGCCGGATAACTCCGCCTCTCCACGTGGTCGAATTCGCAAGTCTGTCTGTGTCGTTTGATCGTATTTTCGCTCTGCCGACTGTTGATATTCTCAATTAACAGCGGGTGTGTTTGACATAATGTTCAATGATTTTAATGAGATGCGATCATGGGTAATAATTTGGTTATTCTTTCTTCTGTGACTAAAAGACCAAACACTTCGAAAATTGTACTGTATACATGTATGAAAATAATTGCGCGATAATTGAATTGTTTTAAACAAATCTATATGCAAGATGCAGTTAGAACTTAAATTGCAAAAGAAATGCATTCTGTGGCATTTTTTTCTGCGCTATCATCGTAACGATCAGTTTATTTTCGTCGGACACATATTCAAGTATGCATGCGCGAAAGAACGACGGCTCGTCAATTCTATCTTATTTCAAGAGAAACCGGCCTTGTGATGCTGATGCCAACTCCATCGGGCATTCCGAACTTCAAAATTCTAGAAATGAGATCGAGATCATCCCTGATAGCCCTTCAAGAGCGACTCTGACAACGCCAAGTACCCCTTCACGTCGTGAAATTACTCCGACGCCGGATGCGGTACCCCAACATGCCGAGACACTGAATCAACGCCGGCAACCTCAAACAGCCAGTTCGATCCAGTCGAATTGGCTCTAAAGAGATAAAACCATCTATGTACTATATACCGTTGTTGCAGTAAACTTTGGTACAAATATAAAACTGTATAAAATGATAGTTAAAAATAAAGTTAAGTTAAAATCCACGAACAGTCCAGCGACAACCCTTCCAAAAATCCTGGGGAGACCGTAAGTAAGTTGGCGAATATTTTTGTTAATGCATTGTTGCGATGGACTTAAAAATTAAGATTGTAACTGTTTCTGTCTCTTAAGGTACGTGAGCCTTGTGCATTTCATTGTTGACACTACTCAGTTGTGGCGGAGCCTGATCATCGTTATTCTAGCAAAATTTAACCACTAATCATACGCTCCTGCATCAAAAAGACCCTCAACCTAAGATTAAGGTAAAAAAGTGGAAAACCTAATTTCCTTGCATCAAAATACAAGTACCTGCATCTATTGAAATCCCTGAATATACTGAATTATTTGCTAATGATGATAGTAACTGTCACAAAGTTTAACGAAAAAATCACACATAGTTTCATATGTCTAAAGTAATGATATCTGTGCAGGGCAAGTTCGATTCAACCAGCGCGCCAGTCCTTCAACGCTTTCAGCGCTTTGATTAAATTTAGTTATCGAAAGTTTACAAACACATTCCTGCACGCGCTCAGCGCGGAAATCATGATTGGGATGATACTGTCCAGTCTACGTCTAGTCAAGTTAAAATGACACCAGAAGAGCGAGAGCGTAGCATGGCTAGTTCTCATTCATTCTAAACGTTATTCCTTCTAGTGAACATCAAGATGACATAAATACACCTCGAGGTACCTTGATGATTTACAAAATATAGAAAACTACCATTTTTCTTCTCTGGTAAATATAATTTTTCCTTATGAACTCCAGGTTGAGTACCCACCTTTTTGTTTTGCAATGCTATTAGCTTCTAATGTTTTATATGTTTGTGTGCTTTTGCATGCAGCATTGTCGACCCGAAGGGTGGGTTGGAGTTCTTTCACTTGTGCTTGTTTGTTCTTACAAGAACCTGTTTGGACAAGTGTGAAGATACATCTGGCAGTGACATTTGTATTTATCCAAGATGGTATCCAGGCGTGTATGACTGGATTGCTAATAAGTGTATGCGCTTTAAACGATTTTAATATTTTTCATTCATTACAATTGTTGAATAAAATAAAATTTAAATCTCAAAGGAGTGAACTTTATCCTTAAATTATAGGCTGTACCTAATTTTTGAGTGATAAGCGTGCACATGTATAATCAATGCAACCAACAATTGTAATTCTGTAATATATATAAAAACCACCACTATCAACTTAGTTTTTTAACTAAAATAAAACTTAATCAGTTAAAAAGATCTTTAGTTTGCTCCGTCGATCTTATTGTTAGGTTTGTTTGGTTTTACCTTCGTTGTAAACCCGCAAAAGATGCACCTGGAAATGAAATGAACCATGAAGTAAAAACACATTTTGGAATACAATTAAAGATACTATTTTATTCTTTTGGCAAATATCACAATACCACATTAATGACTTAATATATCTAGTAAATATGTAGTCATAATAGTGCACAATTTATTGCTAAAGCACATAGGTTTGTTTAAAAATAACTTCGAGATAATACGATTTTGTAAAAAAATTACAACTTTATTTTAACATGTTAAGCTATGTATAAGATTTTGTAAATAAATTTTAGATGCCATGTTTTGCTTTCAGTTTTGTATAAAAATGCTTGATTATGGTTTGGTTAACAATAAAAGTAGCAGCCCGGGCCTAATACACATACACTTGTCAACAGTTCTAAGAGCACATCTTAAAATTTTGAATATCTCAAAATAAAATTATCCTGAATAAAATAATTTTTGACATTATGTTAAATATGACCAAATAATATTTTTTTTTGAAAACCGTGCGTTTGTTTTACGTATTACGTCATCCACGTCAGCATATGCTATTTATGCGTAATTCCCGTGCGGCAATCGAATTTGATTCTTTTACAATCGGTTTTGTTTTTAACATGTTCACCGACACCGGACAATCTAAAATATCACACCAATACTTTTTAACTATAGAACGATTGACGACTGAAGACCATGAAAGTGCCGTCAACATTCTCTAAACTGGCACAAATTTAAATCTGTTATAAAAAACACCATGATGTTATTCGTAAATGCAAAAGAAATGCCTCATTATTGCATATTTTATCATTATAAGAAAATATTCGAATGATATTATTTTCTAGATTGATAACCATGCTTACGTTACACGTTGATGTTACGCTCTTACGTCATCAAATATTTACGTAGAAGAACGTAAACACGAAAAATTGGTACAACATATGTTTGATAAGTTCCCACTTATTAAGGCGTCGCAAACATTGCAAATGGCGAAAACAGGCTAAAATTTCAAAAAATGAATTTTGGGGAAAATACTTATTGCCAGCTAGATTTTAGCAAAGAAATGTATTTAGCTAAGGATGTAGTCAACGTTTGCAAGCTCAATTTAGTCTAATTCATGTTATAATTATCAAACAAATACTAAAACAAAAGAAAAACCGTTTGCATGAGAACTCTGAAATTCATGGACAATATACCAAACCAACTCCTGGTTCAAACTGAAAGTAGAAATCTATAGAAATCTACTTTCAGTTTGAACCAGGAAGTAAGTTTTCCTTGAATTTCTTGAAAACACTAACATTATTTAGACGAATTGGCACGAAACATTGTAGACCAGCATATACTTATTTCAGATATGAGTTGCCTTGGTATATCGTCCAATGCATGAATTTCAGAGTTCTCATGCAAATGATTTTTCTTTTGTTTTAGTATGTGCTTGGTAATAAGAACATGAATTAGACTAAATTGAGCTTGCAAACATTTACTACACCCATATAATGGCGTCTGTTTGAAAGGCAGTGTTATGTTTGTGTTTTGACGTGTTTTCGTCTTTGTCACTTTATTTTTGTGTGGAGAAAAGACTAAACAAGAGACATGGCAGTATTCAGTTTCTTTTGGTACGTGTTCATCATTTTAAAGAATACTTACAACCGTTTGAAAGATCCAGAGATCAAATGTGTTGTTACGTCATTTCGCTCTATAACGTTATTGTCTTGTACGTCGTCGTCATGTCCTTCGCGTTGTTTAAGACGATCTAATATTGATATTTGTATCGATAATGCATCTAAAATAAAAAAGTTAAAAGATGCATGTCTCATATATCCGATTTTTATAGCGAACACCACCCGAACACCAACACACGAACTATGAAATGAATAAATTACATTTTGTTGTGATAAAAGACATTAAACAACAGGAACATCACTATGCTTATTTACATTTCACGGTAACGATATGAAAACAATACAATATTAACAATAAATCGGAATTTAAACTTAAACCTTAAATTTATTAAATAAAATCCGGTTACTGACACATCATGTTCGTATAAGCCTGCATAGGCTAGAGAGCAAATAACTTATACAAATATTAAGATTATCAAAAACGAAACTAACAGTATAAAAATTACCAACCGTGTATCAAAAGAAGAAAAATCCAAAACAGAGCTGTCGTTCCAGCATACATCATTTGAGTCAAATATATATTTGTTAAATCACGATGTTGAAAAAAACAACGTCAGCGTTAAAAAATCCTTAAATATATCAAAGTGATTTGAGATCTTTTTTAATACAAAATGTTCTCAATTAAAAATAAACTTGATGGTAAATATAAGTGATAAACTTGGTCTTAACGCATCATTCGAATCTGTTTACTTTTATTTATCTGGCGTTCGATTATAAATAAATTCGATTACAACTCGTTGACGTATCCTAAATGTTTGACACAATCGGCATCATTGAACTGTGGCTAATTCTCATCCCTTATTTATCAAGATCAAATTATATGTCAAAAAATCAAAGCATATTTATACCAACCAAGAGACAGGTGCTACCCACTTAATATAATTTACATGGTCATAACTGACCTTTTTTTATTGGTTTAACTTGAACATTTTATAAAAAGATGATAAGGGTGAAACAGTTGTGTTTGAATTCTTCTTTGATATATCGTAAGCAGTAGTCAGAAAATTGGTTTTATAATTGGAATATATCTCTTGATGTTTGAATGGACATAACCTTTTCAACAGACACTGTTTCTCGTACATTTCATCAAACAATGCAAACATATCAAACTTACAACCAGTTACTGTATGATATCGACAGTATGCAAATATTAATAGGTTAAATAGCAAGATAAGTTATCGATAAAACAGAAATAAAAAATACAAATAAAAAAATTATTGGGAAAGCGAACTTTCATTATAACATTTAAGCTGTATATTTACTAACCTGCTGGAATCACATTCAATTAAAGCACTGAGTTTGGGTTTGTTCTTCTAGATGTAATGGAATAGAATCCAATGCCAGCACCGAGTTTGTGTTTGTTCTAGATACGAGGGTTGTTCAAAATTTAATAGGACTGCGAGTCATGCTTTTTTATATTTCATTAAATTTTTAATATTTTCATATGTACGGCACTCGTGAAATGTTGTCTACAAGTCGAGCACGATTTTATGACATAAATTTGCTAAACACAAGTTTCCTGTGTTATTAAATAAATATTGTAACGCGCTTCCGGCGTAGCGGGTAAAAAGTTATTGAACGTTACTTCTAGTTTTTCACAATTCGACGTCTGTGTTTCCTGATATTCCGCCAACCGTTATATTTAGATGGCGTAAAAAAGAATAGAATCCAAAGCCAGCACCGTGTTTGAGTTTGTTCTAGATATAAAGGAATCGTATCTAATGCCAGCACCGTGTTCGAGTTTGTTCTAGATTATAAAGGATTAGAATCTAATGCCAGCACCGTGTTTGAGTTTGTTCTAGATATAAAGGAATATAATCCAAAGCCAGCACCGTGTTTGAGTTTATTCTAGATATAAAGGAATAGAATCTAATGCCAGAACCGTGTTTGAGTTTGTTCTAGATATAAAGGAATAGAATCCAATGCCAGCACTGTGTTTAAGTTTGTTCTAGATATAAAGGAATAGAATCCAAAGCCAGCACCGTGTTTGTGTTTGTTCTAGATATAAAGGATTAGAATCTAATGCCAGCACCGTGTTCGAGTTTGTTCTAGATTATAAAGGATTAGAATCTAATGCCAGCACCGTGTTTGACTTTGTTCTGGATATAAAGGAATATAATCCAAAGCCAGCACCGCGTTTGACTTTGTTCTAGATATAAAGGAATAGAATCTAATGCCAGCACCGTGTTTGAGTTTGTTCTAGATATAAAGGAATAGAATCTAATGCCAGAACCGTGTTTGAGTTTGTTCTAGATATAAAGAATTAGAATCCAATGTCAGCACCGTGTTTGAGTTTGTTCTAGATATAAAGGAATAAAATCCAAAGCCAGCACCGTGTTTGAGTTTGTTCTAGATATAAAGGAATAGAATCCAATGCCAGCACCGTGCTTGAGTTTGACCTAGATATAAAGGAATAGAATCTATTGCCAGAACAGTGTTTGAGTTTGTTCTAGATATAAAGTATTCGAATCCAATGCCAGCACCGTGTTTGAGTTTGTTCTACATATAAAGGAATAGAATCTAATGCCAGCACCGTGTTTGAGTTTGTTCTAGATATAAAGGAATATAATGTAATGCCAGCACCGTGTTTGAGTTTGTTCTAGATATAAAGGATTAGAATCCAAAGCCAGCACCATGTTTGAGTTTGTTCTAGATATAAAGGAATAGAATCCAAAGCCAGCACCGTGTTTGAGTTTGTTCTAGATATAAAGGATTAGAATCCAAAGCCAGCACCGTGTTTGAGTTTGTTCTAGATATAAAGGAATAGAATCCAAAGCCAGCACCGTGTTTGAGTTTGTTCTAGATATAAAGGAATAGAATCTAATGCCAGAACCGTGTTTGAGTTTGTTCTAGATATAAAGGAATAGAATCCAAAGCCAGAACCGTGTTTGAGTTTGTTCTAGATATAAAGTAGTCGTATCCAAAGCCAGCACTGTGTTTGAGTTTGTTCTAGATATAAAGGAATAGAATCCAAAGCCAGCACCGTGTTTGTGTTTGCCAGATATAAAGGAATAGAATATAATGCCAGAACCGTGTTTGAGTTTGTTCTAGATATAAAGGAATAGAATCTTATGCCAGCACAGTGTTTGAGTTTGTTCTAGATATAAAGGAATAGAATCTTATGCCAGCACAGTGTTTGAGTTTGTTCTAGATATAAAGGAATAGAATCCAATGCCAGAACCGTGTTTGAGTTTGTTCTAGATATAAAGGAAAAGAATCTTTTGCCAGTACCGCGTTTGAGTTTGTTCTAGATATAAAGGAATAGAATCTAATGCCAGAACCGTGTTTGAGTTTGTTCTAGATATAAAGGAATAGAATCTTATGCCAGCACCGTGTTTGAGTTTGTTCTAGATTTAATGGAATAGAATCTAATGCCAGAACCGTAATTGAGTTTGTTCTAGATATAAAGGAATAGAATCTAATGCCAGAACCTTGTTTGAGTTTGTTCTAGATATAAAGGATTAGAATCCAAAGCCAGCACCGTGTTTGAGTTTGTTCTAGACATAAAGGAATAGAATCTTATTCCAGCACCGTGTTTGAGTTTGTTCTAGATATAAAGGAATAGAATCTAATGCCAGAACCGTGTTTGAGTTAGTTCTAGATATAAAGGAATAGAATCTTATGCCAGCACCGTGTTTGAGTGTGTTCTAGATATAAAGGAATAAAATCCAATGCCAGCACTGTGTTTGAGTTTGTTCTAGATATAAAGGAATAGAATCCAAAGCCAGCACCGCGTTTGTGTTTGCCAGATATAAAGGAATAGAATATAATGCCAGCACCGTGTTTGAGTTTGTTCTAGATATAAAGGAATAGAATCCAAAGCCAGCACCGTGTTTGAGTTTGTTCTAGATATAAAGGAATAGAATCTAATGCCGGCACTGTGTTTGAGTTTGTTCTAGATATAAAATAATAGAATCCAAAGCCAGAACCGTGTTTGAGTTTGTTCTAGATATAAAGGAATAGAATCTAATGCCAGAACCGTGTTTGAGTTTGTTCTAGATATAAAGAAATAGATTCCAAAGCCAGCACCGTGTTTGAGTTTGTTCTAGATATAAAGGAATAGAATCCAATGCCAGCAACGTGTTTGAGTTTGTTCTAGATATAAAGGAATAGAATCCAAAGCCAGCACTGTGTTTGAGTTTGTTCTAGATATAAAGGAATAGAATTCTATGCCAGCAACTTGTTTGAGTTTGTTGTAGATATAACGGAATAGAATCTAATGCCAGCACCGTGTTTGAGTTTGTTCTATATATAAAGGAATAGAATCCAAAGCCAGCACCGTGTTTGAGTTTGTTCTAGATATAAAGGAATAGAATCCAAAGCCAGCAGCGTGTTTGAGTTTGTTCTAGATATAAAGGAATAGAATCTAATGCAAGCACCGTGTTTGAGTTTGTTCTAGATATAAAGGAATAGAATCCAAAGCCAGCACCGTGTTTGACTTTGTTCTAGATATAAAGGAATATAATCCAAAGCCAGCACCATGTTTGAGTTTGTTCTAGATATAAAGGAATAGAATCCAATGCCTGCAACGTGTTTGAGTTTGTTCTAGATATAAAGGAGTCGAATCCAAAGCCAGCACCGTGTTTGAGTTTGTTCTTGATATAAAGGAATATAATCTTATGCCAGCACCGTGTTTGATTTTGTTCTAGATATAAAGGAGTCGAATCCAAAGCCAGCACCGTGTTTGAGTTTGTTCTAGATATAAAGGAATAGAATCCAAAGCCAGCACCATGTTTGATTTTGTTCTAGATATAAAGGAATAGAATCTTTTGCCAGTACCGTGTTTGAGTTTGTTCTAGATATAAAGGAATAGAATCTAATGCCGGAACCGTGTTTGAGTTTGTTCTAGATATAAAGGAATAGAATCTTATTCCAGCACCGTGTTTGAGTTTGTTCTAGATATAAAGGAATAGAATCCAATGCCAGCACCGTGTTTGAGTTTGTTCTAGATATAAAGGAATAGAATCTTTTGCCAGTACCGTGTTTGATTTTGTTGTAGATATAAAGGAATAGAATCTAATGCCAGAACCGTGTTTGAGTTTGTTCTAGATATAAAGGAATAGAATCTTATGCCAGCACCGTGTTTGAGTTTGTTCTAGATTTAATGGAATAGAATCTAATGCCAGAACCGTGTTTGAGTTTGTTCTAGATATAAAGGAATAGAATCTAATGCCAGCACCTTGTTTGAGTTTGTTCTAGATATAAAGGATTAGAATCCAAAGCCAGCACCGTGTTTGAGTTTGTTCTAGACACAAAGGAATAGAATCTAATGCCAGCACCGTGTTTGAGTTTGTTCTAGATATAAAGGAATAGAATCTAATGCCAGAACCGTGTTTGAGTTTGTTCTATATATAAAGGAATAGAATCTTATGCCAGCACCGTGTTTGAGTTTGTTCTAGATATAAAGGAATAAAATCCAATGCCAGCACTGTGTTTGAGTTTGTTCTAGATATAAAGGAATAGAATCCAAAGCCAGCACCGTGTTTGTGTTTGCCAGATATAAAGGAATAGAATCTAATGCCAGCACCGTGTTTGAGTTTGTTCTAGATATAAAGGAATAGAATCCAAAGCCAGCACCGTGTTTGAGTTTGTTCTAGATATAAAGGAATAGAATCTAATGCCGGCACTGTGTTTGAGTTTGTTCTAGATATAAAGGAATAGAATCCAAAGCCAGAACCGTGTTTGAGTTTGTTCTAGATATAAAGGAATAGAATCTAATGCCAGAACCGTGTTTGAGTTTGTTCTAGATATAAAGGAATAGATTCCAAAGCCAGCACTGTGTTTGAGTTTGTTCTAGATATAAAGGAATAGAATCCAATGCCAGCAACGTGTTTGAGTTTGTTCTAGATATAAAGGAATAGAATCCAAAGCCAGCACTGTGTTTGAGTTTGTTCTAGATATAAAGGAATAGAATTCTATGCCAGCAACTTGTTTGAGTTTGTTCTAGATATAACGGAATAGAATCTAATGCCAGCACCGTGTTTGAGTTTGTTCTATATATAAAGGAATAGAATCCAAAGCGAGCACCGTGTTTGAGTTTGTTCTAGATATAAAGGAATAGAATCCAAAGCCAGCAGCGTGTTTGAGTTTGTTCTAGATAAATTATAAAGGAATAGGATCTAATGCCAGCACCGTGTTTGAGTTTGTTCTAGATATAAAGGAATAGAATCCAAAGCCAGCACCGTGTTTGAGTTTGTTCTAGATATAAAGGAATAGAATCCAAAGCCAGCACCATGTTTGAGTTTGTTCTAGATATAAAGGAATAGAATCCAATGCCTGCAACGTGTTTGAGTTTGTTCTAGATATAAAGGAGTCGAATCCAAAGCCAGCACCGTGTTTGAGTTTGTTCTTGATATAAAGGAATATAATCTTATGCCAGCACCGTGTTTAATTTTGTTCTAGATATAAAGGAGTCGAATCCAAAGCCAGCACCGTGTTTGAGTTTGTTCTAGATATAAAGGAATAGAATCCAAAGCCAGCACAATGTTTGATTTTGTTCTAAATATATAGGAGTCGAATCCAAAGCCAGCACCGTGTTTGAGTTTGTTCTAGATATAAAGGAATAGAATCCAAAGCCAGCACCCTGTTTGAGTTTGTTCTAGATATAAAGGAATAGAATCTAATGCCAGAACCGTGTTTGAGTTTGTTCTAGATATAAAGGAATAGATTCCAAAGCCAGCACTGTGTTTGAGTTTGTTCTAAATATAAAGGAATAGAATCCAATGCCAGCAACGTGTTTGAGTATGTTCTAGATATAAAGGAATAGAATCCAAAGCCAGCACTGTGTTTGAGTTTGTTCTAGATATAAAGGAATAGAATTCTATGCCAGCAACTTGTTTGAGTTTGTTCTAGATATAACGGAATAGAATCTAATACCAGCACCGTGTTTGAGTTTGTTCTGTATATAAAGGAATAAAATCCAAAGCCAGCACCGTGTTTGAGTTTGTTCTAGATATAAAGGAATAGAATCCAAAGCCAGCAGCGTGTTTGATTTTGTTCTAGATATAAAGGAATAGAATCTAATGCCAGCATCGTGTTTGAGTTTGTTCTAGATATAAAGGATTAGAATCCAAAGCCAGCACCGTGTTTGAGTTTGTTCTAGATATAAAGGAATAGAATCCAAAGCCAGCACCATGTTTGAGTTTGTTCTAGATATAAAGGAATAGAATCCAATGCCTGCAACGTGTTTGAGTTTGTTCTAGATATAAAGGAGTCGAATCCAAAGCCAGCAACGTGTTTGAGTTTGTTCTTGATATAAAGGAATATAATCTTATGCCAGCACCGTGTTTGATTTTGTTCTAGATATAAAGGAGTCGAATCCAAAGCCAGCACCGTGTTTGAGTTTGTTCTAGATATAAAGGAATAGAATCCAAAGCCAGCACCATGTTTGATTTTGTTCTAAATATAAAGGAGTCGAATCCAAAGCCAGCACCGTGCTTGAGTTTGTTCTAGATATAAAGGAATAGAATCCAAAGCAAGCACCGTGTTTGAGTTTGTTCTAGATATAAAGGAATAGAATCCAATGCCAGCAACGTGTTTGAGTTTGTTCTAGATATAAAGGAATAGAATCCAAAGCAAGCACCGTGTTTGAGTTTGTTTTAGATATAAAGGAATAGAATCCAAATCCAGCACCGTGTTTGAGTTTGTTCTAGATATAAAGGAATAGAATCTAATGCCAGCACCGTGTTTGGGTTTGTTCTATATATAAAGGAATAGAATCTAAAGCCAGCACCGTGTTTGTGTTTGTTCTAGATATAAAGGAATAGAATCCAAAGCCAGCACCGTGTTTGAGTTCGTTCTAGATATAAAGGAATAGAATCTAATGCCAGCACCGTGTTGAGTTTGTTCTAGATATAAAGGAATAGAATCTAATGCCAGCACTGTGTTTGAGTTTGCTCTAGATATAAAGGAGTCGAATCCAAAGCCAGCACCGTGTTTGAATTTGTTCTAGATATAAAGGAATAGAATCCAATGCCAGCAGCGTGTTTGAGTTTGTTCTAGATATAAAGGAATAGAATCCAATGCCAGCAACGTGTTTGAGTTTGTTCTAGATATAAAGGAATAGAATCTAATGCCAGCACTGTGTTTGAGTTTGTTCTAGATATAAAGGAATAGAATCCAAAGCCAGCACCGTGTTTGAGTTTGTTCTAGATATAAAGGAATCGAATCCAATGCCAGCACCGTGTTTGAGTTTGTTCTAGATATAGAGGAATAAAATTCTATGCCAGCACCTTGTTTGAGTTTGTTATAGGTATAAGATAGATTGCCAACAGGAAGTTATTTTTTGCTCTTCACACAAACAGATAATTCTCTACAGTATCGGAGTAGATCTCGTATTGCTTCAAAAACATGTGCCCATTTACATTCCAGGGTTGAATTCTTCAATGTCTCAGATGTGGTTAATAGTTATTGTACTGCGTTATGCATATTAATAACTGAACAGGAGCGAATTAGCAGAACGTTTTGGCTAATCACTACATTTTATGAACATTTTTAGCGAATTTTACTGCGTTAGTAACAATGTAACAACTTCGGCTTTCAAAATTACACATACGTTGACTGTGTAAGAACATTACATCTCATTTACTTATTTAATTTTCTTCTATAGTTTAAATTTAAAGTTTGATATTAGGACACACTGAATATTTTTTTCCTGATACGTGACCAGGCACTTTTAAACAGCAAGAGTATGTTGATGCCATTTGTCCCTGGTATTTCGAACATAGCATAACATAGCAAAGCATAGCATAGCAAAACAAAGCATGATATTATCATATCATTGCATGGCATAGCATAGCACAGCAACACACAGCACAGAACAGCACTTTGTAACGTTCTATGGAAGGTATTTTTGAACCTACTGTCCCAAATATATGTCCCTACTATATGTTAAGTAACACGGTAGGTATACCCGCGCTATAGTATTGAAATTTTGTTATACGCTCTCAGGGCGCTTCAATCTCAGTGCTCTTGAAAATTAGTCCCTACTTAAGTAAAATTGATAGGCTAGAAGTGAAAAACGGTGAACACAAAGATAGGAACCTGTTTCCAAAAGACCGCAAAAGTAGCAAAAATAAACAAAGTTCATAAATATTCACAAAACCTTTTAAGAACAAAACACAAAGCGGTAAGATTCTTTTCGTATTATCAAATTAGTCGTGATTATGATAAATATGCGTCATGACATCTAATATGAAGGGCATTTGAAATGAATTTTCGATTAGACATCACTCATTACAGCCTACAGGGTTCACAGAGTTACATCTAGATCATTCATTTAAGAAAAGCACATAGCTTGTACATAAATGAGATTAAAATAAAGCTGTACTTTAACTTCTCGTTCTCAGTTACATTTACCGTGGCTAAAGGACGAATAATTAAGATAGCTTAAATTATAAACTAATGTGTCAATTTTACAATTGTTACTAGTACTATTTCTTTTTTTTTACAATTATTTTTTTCCACAGTGCGTAAACGATATATATATACAGTTACGTGACATACAAGTTTGCTTTACAAATTTAAATTTAAGTAAATCAAATAAAACTTATCAAACTTGATTTTAATTTATTCTCATAAAAGTGATCATTGGAATGACACATATCACGTGACTATATTGATATATTGATTATTTAACTACGGGATCCTGTTTGTAAAACATATTTTTCGGATTTTCGGGTTTATTTAACAGGATATTGACAGATAAGAACACAAATAATTCCATAAAGTTCCGTAAGTGAAAACCCACTTTGTATTTGCTCTCGTTGGATAGATATAATAAAATTATTTGCATGTTCACTTAATGCAATGCTATTTGTCATGATAGGTGTGGGCTTTCCGAATAAATTAGTCTTGTACATTACTTATTTGTGATATAAGGATGTTCTGAGCCATAATGCAGTGTGGTCCAGATGTACATTATAAATCACACGTATTTTAGCAACGTTCATTCAAGTCCTGTTTATCGTGTAACAATGTTGCGTAAGAGCTTTGTTGTTGGATTATTAATTATTTCTCAAGGTAATCTTGTTTGTTTTCTCTCTGTGCATTTTAAAGCGATTAGAAAATTGTCAAACACTAAAGCTGCCTATTCAGAGTACAAGGAGGGATACTTCAATGTCTCATATCTGGGTTGAAGGTTATAAAACTGAGTTTGGAAACCAGTCTCAAATCTCAAGCATCTGATTGGCTGAAATGGCGACTGCTTGAGATTTGGGACTGGTTTCCATGCTCAGTTTTATAGCCTTAAGCACAGTTTAATATGAATGATTCCACTATCTTATGTCTATAAATGACTGAAAACTAGCCAATTTTGCCGAATTTGAAGTATACACTTACATTTTAAGTTTTATTTGTGTGCAAAACTTCGTCTTTAAATATATTCATTGATACGTTGGATATAAATATATTCATTGATACGTTGGCTAGGTAAGAATGTTATACCACCATTATTTTACTAACAGGTCTTTTACAATTTATACGATTACTGAACTTTTGGACTTTGAAAACGCTTCATATTTTAGCTCTAATGCGTGGCCAGGCACCATCAAAGCGACGTTTAATTAATTTGAATTACATCGCTCTGTTCAAAATTTAAACCATTAAGTTAAACTCTCAGTCAATGAATTTGTAGTAAAAATTATGAAGCTTTTACATTTAGGATTAACGGCCGATAGATGATATTTGGGGTCTATAGGTCTCTATGGTTTTCTCTGTAGTTTTCTCGTGAAATAGAGTTAATTAAAAGTACTTGTTAATTATATTAATTGGTTTGACCGGAAAATGCTTTACGCCATTCCGCTGTTGAATCCAATTTACAACACTGTCATCCTCAAATAGTTTTTGCGATGAGCGTGCAAACATGAATGAAAAGTACATCCCGACTAATGATGACTAAACATTTAATATATTCTGTCCGCATTTATTTGGTCATACTTGATTAACGGTTTATTAACGGTTCGGGATCATAGTGCAACCCCCATCAATGCTAAAATGTATATATGATTACAAGTTTGTTGTTTTTACTTTGAGATCAGTAATTGACAGAAAAAACAGAAGTCTTGCACTAGCCAAAAAAGGCAGCATGCACATCTATGTCAAAATCAATATCTTTGTACTGATGGAGTTCCAGGTGAACTGTTCAGTGTCATTTTTACTGGTTCGAGCACATTAAGAAGCCATAAACAGCTTAAAGCCAAAGGAAACTAAATGATCTAATCTTAATTAGGAATGTGAGTGATTCTTTTAACCTAATCATTTTTCTTCGATTGTATGTATTTTTTAGAACTTTTCAGAGCCGTTCAAACGCAGTTTTCAAGAATAAATCAGTCTGAAAATAATTGTTTGGGAAAACCTGAAACCGTAGAAAGATATTATGAAAACCATTGCTCTGTATCAGTGGTTCTTATAAGACTCGTGCATAACAATAAGGGAAACTAAGTTCTTTTCAACACTCTATCTGTACAACGTTCGACAAACGCAGTGATCTCCCTTTAACTATATACTAACTGTTTAGAAAGATTATTATTTAAAAGCCATGAATCTATGAACAGTTTTTATCGCCAATTCAAGATAATGAGCAATTGTTATAATGCAAAAAGCACGCAAAATAACTGACATTGTTGTCGTCTATGACAGCATGATGTTTTAAAAACAAAAACAAAACAGAATATCAACTTTGGGAAGGGATTTGACAATACCAGTTCAGTTCTTTGATTGTTTAATGCTCACGTTATCATGCGTCTCATGTTTTTTATTTATAAAATGATATGACATTGCCTTTTCTCAGAATTGCATTTCCATTACTGCCCATAACAGGCTCAATCAAAACGCGCCAGCAATATGTTTATACTTGTCGTACTCGGTGGCTTTCAAAGTTCCCATTTCATCTGTGTTAATATCCGATTAATAAAACGTCTGCTCAATATGATATCGGGCACGTCACGGGAAAAGGTACCTCCGGACAAATGACGTCAATCCTTGAAATGACGTCATAAAGATGAGCAGACGACATTTATTATTATGCAATTCGCGGTGAAAATACCATTTTATTTACAAAATGTGTAACAAAATTCCTTTTTAGTTATGAGAAAATAATATATTATTGTAAGTTCTTTTCTAAATATATATTAACAACTAAAATGTCACAACATATGACAGAAGGTAATTTTCCCGTGGCGTGCACCATATTTAAAAGAAAGTCTTAATAATATGAATGAATGAGTGAAGATTATATGGCACTACCTCAACCACAAGGTTATGTTCTCATTGTTCGTCTCATGTTTAGTGTATTGTAGTCCGTACAGTGACCCACAATGTGCTCAAGGTAGAGACACAATTACACACCTGTTTGAGTGGAAGTGGGCGGACATCAAAGAAGAATGTGAGAGATTTCTGGGACCATATGGTTACTGCGGGGTTCAGGTATAATAAATCCCGTGTTATTTCTGATGCTTAATCCATCGGTTTCTGGTATTTTGTTTCGTCCTCAGTAATACGACATCGTACATGTATGTGTTAGGAAATTAATACTATTCATATCAGGTAATGCAAGTTGTGCAATACTTTTCTGACACATTTACTTATCATTAGCCAGATAATTACAAACACAACATGTTGAAAACATATTAATCATAAACAGCCAAAAATGGGGTTTTTCAAGAAGTATTTGCATAGACGGACCCTAACCATAGTAGGCTCGTATAAGTCTGTTATATAGGTGTTGGTGAAATTACAGACATGAAACACATGCTCCCTTGGATGTTGGTTTCTCTCTATTTTGTGGCTTCGGCATTAACAGAAATACACAATTTGATCATTTGAATTTCATTTGATTTTTTCTTCATCTACTGGGTATATTGTCCAATTAGCGAATGTTTAAATCCAATTGTAACTGGGTAAGATATGAAGCTAGACCGGGACTCGTACCCGGGACAGTGATAGGCACCACATGTAACAGGGTGAGAAAGAATGTGCAGCTAGACTCAGGACCCCTCGCTTACAGGGCAGTGCTCTGCCGACCGAGCTATCCGGATTGCTTAAACATCTTTTCCCCAGATAGTGACTAGATTCGTACCTTGACACAATCTAAAACCTTAACTTTTTCTATTTACCAACCAGAAGAAACTTTTAGTGTTAGCTGATTCATAGTCAAATAATGTACATATAGTTATTTATTTTCAATATACATTTAAAAAATAAAGAGTAAGATATCGTGTTTTGTATAATTGTCAGGTATCACCACCAAGTGAAAACGCTATAGTTACGAGCCCGAACCGACCCTGGTGGGAGCGGTACCAGCCAGTTAGCTACAAGCTCGAAACCAGAAGTGGCAGCGAACAACAGTTCAAGGATATGGTCGAAACATGTAATAAGCTCGGAGTGAGGTATCCGTGTACTGTAATATTGCAATAATTGCTAAAATATTGATATATATCAATACTGTATGGCTCTTCGGCTGTGATTTGCGATACAATGAAGTTGGTTCTTAATAGGATGTGGTAGAAATTATACTTACTTGAATCGTTTTTACAAAAGATGTTTTAGCTGTTAAGTCATGATAAGTTGAAACGGCCAGGGTAAACCAACCTCGCCCTTGAAATACGTATTCGTAGATGAACAAACGAGTATACGCTGCATTAACTCCAAGCCACCCATCTACTCGACAATTTTGCAGGCAAACACCGCAAGTGTATAAAAATTGCTTATGGGCATTTTCAAGCTAAACATGTTTGACTTTTTTAAAAGATTACTAAACAGTGTTTTATGTTTTTCTTTTTACATTTAGGATCTATGTTGATGCCATCATTAATCACATGACCGGTAGTTATGCAGGAACCGGCACGAATGGGAATCAGTTTGACGGAAATAACTGTTCCTATCCCGGAGTTCCATACTCTAACTTTGATTGCAATGGCAAAGATAAGTGCAGAACAAGCGACGGTTCTGTTCACAACTACGGCGATCCAGTAGAGGTTCGAAACTGCAAGTTGGTGGGCCTGATCGATTTAGCACTGGACAAGGAATATGTGAGAGGAAAGGTTACTGGTTATTTAAACCATCTGATCGACATTGGTGTGGCTGGGTTTAGAGTAGACGCTGCTAAACACATGTGGCCTGAAGATCTACAAATCATTTTTGCTAGACTGCACAACCTTCGAAGCGACCATTTTGGGACTTCGAAGAAGCCATTTATTTTCCAGGAAGTGATAGACATGGGTGGTGAACCAATCAAGATGTCGGAATATTTCAGTACCGGGAGGGTAACTAACTTTATCTATGGTGCTAAGCTTGCAGATGTTTTCTTAAGACGTACAGATCAGGCAAAATGGCTGAACAGTTTTGGAACAAGTTGGGGAATGCCACACACTGATGACGTAGTCATTTTCTTGAGTAACCATGACAACCAAAGAGGTCATGGAGGTGGTGGTAAGTAAACTCTGGTTTTGAACATATTATAAAAAAGAACAGACTAACACATGGCACTCTTTATCATTTTTAAATCAAATTTTGCTTTAAATACCATGCTCGATATTATCTATTTATGCTTTGAAGACTACAACCTTTGCATCTAATAGTTAAAAGATATAAAAGTGTTTGCCAAATGACTCTTTGCATATAATACGCCATTCTCACTTAACTTGAGATAAAGGGAAAACAAATAACATTGAATTATTATTACCATGCCTGTTCGGCTATGCTGCGTAAGGGAATATAAAGGGCTCGTTAAGTGACTGGTTGTGGCAAATATAAGGCCAAATCTCTAAACAGGGGATCATTTAAGGAGGAAATCGAATAACGAATACGAAATGTACGGTGAAGTCAAACAAAAGGAAAACAATTTGCGTTTTCCTGCTTTATAAGAACGTGTTGCCCACCAAAGCGGTCGAAAGCTATTCATGCTCGTGGAATTATAGAAGACCATCGCATTATAGTTCAGAAGGGATGATAAGAGTGCAACATCAATTCAAAGTATTGGTTACATAACTCGATTGTTCCCAGTCACAATAAAATGGTACATCCACGCAAAACAAACTCATGGCCCGTTAACACTCTAAGTTGTATCTGAAATTCAATTATACAGGTGCTCCTATAACGTTCTGGGACCCGAAGCAGATGAAGATCGGGACGGCCTTCATGCTGGCCTATCCTTACGGCTTCCCCAGGGTGATGAGCAGCTTCACGTGGAACAGGTTTGTTTATGCTGGCCTATCCTTACGGCTTCCCCAGGGTGATGAGCAGTTTCACGTGGAACAGGTTTGTTTATGCTGGCCTATCCTTACGGCTTCCCCAGGGTGATGAGCAGTTTCACGTGGAACAGGTTTGTTTATGCTGGCCTATCCTTACGGCTTCCCCAGGGTGATGAGCAGCTTCACGTGGAACAGGTTTGTTTATGCTGGCCTATCCTTACGGCTTCCCGAGAGTGATGAGCAGCTTCACGTGGAACAGGTTTGTTTATGCTTGCCTATCCTTACGGCTTCCCCAGGGTGATGAGCAGCTTCACGTGGAACAGGTTTGTTTATGCTGACCTATCCTTACGGCTTCCCGAGGGTGATGAGCAGCTTCACGTGGAACAGGTTTGTTTTTCTGAGCATTTATTGACGTTAAATGTTATTGATAATCGTACTGGCTTTAGTACATATATGTTATCGGAGATTGAACATTGTACGAGTTCATTCAGGCCTCAAGATTTAGTGAGAATGGAAACCAGTCTCAAATCCCAATGATCTGATTGGATGAAATTGATACTTGTCTCCATTTCATCGAATCAGATGCTTGCGCAATGACCTCACATTTGTTAATTTTTTTATCTATTGGTCTGCAGCACGTTAATAATTTGGGGATAATAAAATAAAGGAAAGATGAAAGTCAAATAAAGAATGTTTTATCATTAATAAACAGTTTTCTTCTGATTTGAATATATGGTAGAAGCATTAATGTGAATAACCATTTGTCATATAAGTATAGTTTCGCAAACAACACTGTTTTATTGTACACAATGATAATTTGAATGTTGAAATAAAAACTTTAAATATCCGCCAGGCATTATGTAAATGGTGTCGACGTCAACAACTGGGAAGGGCCTCCACACCATGGAGATATGAGCATAAAGGATGTCACCATAAACCCGGACATGACATGTGGAAATGGATGGGTACGGGATTGGCATTAACAAGATTTAGCCATTCCGCTGTGTTACATGTAACGCTAGCTTATGTCCCAATTAACCCGGTCATGTCATAACATGTGGAAATGCATGGGTAAAGATTGGTGTAACAAGCTGCGGCTGTTTCATTTTCATACAATTTTGTTTAACCAAGAGAAAAATAATATTTTATGGGTCCTAACAAAATTGCTTTTGAAAAAAGGCATATTTTTAAGGTTAAACTAAAGTCGACAGTTGTTTTTCAATACTTCACACTATAAGAATTAGATAATTATTTTATTATGTTTTGTGCACTTTGAATGAAGAGTCCTATAAGATATTGTAGAAGAAAAATTAATGATGATTTATGGCTCTCAGTCATTTTCAGAATATTCCTGTAACTTTGTAAATATAGCTGCCGTCAGATTGTTGATTAAATATTCCTATTGGTGTTTTCTGTTCAAACACTAGGCTATTAGATCTTCGGTTAAAAGCAGATTGATATTCAGTTCATATTAAGTCTATTTACAAACATGTCGAATCCTCAAGTTCGGTCCGTGTTTACATTTATATTATATTCGGTTAAAAATGTCCTTTTTATATAGCATAACGCTTACTAAATCCAAATTATCAGTACTCTTGATTGTATAAAGTTTTTTTTCTGAAAATATCATACAAAACTTACTTTTGCATTCAGGTATGTGAGCACAGATGGAGACAGGTGTACAATATGGTTGCCTTCAGGAACGTTGTGTACGGAACAACCGTGACCAACTGGCAATCGTACGGGGATTATCAGATCGCCTTCTCTAGAGGAAATAAAGGCTTCATTGCAATTGTTGGCGATAATAGTCATTTTAACCATACTATCGATACAGAGCTTCCTTCCGGAGAATATTGTGACGTCATTTCCGGTAACTACGAAAATGGCGCGTGCACTGGAATGATCATTCATGTGAAACATAGCGGACAAGCGCATATTGTAATTGATGGCAACTCGGATGATCCAGTAATAGCAATCCATATAGGTAGGCAGTTGTGAAAGTTTCAAAATTTGTTACAAAGAATAGTTTCACATCTTCGGCCTCGGTGTAATATGACTACCCTTGACCCAATAACAAAGACAATATGAATTATCTTGATTAATACCATTATAGAATCTACATGTACCAAAGATATTTCCAAAACGCGCAAGATTGTGTTTTATTTTTTTCAACTCTGTACATGCACCGTAACTTATTAAGACTTTCATTTTATAAATTTACATTAAATTCTTTGTTTATGTATCTAATGTTGTATTGGTAAGCGCCTAAAAGGGATGAGTCCAGGAAGACATTTTGTCTGACTTCTTGTATAAATACAATTCAAACAAAATCATTAAACTTCGCAGAGACAGATTTAATCACTTGTATTTCATCTTTCAGGTGCCAAGATTGGAAGTCAGAAGAAGGTGACCTCGTAGAATAACAACAACAACAACAACAACAACAAACAACAAAAAGATAGTTATGTCGTTAAGCATAAAATATGTCTCTTGCTTATAATCCCCAAAATGTACTTCAGTTCATATATTTTCCTCAGTAAGAACTATTTTTGTGAAGTGACTTCAAGATAGACAAGTCAAACTTAAGAGTCGAGCTGCAGAGATCATCTTGATAAAGACTTGGGTTACCAGCATGATATTCTACATCACTCTGCATGCTTTGTGATTTACCCATCTACAGTTGATTGCTTTTATACCTCTTTTATATATGATGGGAAGGTTTTAGAAGTTTATAAAGGTTTCTTAGGAAACTTGGGACTCGATCTGTTTCCTTTATGGCTACCGTCGTGATCTTGGTGATGTGACTCCAGGGGCTCTGGTCTCAGGTCTTTGAGTACCGGCGCTAATGCGTTACAATCGCATTAGCTTCTTATGTTAAATATGTTTTTGTGCTTTTGCATGCTAATGGGTGAGTTGGATCTATTTCACCAAGAAAACTTGTACTTGTTTGTTTGTCTGAAGTATACAGTTATATGTTATAGGTGAACCTGAATACATTTTGAATCTTTTTGTGTGTCCATAATAATATTGGCGTATTTAAATGATTTTCTTTTTTATTCTGATCAGCGCAATTGTCTCTACTGGCTTTAAACCTATTTAATTGCTAATGAATTAAACGCGTTTTAAATTATTATGCATGTAAAAAAACAAATAAGCTATTTTGAATAGGAACTAATTTACTAAATATGGGTGCCTTTTTTACCAGAGAGCAATTTAGCAGGGTGTCGTTAATTATTACAAAAAAAAATTTCTTATGTAAAAAGTTATGATATGCATATCCGGAATGACCACATTAAGACGGCACCCCCCCCCCCCCGTTATGCACCCGAAAAGTATAGATGAGACGAGAGCATGTTTTTTTAAAACGATAAAAATAAAATTAGACACCACAAACAATTAACGAAAATGAGAACCCGATCAATTATCGCCTTCGGACGGTCAGTGGCAAAACAGTTTGTTTTAGGTGTTTAAACCAGGTGCAAACTCACACTATCCTCATCAGGTTCTCATATGAAAGGTATATGAGACTGATTGAGGGAGGTTGAGGGGGGAAGTGAACGTTAAATGCAATCGCCGAGAGATGAAAAGATAACAGTATAGTTCACAAGTATGGAGAAACATTTTAGAGACGTTTTAGACTATTTTCGGAGTAGCTTAACACAGACAATGCCATATTTAACACATCAGTTTCAAGTGAATTTGATCAGTTAAACTCCCTACAGTGATTACTTTCCGTTACAAGCACGATATGGAAGCTTTTTTGTAGATATTTTATGTTTAATGATGTTTTTAATTTCTTTAAAAACCACAATGTCGTATGAATATAAGTGAAACGATGTCATCTGCATAAGCCTGCAACCAATTTTATTTTAAAGCATTATTTCAAAACCTCAATTGTACATCACGCACCTAAGGAAAGCAACGATGGACATATTCAGCTAGTTCGGAATGAACACAGATTTATCTCCGGATTGGAGTAAATGTAGTGGTTTCAGACATGGATTTAAATGATTGTTACTTCAATGTATGATACAATGCAACAAAGATCGCGAACATTACAACAACTTTATTATTTAACATTGAATTAATACATGTCACTATAGCGTTAAATATACATTTTGGTGTCGTTTTATGAAATGTCTATGTTATGGTTTGCACAAAATTTGCAAAAAAGTTCTTTGATTTTAGCTCTAAACTCTACGTTCATAAAGCCATAAATGAAAGGATTTATCATTGAATTTATAAAGTACGTTCTTAGAAAAACGTGATAAAGTATTTGTTCAACCTTGCTTAATTTGGTAGGAATATCCGGATTGGAATATCGCAATGTTACAATCACCAAATAAGGAAGAAAACTAACTACAAACGCTATTGTAACCATCCGCATTATTAATGTATTCCTCCGCAAACTGAACTCTTTAACTTCCGCTCGTTGAAGATCGTCAGATATTATCCTATTCAGTCGCGCTCTACTATCTAAACTTTGACTGCGATACAAGTTTCCTCTAAAACCATCTGACGATGTTGCGGATAGAGGGGTTAGGCAGTACGGACTACCTGTTGATGCAGAAGACATACGACCATTTTGCTTTGCAAACACAGCTTTATCCTTCTTACAGGTACCGAAGTTCAAGTGCAGCAGTTTCCTTTTGTTTTGCTTTTCGGATGAAATGTATGACGAGTCGCTGGCGCTGTCGTCAGAGAATGCATTCTGTACCTTTAAATTAGTTTCCTTTACATCGAATTGTTCCTTGTGTTTTAGTTTTTGACCTTCGGTCGGCACGTTGGTAGTGTTTAGTTTTTTATCTGCCGTCACATCTTCAACAGCGTTAGTATGATTATTTACATCCTGTGGTACATTAGATACATTTTCTGCTCCATTTAAAACAATACTGACAGTGGTTTCATTGCTGTATCTCGCTGTAGCTGGACTATTGCATTGCTCAACTCGATTCACATTGTCAATAGAAACAGTGCGGTCTATTCGATTGATATTTTCAAGTGACACAGCGCGTGAACTTCTGCTGCCCCAGCTGACACGGTCACGATTATCTGCCGGACTGTTCGGTACGCTACCGGTAATTGCAGACATCATGCTGATGCCGAAATACTTCAGACTGTGTCTCTTTTCACTGGAGATGGCGCCACTTGTTGATATGTACAGTCTACGACCTATCATCATATACATCAATGTCAATATCACGAACATTATGGCGTGTGCGCCGAAAAGGAAAAAATAAAACCCCGCAGGGAGGCGGTAATTATCTACGTAGAAATTTGATATGAGACAAGTCTTGCTTTCAATGTGAACTAATTTTCCCGTCTGGCTGTCAAATTGTTCCACCTGATAGGTATATGTTCCGTAGAAAATTAAAGATGGCCAGGTCGTAATCATCCCCAAGAGGACAGCAATGATACAGGTTCTTTTTGCGTATTGCACACCCAATTCTCTGCCCAGGAATGGTCGGCAAATCATCAAGTATCTGTCTATAGAAATTGCAATCAGCACAAACGAAGATGAGGCCGATGCTATAAATGTAGTATAGCGAGATATTTTGCACAAAACATCATAATCAAAGTCAGTTGGATGCCACAAAATGGCCGCTTCCGTTGGCATATTAATAATGCACGACATCAGATCCACTCCCGCGAGAGTGAGAATGAATATTGTTGTTTTAGTAAGTTTCCATTTCACTGTGAATATATAGATCACCACTGAATTTCCAACAAATCCAATCACCATGTAAAATATCACAAGCACGAACGGGTAAATGTTTACTTCCATAATCTCTCTTTCAGCTTTGTCCGCGAGCGGGCCATCTTTGATAACATCACTTCCGGTAAAATTATCTTTTAGCGTCACGTTGTTCACCGGCATATTTTTCAACTGTGTAGACCAGTAACGGCTTGCTAAATCACTGAAAATAAAACAGGGTAGATGATTAAATTATCAAGTTAAGGGCGATCAGCATATGTCTAGAAATCCCAGATGATATACTATCAAACAATCTCGGCAAAGTTAGCAGAATGGCTGACCAGCAGAATGAAAGCATTTTCATTCTGCAAGCAGACTGGAAAGAACCATTAGAATGAAAGTTTGACAAAACATATATTCATTCTGCCAGCAGACTGGGAAGAACAGCGGAATGAAAATATGAATGAAACCAGACACGACAGACCATCAGGATTAAAATATTTCTGCCGGTTTGCCCGAGCTGCTGGTATTCTTTTTCTACTGCTAGATTGCCCAGTCTGCTGGCAGAAAGAAAATAGCTGCATTCTGCTAATCTGCCATTATGTTAACTTTACCACGCCGATTAAATGAATGAACTGAATGGCGCTTTCACGCACGAACTTTCTATCGTAGGTTCAACGCCAAACAATGTATTCAACGCAAAACAAATTGAAAGGAAAATGCAATCAATGCAGTCTGCATTTTCTTAAAATAATGGTGAGTATTATTCAAATTAAGTTAAAAACTTAACAGCAACAACATCGACAGTAACAGCTCGAAACAAACTGTTGTGCGCTAGATAATCTACAACGAATATATTATCTCCAAATAACTCCAAAGAATCTGCATATTTCACTTTTTAATTGTTATATATTATGCTATTACAAGTTTTTCAACATAAATAGCGCTGATTGATGAATTCAAGTTGCATTTTTAATGAGTTCGAATTACATTAATTCCAAACTGAATGATGAATTTTAGCATCAACGATAGCAGCTAAAGTCGTGACAGACTGCCACTTGTATGCTAAATAAAATCTTACAGAAATAACTTCCAGGATAATGTGTTCATTTCACTGACAGAAGTATTTCTTAACAATTACATCTGCACAACTGCACATACTTTTCATGATTATGAATATTGCTTAATAATTACTGCTAATCTATATGTGTTGTTAGAAATGAAAATGCAACAAAGAAAATGAATTTTCCAGCATGTGTTAATGACTGTACTGGCCTGCTTTTTTCAAATTACCTCTCTTTCGTGAAATTGACGGAGCGTTTCAAATTCTGTTTAGAACATTATCTTAATAAGAAAATCTGTATCGTGAAGTAGCGCGAAGTATCTTTTGTACTTAAATATACAAAGCTTTTCGTTGTTTAAAAATAAGTCTAGATGAATATAAAGATAATATTGGGTAATAAAGGAGAGCAATCCTCGCATAAACAATAGATGGTAATTTATTTATTTAGATCTAGATAGGTAAATTTAAAGATCTAATTTAGACATTTTGTTAAATATGTTTATTTGTGAGTTTGTTGGTATCATTTTCATTATTTAAGGTTATTTTTCATATAAAGTTGCAAAGTTCAGTTGATTTTGCGACCTATTGAATACAATTCCAAAATTAATTCTATAGCAGTCACGAGACAAACTGACCATACTTTAGACGTGGTGACGTCATACTATGTCGTTCTAATCTTGTATACTCTCGAGAAAGGACATAATATTATTTTCCTGGAATGGAAGAAGAATTTAGACCTTTGATATGGTTAGTTTGTCTTGTTGGCGTATATTTAACGTAACATTTAACATTCGACTTTAACATCACGGTTTGCGATGTTGGATACTCGGAGCTCTGTTGTTTAGCTAGAGCTACCGTAATAATGTCATTAATCTTCGTCGTAATGGTTCTTTAATTATGACGTACTATGATTTACAGCTGCGCTGGTTCTAAAACAGTGAAATATGCAAATCAGGAATGGCCACATCCAGCAGACACAGCCTCCCCACACAGCCGAACAGTAGAGAGGAAAAGAGAGCATGGTATTACAATAATCAGTTTCAAAATGGACGCCACAAACAATTAATGAAAGTGAGAACCCGGGTGGTCACCGCCTTGGAACGGTCTGTGGCGAAATACATTGCCACTGGGGGTTTAAACCAGGTTCTATGGCGCACCAACCTCAGACTTGCTAAGTACATAACCTGAATTTTTATTGCCGTTTCATACCTGCTGCTGTTAGAAGATTAATCATCACAAATTATTGTTCGATTTATTAATGAATAAACAACGATATTAAGTTTAACAATGCTCAAACAAGGTAAATAAAATTTAAAAACTGTGTTGCTTTTAATTTTTTCGTTTAGTCATTTTTACTTATGTTGTTTACTCGTAATTATTTTTTGCTTACGTTGATAAACTTTTTTGAATTTGATACTAAAATAGATGAAAAGGGAACTTTCAAAGGATTATGCCTCTAGCTTGGAGCGAACCCGCACCACCGAACACGACAAATACGAAAATATTACAGGCTCGGTTTGAAATACTTTTATGAAATGAACTGTAAGAAAATATTTCTTTACCTGGAGATGTCCTCAGAAGAAACTCCAAGTCAGAATGTAACTGAAATGAGACAAACGTGTCGGTTGTAAGCTTATTTAAACCTTAAGTGACTGTACATAAGTAGGACAATAATCTGTGTATTATTTAACAAAATATTTACAATAGACCTGTTTTGAAATATTTGACAAAAGAATCGCCAGGGTACATTTAAAAAGTTTTACGCTTGTTTTGATTTAAAGTTTAAACCTTTGATAAAACCTACTAGTTGGACACTAACGAGCAAGTTAACTATGCTATATATATATATATATAAAGTAAATTATCGCCCAAACATCGGATTTGGTATCATTCAAATCATAAACCTGAGTTTGGAGACCAGTCTCAAATCTCAAGCATCTGATTAGCTGAAATTGCAACAGCTCCCTATTTCAGTCAGTCATATGCTTAAACTTCAGACTGGTCTCCAGTTTTAGTTTTATGATGTTTGGTCCTGTTTGCGAGAATAAGTACAAAATTTTACGAAGTCGCATATTGACGTCAGGTGGCCAGATTTTACATATTATTTTGTCATAATTAGATTCATGCATTTTAAAAAATTGTCATGTGCGAGAAATAATCTTAATTTTAAAAGAATATTTAAAATAAAGTCCAGACTGGGAATGTCGTCAACAACGGCTTAGTTCTAACATGGCGGAGTCAATGCAATGCATATTTGCAGAGCATTCAAAGCACAAACATGAAAAAAAATGTTATTCATCAATCCGGGGATTGGGAACTTTCTATATCGATAATACAACCCCAACAAAATATTCGCGGTATATATAATCCAGATATTGCTAACCGAAAATTGCCAAATCCCGTGAATAGCACACTTATGGTATAACGATATAAAATTTAAAAAAAAACCTACCGTATGGTACCTGACAATATTTAAACTTTTTCTGTAAACAATTGATATAAACATCAATTACGTCAACCTCTTTATCAAAAAGATTCATATATTAACCTTTTTATGATTTTCTACTGTACATTTATTGATTAGTTGTATTTCTGTGCGTTTCAAGCTGCTGGTTCACGTGGTCAATAATGGAAGTTGTTGGTACTTTGATCATTTCTGGTAAAATCATTTGATTTCTTTTTGGTTTATGAGTAATGGGTTTGTGCATAAGCGCTCAGTTCTACAATCCTTCTACTCTACCAGTTATTGGACACAAGATCTAATAACGCTTGGTGAAGTCCTTCAGGTGCACAAGTTACATGTATTGACAACTTATTATATGCACACCGACTTGTTGCGCGTGTAAAATACATGCAATGAAACTTATCGCTTACATGTAAAACTCGAATACCAAATCGTATTATCTCGCCATACATAATTAACAGTTATAAAGATGTTTAATGAAAAACTCTGCAGTATCCGTCTTGCATTGAACAGTCACGTGACTCGTTCATCCGTTATGTACAAGTGATTGAGTTAAATTTGCAAATTTATTAATAGTCACGCATTGATTTAAACATTTCGTTTGAAAACAAAAACAAACGTTTAAATTGGCAATCCGACAAGTGCATGCATTTAAATTAATGGCTTTTTTCCTATATTATTATTATTATTATTATTATTATTTATTATTATTATTTATTATTATTTATTTATTCTTCTTCTTATTTTTATTATTATCTTATCTATTATCAATTGTGGTAATATAGTTGTGCAATTGATTATTAACCACAATTTATACATGAACAGTGAAAAGGCAGCTTGAAAAATTACGTAAAATCTTCAACACCTTAGAATCTGTAGTGACGGTTACATACCACAGATGCATTATAAATCTCTCAATTGTTCTGTAAATATCTGGAGTTGCGAACGATTGAAAAACAACTTACTAATCGTACATTAATTAGCAAAAGGAACAGTTAATTATGTTTGGAATCTGAAAAGAAATGTGAGGAGAACTACGTGAATAAGAAATATTCTTTACCAGTTCAATAGATATGTATTAACATGCATTGTGGAAAAAAACGCTATTGAAGGTTTTCTCATCACGCACATACCTCAAGGTTCCTTCCTGGGCATTATCCCTTACCTTTGTCAAGCAAAAAGAACAAAGTAAAAGCTAACGCAAATAACCTCAAGTGATATACGAGGGGTGATCAATATATTCGCGGAAAAGTGTTCTCGTTTATTTAGCATGAGTGCGTTTTCAGTAATTTTTTTTACACATTTCAACATAATTTAATTCTGCTTAGATCCGAAAATTTCACGGTGATTGCTTATACACTTATCGAATTATTGTTACTATCGTAACATCACCTAGCGAATCCCGGCCCAACGTCATATTGACGTCAACGACGTCGAAACTGCCCATGACAACTTACCGTTAAGTATTGTCCAGTATGTCTAGTTCTTTTCAAAATATTCACCCCTAAACGATACGCACTTCCTACACCTGGCTATCCAGGCATCTACAAAACTTCTCCTAAATGACTCAGTCTTAATATTCGAGATTGCGACCTTCACTGCAGAGGAAAGTTCGTCAATGCTGCCGAAGTGGATTCCCCGGAGGTTGCTCTTGTCCACAGGAACAAGGAAAAAGTCACATGGCGACAGGTCGGGGCTGTACGGCGGGTGCTCTAGAAGTTCGAATCCCAGCTCCTGTACATGCTGATCCAGGTCTCGTCCTCAGTCACGATCTTCTCCATGAAGGCATACCCTTCGCGCTCATACCGCTGTATCATCCGTTTACAAGACTCAGTTCTTAGCCGCTTCTGCTCATCAGTCAGTTGGTTTGGAATCTAGCGTGCACAGACTCGTCGCATGTTAAGTTTGTCATCGATGATGTTGAACACTGTTCCGTAACTACAGTCAACTCATTCAGTTATCTCGCGAATCGTAGGGCGCCTTTCTTTGTCCAGCAGATCCATAACGTCAGCGACGTACGATGACGTCGTCGTTAACGGGCGGCCGCTGCGCTCGTCATCACCAGTGCCTTGTCGACCCTCCTTGAACCTGTTATACCATTTATAAACCGCCGTCTTTTTCACTGATGAATCTCCATAAGCCTGTTGTAGCATTTCAATAGTTTTTCCTCGCGAAATTCCATTTAACACACAAAATTCGATAGCTGATCGCTGTTCGACACTCATTTTAACACCTATCATCAAAGAATACCGTTTTTTTTACCTTCATAACGTCATACACATTTATTTTCGACATGAACGTCATGCCTAATATTGGCGGAATCTTCACTGATAATTTGGTTGACGTGCGTTAGCTACGGGATGAATAAGACGCCGTGATTCGTACCATTGTTGATAGGAAAATGTGGTTTTTTGGGCCGAGATGACGTCAATGACGTTACTAAGGAAACCATTCCTCGAACATAAATAGGATCTCAGGTCTATAATTTTACGTATCAATAGACGAAATATGGATTGGGTTCATGGAGAAATTTCATAAATGTACTTTCATAAATAACTAAATGGGAACACTTTTCCGCGAATTTATTGATCACCCCTCGTATTAAGTATAGGTTATTGTTTATTTGGAGGCTTGTACGAAAATTAATTTTTCGTACAAGCCTCCAAATAAACTATAACGTATATAATGGTCGAAATTATTTTTGTAACTGACAAAACAGTCGCCGCACAAAATAATTAGTCAAACTGAAATAAGCTTTGTCATTCAATGGCTCGTAAACATGTACTGAGAGAATATTTTAGGAAGTGAATTATGCATTTTTTTTTCTGAAAACACCATGTGAACATAACTGACTCTCAGTAAAAAAAAACGTGAGTCTGTCCTTGGATTGAGAAACAAGGGTACATCCTTGGAAGTTCCATTTTACCCGTTACTTCATAATTAAATCTTTTAAAGCATGGCAAAATAGTTTATATCCGCATCAACGGGCTCATCTGTGTCGTCTGAGCACGACCGACACTTCTCGCTGTTAGTTTCACTAGATTATTTGTGAAAAAAGAGAGAAAGTGCAAATACTGATGACATTGATTTTATGGGTGATCTGGATCTAAACTGGCCGCCTATGTGATAACAGACGTAAGAAGATTATCATAAGCCAAAAATGTCAGAGCTAAAATATTTCAATGATTTTCTTTTCCTCAGACTTTCTAACTCACGCCTTCTTGAACACTGTAGAAGATCGTTCACGAACTATACATGTTTATCAATAAATGTTCCAACAATATTGTGTAAAAAATCGACCTATAATAAACACATTCCAGATGCGCGACTTTATGAGAATAAAGGTTCGAAATATTTGAAAAATACTGCATTGTCATTGGCTCAAAAATAATTTTAACCATTATATACAGATAAGTCCACACTGATTAAGAAATTTTAAGTAACGTTACCGTCAACGTCATCACAATAAATCCTCCAAATAGTGATAGAGAGAGGGGCCATAGACAACTTAGAAACACTACTGTAGCAATCCAATCTGTTTAAACATGAGAATTCGATTCCTATATAAATCTGTGCGTTGCGAACCATCAATAATCAGCGTACACAATAAAAAAGACTACTAATACATGTAATACAGTGATAGAATTGTATTTTTTTCGCGTAGCAGAAATGAACAGCATGTGCTTCAATTAGTTTTCACTAACATAGTGTGATTTATGTACTTTTCTTCCTTTATTTTGCATGTGTATCTGTTAATAGATATCGTATTCTATATAAATCCGCCTGAAAGATAATTTTAATAATTTGCTCAAACAACAGTGAATGCATCGTCGGATACCCACGCTCGACTTTTCCGGTTTACTACATTCTTTTTTGTTTGAATAATGTGTTATTATTTTATTATATATTATCTGCTTTATGTAATTGTATGTTTTTGTTTGTGCTTTTGTATGCAGGTGGGTTGGTTTAAGCTTATCCACCAAAGAAAATTGTACCATAGAACTCTAGCGGAAAATATTTTTATTCACTAACTGTACCAATGCGGTAACCCTTCATGTTGTCTTTGCTCTTATTGTTTGTGGTGCCCTTTTTAAACTATGATCGTTTTATATACGTATTTTCTTTTAATATCTGCCATTTGTCTGTGTGGGGATCGAGTATCGTTTTTCCTTATAAGCATGCCACATAAATCGCATTTTGCTGCACTATATTAGTTCGCTTTTTCATTAAAAATATACCATACAAACAATTATTTATTTTTAGTTTTATTCTTATTTTTGTATTTTGTTAGACGCTTCGCAAGAGCTTAGTTAACTTTAGTAAATAATCTGCCAACCTTTTCGCTTCGTAAAAATCCCTGCTTAAAATAATTTTCAAGAAACTTGATATAGTACAATATAAGGTTATACAGGTACAGATGAGATTGTTTCATAAAAAACGTTGAAAAAGGTAGTTCGTTGAATTCTTTATACCGACGTCTGATCGCAGACAATGGGGTAAAATGTTTGATGCATAACACTTTCTATGGCAAGTCAGACATCTGAATATTTCCCGAGGTTCATTCCTTTGTTTAACAAAGCAACAATTTATTGTTTTCCCTATTAATTCTTTATGACTTGCATTGTAACGTTCCGTCATAAATCTTACACAAATAAATATTTTCTCACCTGCAAATAACCACTGGAATTCTGTATCATGCAAAAACAATGTAACACCAAACTTTGCAGAAAAGATTCCCAGTAAAGAATTATAATTAAATTTTATCTTGTTGAAGTGTTTGTTTAATTATCTTCAAACACATGTAAGAAAGTAAAAGGTAAGGGTATCTGGATACTATATATGTTGTTATTTAAAGATTCTAGTTGGGAAGAATGACTTGATTCTAATATGCTTAACGGCGGCATGTACAAAATTGAACGCCTTTGATTTACGCCGTCCTCTTTATTGTCATGGTTTTGTAAAAATTGGATTAAGGGGTTGTGTAACATTTTGTTTATTTTACCCGTGTCATCATTCGTATCTTGAAATTAAATTTCTGTGCAGTAAGTAAAAATAATTGTAATGTAAGAAAATTTCAAAACATTTGCGTTCGGAATGCTTCAGGTATTTGCAAAAGTGTTAGGCGTCTAGTTGGTAAAGTTGCCAAATATATTTTAAAATATAATAAATAAATGTAATAAATAAATAATATTAAATACAACAATAATAAGAAAAGTTTCGTATGAGATGAGAAAATGTGCCTTCAATAATGTCAATCGCCGAGGATGGAAGAATGAATACAATTCCAGTTCTTGGAAAGACACAGGCAAAAGGAATTTACTAGCAGCTCTGTTCCCTCTGAAACTCATTGAAGTTGTAGCACCGTGCAATGCAAAACGTGAAGCACTTGTGCTTACTTCTGAGAGGCTTTCAGCTGTTCTCAGCTGCACACTTCATCACTGCTTCACCGCAGACAGCTTTATAGTTTTCTTCACTCATGTCATTGAAACATTCTTCTATCTATATTATTTAGTTAGCAAAAATAGATACACTAAATGTTACAAGGTGCAGGCGTGTGCTCAAAGTACTTGTAGGAACATAATATAATAATTACTTAAAGATGACATGTATTAATTTGATCCCACATTCTTAGGACTAGACTTTTGCTTGCTTGTTTAATACTTTTGGCAAGACAGAATCCATGATTCTATAAACTGAAATTTAAAAAAGAAGCAAACTGTAAGAGTTTTGGATAATTCGTGTAACCAAATACTATGTACGTACTTAAAATATTCATACACTTAATACACAGATAATATCCTAATGACTTTCTAAATGCCAAATTGCAACCACCTAACGGTATGACAAAAACAAATATTTTATATTAGGAAATGTTACTGCAAAAATCAGTTACTTAAATGGATAAAAAAGGAACTTTACGACTGTAGCGCCGGGAAATGTCGCATCGCCGGGAAACGTCATAAATCTACGGAAAATGTCGCACCGTCGCCGGGAAATGTCGCAATCTGCTGAAAACGTCGTAAACCCCACTGCCGGTATATGTCGCATTGTCGACGGGAAATGTCGCAAAAAAATTCGCTGCCGGTATATGTCGCAACATCGACGTGAAATGTCGCAATTATTATTAATATTGCATTATGATGATTTTGAATTTATATGCGATTATAACGATTTTTATTGAATTAAATGTAAACTCGTTGGTTTAAATGTTTGTAAAATGTTTATTGATCGTGTGATTTGGATTTTTTGTTTGTTTGATTGAATTAGGGAAATCATAAGTAGCGGATCCAGGATCTCAGATTAGAGGGGGTGTGGATTTCTGGTTAGAGGAACGTGAACAATAAATAACCTTTTTTTCAACCAGAGACACTAGTATGCTTGCAAAGTCAAAGATTGTTCTACTTGAAATAGATGTTGTGCTTTAATTTTTATGTAAAAATAGGGTTTTAAATGGAAATTATGATATAAAACGCTATATAAGTGTTTGTCATCAAGGTTGAAACGTCCGGCACTTTTAGGGGGGTGGGGTGGGGTGGGGGGGGGGGGGCGTGCGCCGGGTGCGCCCTGGGCCTCTGAATTCGCTAGTGATCATCCGCACTTGTATAAGATATTAATCAATATTATACCTCTTGTTGCCATATCTCCATATGCAGAAATTCAAATTTCCTTTCGTGTCTTTCCTCTTTAACGGGCTTCGTGGACAAGGCATACACATAATGTCATGGTTTTCCTCGAATCTTTAAAGTCATTTTGATGTCTTCATAAATGGCCATAAAATGAATAAGATTAATATGTATAGAAAATCTAGCCCTTTTTTCATCTTGGAAAACCCAAAGTAATATAAGTTTTCTACATAAAAAACCCACTTAATAGTCCGAACGGCTACCGGTAGCTTTAATTTTAGTGCATGTACAATACAATACAATACAATACAATACAATACAATACAATACAATACAATACAATACAATACAATACAATACAATACTACATATACTTGTATTTTTTAATTTATCGAAAATTCAATAATATGAACAGTTTATGAACAGTTTTAGTTTAGCACTTTGATTTTATAAAATTTTGAAAGGTTCGTGAAATACAAGTGTAAACAGAAATGAAGTAAGGTGATTTTCCCGCTAATAATTGACTGAACATTCGTTAAATGAGGGTGAAACCCCCTTTTTGGTACGCAGTAGTTAGGCTTGTCTTAGGCCGTATGCAGTACGCAGTACGCAAAGGGTCGGTACACAGTACGAAAAAACTTCTGTCTTTTAGTATGCAGAACTTGAAAAGCAATATTTTTGCATAAAATTCGTGTAATATCTAAAGGAATTTGAAATTGTCATGAAACAAGCAAGTTTTGTTTTGTGCAGTACTCGGGATCAAAATTAGAGAGCACGCAATACGCAATGGGGGAAGGGGTTACACCCTCTTAAATTCCGTAACAGCTAAAAAAACATCGGGACCTTGATATAATAAATAATATAGTCAACCGTTACAAGAAAAAAATAATGTAGCCTGTTAGCAGGGGTGGAGTTCAAATAGACTATATATTTGACATCGATAAAAAGTGTACTTAAATAAAAATGAGGTTCACAGGGAGTTAAGTTAAAACGAATAGTGCAAACGATGAATATATTTAGGTGTCATTTAAGACCTACGTGACCCCTATTCCTAAAAGTAAATGACATGTCTTTGAAACCTGTCATATTTCTTCGAAATTGATTTCATTGGTCAATTCGCAGCCGAGTGCTTTCCCCCGACGGATTGTGCTGTCTACCACGCTCCTTGTACGCTTCTACCCTGATTCTTGTTTGCTACGATCCTACTACACTTGTTTTGAACATGTCCAAAATAAGCGTGTTAGGAGCGTAGTGCTCCCCGATCATAAAGACACTACCTCGACCCTACTACGCCTATGAAGACCCAACAAAGCTTCTACTACAATTGGTAATGATCGGGGGTGGGGGGGGGGGGGTTAAACAATACCAGAAACATGTATATTCAAAGCTCATTATAAAAATATTTTGTTATCATATTTATCTGCATAATTATGTTCTTTGAACAATTGAATAAAATATTGAAAGTATTCAAAAATAGCCATATACATTTGTACATGTAAATTATAGCTGTGATATTTGTAAGGCGGAGACAATCAATTACATGTGTATGCTATAATAACACTTTCAATTTAATCAATTACATGTGTATGCTATAATAACACTTTCAATTTAATATACGCTATTCAAATACATGTATACTTAATGACTTGTTTCTTTCTCTTTAGAAGATTATCAAGATGCATTATTAATAATAATTGCGACATTTCACGTCGATGTTGCGACATATACCGGCAGCGAATTTTTTTGCGACATTTCCCGTCAACAATGAGACATATACCGGCAGTGGGGTTTACGACGTTTTCAGCAGATTGCGACATTTCCCGGCGACGGTGCGACATTTTCCGTAGATTTATGACGTTTCCCGGCGATGCGACATTTCCCGGCGCTACAACGACCTATTGAGCAATATATTCCTGGCTTTGTCTGATTGAGCCTGTTATGGGCAGGAAGGGAAATGCACGACGCCGCCATGTCAATAGCTGAGCGCAACTCAAATAAAAGAATGGGTTTTCTCTAACAAGAAACAAAGTGGAGGTTCTGAACGGAATATAATTCAAAAGAAATCCGAGAATACAAATCAGGAAACGCCAAAAGCAGGAGGTACATGTACATCTTCGGATGTAACAATATACAAAACTATATAGGCAGCAATATTAAAACCATCCATTAAAACCAAGAAATACTGACACAAAGTATATAAGTACTACTATGAAAATATATGAAACTCGTTTTCAAACGACCTTCAAAGAACGTCACTGATAACAGCTTTGATTAAATGTGGGTGTAGGGGTGACACTTTACATCCGCTATATACTATTCTTAAAATTCACTTCGGCAATATACATGCATCTGATTTTACATGCATGAACAAATTATAAAACGTTTTTTATAATCGATGTAACAGCGGTGTAGCCTAACAAAACATACAGCTCCATATATTTATATACATTCTTAGGGAATGACAAGCGTCATATGAAAAACAGCAGACTATTGGCAAGTCACTCAGTCAGCCGTCTGCATATTTTCCAAGGTTCATTCAAATTTATTGTAACTCTATTAAGTTCTTGATGCCTTGCATTGCTACATTCTGCCGTATACTTGGCAAAAATTATTATAATTGTATAATTAATGAAACGTTAGGTCAAAGATGCAAAATACTAGTAATTAATAAAACAGATGAAAAGGGAACTTTGAAAGCCAAAGAACAAGACAAATGTGAAAATATTGCAGGCTCGGTTTGATTGAGCCTGTTCGTGGGCAGTAATGGAAATGCATATAACTGCCCACGCCGCCTAGCCCCGGGTTGAGCGCAACTCAATATTTACACCAATAAACAGTACAATTTTGATCCATCCCAAACGATGGAATGCATATGGCGGCGAACATGGAACCTTCAATGCGGTATTTTCAGATTAATACCATTCCATGTTCAGCGGCGTATGGTCCCCAGATAAAAGAATGGGTTTGCCCTAAACGAAAAAACAATGGGTGGAACTAAGCAGAATAGAATTTTGACAGGAGATCAGAGAATATAAATCCTGCTTATCACAGACAACGCCAAAGGCAAAATAAGTTAGGGTACTATGAAAAGAGATGAAAGTGATTGTTACGTATATCAGGGCTATCCGATCAACCTTTTTTTGGGTTGTCCCGGTAAGCTCAATTGGTTGCGTCGCAGGATTTGTAGGGCTAGGCGCTGTCGCCGTGACGGTGCGGGTTCGCTCCCAGCTAGAGGCACTATCATTTGAAATCACAGTAGCGCTATTTGTGCAGTCTCCCCGTACATATAGTCAGTACTGTTATCATTAAAATAACCCGTTACCGATGTCATGCAGTGATATATCAGGGCTATCCGATCAACCTTTATTGGGGTTGTTCCGGTTAGCTGAATTGGTTGCGTCGCAGGATTTGTAGGGCTAGGCGCTGTCGCCGTGACGTTGCGGGTTCGCTCCCAGCTAGAGGCACTATCATTTTAAAGCAACCAGACACGACAAATTAAATAAATGCAGGCTCGGTTTGATTGAGCCTGTTCATGGGCAGCAATAAAAATACATATCACTGCCCATGCTATCTACCCTTGGGTTGAGCAAAACTCAACAATTACAAAGGCAAACAGTACGATTCGATCCATCCCAAACGATGGTGTGCATATGGCGGTGAACTTGGAAACTTAAATTTGGTCTTTTCAGATTAACACCATTCCATGAACAACGGCGTATGGCCCCAAGATAACATAATGCAAAACAAAACATTAATAAAATTTAGACAATAACTCATCAATAGTGGGAGTTTACAAACTTCAAGGAAATTCCATAAAACATGCTCAAAGGAAAAATATATTATTATATATTGACGAATTTCAAAACTCACTGTAAGGACCCGTTTAACGACACTACGCTGAAGATTTTGTGGTATACATAATTTGTTCGAAGTATACTTAGGTTAAACTACCGATCTGGAACACTATGAAATGGTTGATGATAACGAACATTAATGATCTTTAAAAGATAAAATTTGTTTATGGTTGAAACGGGCAATCGTTTATTTCCCAGTTTTTGTTGTCCTTTTTATACTAAAACACATGAACGTGTTTTACACAGGGACCAATGACTTCTAATCTATATTGGCTGGGAAATTGAAACTACCCATCTCAAAACTGCCCGAAATATTAAAACAAAGGTAATTTTAGAAGTACTATTATCATAGTACATAAGTATCTTGCTCTACGACCTTCAAAGGACGTAATTGATAACAACACTGATTGAATGCACGGGGAGACATTTTACAGCCGCCACACGGCACAAATAACGCTACTGTGATATTGAAATAAATTAAAAGGGAACATTGAAAGCCATCGAACACGACAAATATGAAAATATTTCAGGCTCGGTTTGATTGAGCCTGCTCATGGACAGTAATTGAAATGCATATTACTGCCCTCGCCGCCCAGCCCCGGGTTGAGCGCAACTCAATATTCACACTAAAACAGTACAATTTTGACCACCCCAAACGATGGTGTGCATATGGCGGTGTACATGGAACGTCATGCTAGTTAGTCCTGGTAAAGAGGCGAAAAGTTATCTGTTTGGCAAACGTTTAGGCATTACGACCGACTTCGAAGAAACAACATGCTGACATTTCCTGAGAAGACTTATTTTATATTCAGTATCGATAAAAAGTATATATTCATAGTAAAAATAGATTTATAGCTAATGTGAAAAGTTCATAGCCGAGCCTTTGTCACAATACTATCTACAATGGATCAACAGTGGTACCCTTCACTATACACCTATTTAAGCATATCAATTTTTACATGACATGGAAACTCTGACTTCCACTCGATATTTGAAAACGTATAAGTACAATTTTAATACTTTACCTTACATTCCAAGAAATAATCAACCAATCGTCTCCATTTCAACCAGTCAGTTGCTTCGGATTTGAGACTTGTCTCTGATATGAAATTTATTATCTTGGGCCGGGTAATTCTATCTGGATAGTCCGCTATGAACCGTTTGACCTTTTGCAGTTATTTCCACATTATTTCTAATTCTGTTCATCTGTTGCTCCAAAAGATCTGCATTAAATCTCTAGAAACACGCTAAGAATTAAAACAACGTGGCTGATAATTGATACTCAATTAAGATAATTAATTAAGAGTAGTTAGCATTTGGTCTTAATTTTGGAATGTCTTTGTTTTGATCTTGGTTAATCAAGTTAAAATCCCTGAAATATCGGGAAAAGTGTCAGACGTTTTGAACGAAATGACTTAATGGGTTTCAAAATGGTGATTAATATATTTGTATCCAAACCATAACTAAATAATGGTTGTTGGATCACGTAAAACAGTTTAAAAACAAATCAAGTCCCATCTATAAAGCAGAGCATACACGTAAAGCTATTTACAAGAAAACTATATACTATTTTATGTATTTTTTGTAAATACAGATGTTGATTTGTAAAACATGACCATCATTTATGTTATATTATATACAATTATACCTTGGCTTTCAGAGAGCGATGATATTGGAATAACGTGAAAAACAACAACAGATAATAAATAATAACAATTCAATGCCGACGGTTAGTTTAAAATTATATAGTTTATGCAGACATTTGGTTTAAAATAATAATACTTTACGATGACGGTCAGTTTAAAATAATATAGTTTATGCGGACAGTTAGTTATAACAAATGTATATACTTCAATATTCGAGATTTATCATCTCTTTTAGATTATAAATGAAATAAAAACACAGTGCATAATTATTGGCATAAAAACACAGTGCATATAAATGCTTAATTCAAATGTCTCTAAAAAGTGAAATTATTTACATGAAGCTTTGTTTTCTTAACATCCTAAAGGATTACATGTAACACTAAATTTACAGGTGGTCCGGAAATTCCGTTTGTGGCATCTCAACTGACACGTTATATATTTTGTAATATCACGTTTTGTAAATATTTAGTGTTATCAGCATGCAAAACAAATAACATCATTTGGAAACAATCGCTGACAGCTTTCGTTTTTGTCAGATTTGTTGATAAACAATAATTTTCTTACTAAACATATTCCTTTAAAGTCACAGAACCATTCAAACAACATTTGTGGCTGATAGATGCTTTCCTGGGCCCAAGTTCGTAAAACTAGAGCTGGAGACCAGTCTCAAATCTCAACCATCTGATTGCTTGAGTTTAGAAACTGGTCTCCAATCACAGTTTTGTGATCTTGGGCCCAGCTTTCAAGACAAAATGATATTTTGAATCTGAGAGTTTTTTATACTAGTATAACGCATTGACAAAATCGCTTAACAGAGGAATTTACGCGGTAGAATGATATATTGACTTGATTTTTATACTTTTTACTGAGCGATTGTTTAAAAAAAACCCCACAAAAACGGTATTTACAACTTAAAATAAACAACCATCTTAAGTCATAATTTATTTGGTCTTCATGCCGTTGCTTAATAGTAAAATAACTTAATTTAAAGCAAATCGACATTACATCCAGTAGAAAACTAGAATGTTGTACGAAATACTTTTAAGCATGGGTACATGTTGTTAAAATCCCTTGAAATAAAACGTTTTAGCTCCACCGCTGATCGTAAAATGCATATTGACGGGTAAAACACTTTACAATAACAAAACTCACTGTTAACTGTGTGAACTCATCAATTACATAATGTATGTCAACATTAATAGGCTGTGTATATAACGTTTGTGAAATGAAATGAACATTCTCGTATGTTATATTTTTTGACAGATAAAAGGCAAAACTGCGGCAGAGCAGGAACAGACGTGTAGTGTTTTGCAGCAGTTGTAACTTTACAACAAAACCTCTGTTTTTTTTTTTTTTTTAGCAAAACACTTGAGAAGTGAGCACATGTCTAAGAAGCTGTCTGCTATACCCACTTGAACACTTCATCACTGTTTACAAACCGACCGCTTTATCATGTCTTTTTTTCTCTTCTGACTTGCATCAATTTATTGAGCAGACTGTAGTATAAAGGAAACTGGTGTAAGCATTTCTGAAACAACAAATGTTTTCTGAAAGCGGTACTTTTTACATATTTAAATGGTATTCTTGATATATAAAATGTCATCTCAGGACAACACCCACAAAAAGGTTTATCAGATAGCCGTGATAAACATTATTATCACTGCATGACATCATAACGGAGTACTTTACTGATAACAGTACGGACTTTATGTACGGGGAGACTTTTTACGACCGCCACACTGCACAAATAGCACTACAGTGTGGATTTCAAATGATTTTGCCTCTAATCGTAAAAACTTCATATCTTACTGTATTGCTTTAATTCAACATTCCAAACTGTTTACAACTTCAATTATTTATTCATCACAATATCATTGAAAGTCGGACACAATTGAAATAGAAGATCAAACTCAACAGTTACGGGAATTATGCTAGCACACACATATCCAACATCTTTCCCTACTCTCTCCGACATTGCAACTATAAGAAGCACTAATTTAATGCTCATGACACCTGATTATTTATATCAACCACTAGCATTAGTTATACAACCGAAATAATCAATGAGAAGCAATATTCATCTATTATTGACCGTTTTTGTCCAGTCATAATGGATGGTAGGTAGCGTATTTATGCATAAGATAACCCTTGCATTTATATGTATCTCCAATAATACACTGTAAATCAGCTGGTTTTTTTAAATTTACAGGCCCAACAGGCGGATTGTCTCATCATTAGTGTTTTGTAACGTGCATGCTTGCAAATGATAAATAGATAGATTGAAAAAAAAATTATATGCATATCAGGAATCGCCACACTAACAAAACACAGATTCCCCACGCAGCGAAAAAGAAGAGAGGAAGAGAGAGAGAGAGAGAGAGAGAGAGAGAGAGAGAGAGAGAGAGAGAGAGAGAGAGAGAGATCATGTTTTAAAAGTATGTCAATTCAAATAGGACGTCACAAACAATTAACGAAGAAGAGAACCTTTGGGGATACCGCCTTGGAACGGTCAGTGGCAAAACAAATTGCCACTGGGGGTTTAAACCAGGTTCAAGGGTGCACCAACCACACACTTGCCCCAACAGGTTCTCGTATCAAAACAAGTACAAGTTGTCTTTGTGAAATAACTCCAACCCACCCATCGGCTCAACAATGTTGCATGCAAACGCACACAAACATATCAAACATAAGAAGCTAATAGCATTGTAAAGCCAAAGGGTAGGTACTCAATGATCTTACCGAGACCAGAGCTCCAGGAGTAAAATCAACAAGAACGCGATGACAGGGATAAAAGAAACGAATCGAGCTTCTATGTTCTTTTAAGAAAAGATTTCCCCATAAACCTTCATAAACTCTTAAACCCCTGCCACCGTCGTGCAACCAAAGAGATAAGCAAAATCAACTGTAGATGGGTTAATCACCAGGCCTGCAGAGCGCTGTAAAATATCATGTTGGTAACCTTTCTTTTTAAATTTACAGATGATTTTTACGAATAACAGGGAGAAATTCACATTGCCTTTTATCTTCTTAAGTTTGTAAATTAAATCTCCATAAAAAAACGGCTGTGAAATACCTTGTTGCAATAGTGATTTCAAACTGCACCTGTATTTATGAATATAATCTGGGTATCGGCGATAAAACTTGTAAAAGGTTTTCCTAAATTTGTGATACCGACAACCCTGTTTTTAAAGTTTTTCTGTAATGCACAGATTACGTTCATTGAAATCATTCACATCGTTTCAGGCTCTTGAAAAGCGATCAAGCTGTGAGATATAAACCCCGTAAACTGTTGCACGAGGAACAGCGCCATCTAAAAACAGAAAATTTACTATATTAAAATTAAAATCATCTCTTTTATCATATATTTTAGTAGTTACAAAACCATTTTCAATGGAAAGATTTAGATCAAGAAATTTTGCTTTCTTTTCCGAAGTGTTAGCTTTATTTAGCTGTAGTTCTTTAGGATAAATCTTATTAACCAGTGATGGAAAATGGTTATTATCTATAAAATTTATAAATCATCAAGGTACCTCGAGGTGTTATAAAAAGCTGTAATAATATTATCTTGATGTTCGGTAGAAAGAGATAACATAAAGTCTCTTTCATAACAGTACGAAACTCGTATAAAAACAGATAAGCATCAAGGGGTGCACAATTATTACCCATTGGAATGCCTATTACTTGTTTATAAATAGAGGTATCAAATCTCAAATAAAAATTTTCCAATAAAAATGTGAGCGCCTGGATAAGGTCTTGACAGGACCATGAAGTATAATTATCATAAGAATCATCTGTAAAGAATGCCCTATGTTCATTACAAGCGATAAATGTTTTATTTCCTCTAGCAAAAGTTTTTTTCAATGAGACTGGTTAGCTTGTTTCTTATTAAATTATGAGGGAGAGAAGTATATAGAGTTGAAAAATCATAAGTAGACAAACAGAACGCCTGAAAATTATTTGATTAAAGCTTCTTCAAAACGTCATTTGAATTTTTTATAGACCAAAATAAATTTTTGCCATTGGTTTCAAAAACTTTTTCGCAATACCTAATTATATGATATTTTATAGCTGTAAGACAAGATGTTAAGAGCACGGATATATTTTTTGTTATACAAGAACTAGAGTTTGCAATAGATAGCCGAGGTCAATAACGATTTTTGCGGTCAATATCAACAGCATATTTCCCAGCTAATAAGTAAATAACTGTTTTATTACATGAACTATAAATAATATAAAAGATGGAAACTTTCGGATTCTATTTATAGACAGGTCAATATCAGCGAAAGCGGTTCAATATCTAGATTTATTGACTCGGTTATTTATTTTTTTTTTTTTTGGGGGGGGGGGGGTGACCAATCGCGTTGCGTCTATTTATAGTTCATGTAATAATGCTGGTTATTCCATTTCCAAGCTCAACACTTTTCTTTCTACAGCTACAAGTTCTTCTAATAGTCGTGCACATTAATGTACAATGAAACACTGTAATTAGACCAACAATTGGATCCGGTCAAAGCGGTCGAAATAGTGGGGTGGTCTCCGTCTATATCGGGATGGGAAAGAGTTCAGAACCTTAAAAGGGTCAGTAAACAAGTAGAGATCTTTACCAGGGTTTCACTATATCTATGAATTGAATACTTGCAGGTAATTTGTCCAATTCATCTGATGACTTTTGTCGTTTTTGTTGTTTCGTGTAAAATGATATCCCGACCTTAAAGCGGCATTACTTCAATTTAACCCGCTCTGTTAGAGAGTTTATATATTGGAGCCTATATGGACAAATATGTTTTTTTCAATAGTATTTTCTTAAGAATACATAATAGGGAAAGCCAACAGGATATTAATAATCTAGAGCTAGAATGGTATTTTTTTACGCGTAGCAGAAATGAACAGCATGTATTGTAATTAGTTTTCAGTAAAAGTGTAATTTATATCTTTTTTATTCTCGGATTTATGGACGGGGATCTGTTTATTCATACTGTATTCATTAAAGAACCGATAGATGTTAATTTTTAATAATTCTCTCCTACAACATTGAATGGGAATATGATTGGCCACGTTTAAATTGTTCTTAATTAAAAAAAACTTCGTCAATTCATACAAATTATACAACTTTTTTATTTTACGCATATTCTTCCTGTAATATTCCCTAATATTAATGTTCTGGTTATTTATGTAATTGGTACGCAGAGGATAGTACTGAATGGCAGCGCCATAATTTTCCGCACTCAGTTGTGTAGTTAGCGCATAACTCGTCCTTTAAGTGCAACCAGCAAAACTGTTTCAGAATTAACACACTTCTAAACAGTTTATGTCAATTATAATTTATGTTATGTACTGATGTTTATTAACCCGAGGGGTTTACGCCTTGGAACGGTCAGTGGCAAAGGTTAAAGTTCCTAAATGTTCAGTTGAAATGCTATTTATTGCGACTAAACGCGTATTTTCACTCGTTGTACTGAAATATTTCTAACATGGGATAGGAAATATAAAAGTTAATCGTAACTGGTTCATAACCGGAACTGGTTGAAAAACTGTAATCATTTTCCCCAAAAGGCAAATCAAAGCCAAAGACATACTTTAATTCGACAAAAACGGCTTGAGCCCGCTACCGTACCACCTCGTTCTGTTTTTATTATATTTTTGTGAGTTTTGAAAACGTCATTTTCTTGTCCAACTTGTAGGCCCGGGCCTACATGGCCTAATAGACATGTGTGGTCGGAGGTCGTAAGTGAAGATGGACATCGGAAAGCGGAGTAAAGTTAGGGGTTTTCTCAAAATGTTTACAACATATTTTATGGGTATTATTTAAACTAAGGCCACATACATATGAACGGCCCATTGTTGAAGAATGGTCAAATCTAAGAGGTTATTGGAATTAAATTAGTACTGCAGGAGGTGTGATGGATCAAGTCACGACATTGACAGGCCTATAAAATGTCAACTTCGGCCTCTTGATTGAAGACTGTAACGGAAAATTTCGTTAATGGGTTAATCTAAATACACGATGGTTAAAACTTCTTTTTTCAAATCTACGTTCCCGACGGGGAAAGGACTTTTAATGATTTTTCTGGTAATATTTTTTAAGCTCCTTCTTAATAATTATAGCAAAATTTATGTGTTGTAAGAATAATTTTAATGCATGACGGAATGTCACAGTTGTATGTTTATATAAAATTAGTGCCATATTTGAGAAACATCGATACTTTTTTATAAAGAGAGAAAACAAAATCGCATTGTACCGGTAAAATATATCTAGATTCTGAAAAGCCTTGAAAAAGTTGGTTTTATTGAACCCTGTACACATTCTTAAAGAATATGTTGAAAATTATGTATTGCATTTTAGCACTGACTATGATTTGTAGATATAAAAGTAAAGTATAAATGCAAATCGGTGAAATATTGGCACACTTTTATCTATGATTGAAGCCATATTTCCTTTGCAGAGAACCACGAGTTAAATCCATAAACAAAACGGTATAACATGACATGTATAAACGGCTTCAATATCATCATAATCCGTGGAGATGCTAATTTTTAAAACTCACCGAGTTAATGGTGATTTTTTAAGTTTACAGCTCCTTTCCATTTTCTTTGATATCATAAAACTCATTAAAAGTCCTTCCCTGGATAAAAAAAGGCAGGGGACGTAGATTTGATAAAAAAAATGTCCGAGTAGCTTAGCCACCGTGAAGGGGGGGGGGGGGGGAGCTACTTGATTATTTTGATAATACAGAATAGAGAAACAGCCACCCTTTTATTAGTATCTTTTCTTACAAATGATTTGAATTTCTAATTTTCATAACAGATTTTCTAAGTCACATGTTTTGAACTATTTGTTGTTTTAGAGAAATTATCAGATGCATTTATGTAGATATGTAGAACAAATAGTGTAAAAGAGTTATACTGATCGATGATTTCAGATTCTTAGATAGAGCCAACTCAGCAAGGACTTTTTAATAAAAAGAAATAAAAATCAAAGGGTTTTCTACGACAAATCAATGCGATTATAATTATAAATTCACACTTTGAGAAAACCCCAAAATTACTCCGTTTTTCCACTCTCCACATTCATACTCCGATTTAGGTCACACAAGTCTTATACGGGGAAAGCCGCCGAAGGCGAACCGCGAAGCGGGTTGCCTTCGGGCTTTTCCCGCCTATAGACAATGTGTACATGTTTAAAATAACAAAATCAAACAAAAACTGTCAAAATTTCAATAGATTTCTGATGTCTTACTCTATAGTCCATCAAGATTTGTGAGATCTGCTCGTGTGGGTAGTCTAGATCATCTAGACGTTCTGTCATTGATCAGTGTCACACTGCTCTGACGAACGTCTAGAGACATCGCTATATAAAAAGTCTGACCGACAGGTGGCGCTTTTGTATGGTAAACAAATCCAAAATCAATCGCGATTTCTAATGAAATTTGTTAACAGAACTTTAACCGTATTTATCCCACACTGGGCAAAGTAAAATTTAGGTAATATGATATCGAGCTACAAAATCAGATATATGGTTTATAAACAAATGACGTTTAAGTACTTGCCTACCCCATTTAACATAAATGAATGCAAATATATGACACGCCGTTGCTGCCTCTTCGTGATTATGGTTTTAGACTGTCACGTTGTATGGGTGGACGGGTGGCCCAGTGGTAACGCGTTGGTCTACCACTCCGGAGGTCGTGAGTTCGAATCCCGAACACGGCACTGGAAATTTCTGTATTATACGTCTAGTGTTTCCCACCCAACTAAGTACTGGTTCACTTCCAGGAAGAAGAATTTCAGTGAGTGTATCGGTATTATAAACCGGGCACGTTAAAGAATCAGAGGGTCTCTTCGAAAAGAGCTGTGGTTGCCTACCCGGATTCCCTGTATCTGTATCTAAAAGCTATCTCTCTATAGTTATCCGCACCAGTCAGATTTATATCTATATATAGATATATTTGTGTAAATACTCAGTGGTGGTGTTGATATATACTTGTTGATATCATGGATATGATGGTAAGGGTAACATACGCTGAATACAGCGATCTCCTATAATGCAGGTAAAAGAAAGTGTACATATACGAAAATCCTTATCCTCTGGTGAAGAGGTGTGCTCCTATGAATAAAGGAGGAAATTACAGAATACATACATACATACATACATATGGTATGGCAGTTGTCATTGTACGGTTATTGATAAAAAGTGAAGAATACCAACATCTCTCTAACGGAAAAAATGCAGTTCAGTCAACTTTGCATAAATAAATCTAATTATGTATGTTTATTATTTATACGTTTAGAAAAGTTAGAACAGTAAAAACTAGTTTGACCTGAAAAATATTTCTACTGCCAAACACAAAAACAAAGCAACACTTAACATCAAATTTAATGCCTTCCTCAGTTTACTTGAACGCGCCTTTGGGCGCAATAATGCAGTTTAAAATGCGTGCCCCCGTAGGATAATTATGTTTTATCGATTTCCAGCTGACAGGGCGACAGTCTAAAAAATAATTTTCACAAGACAACAACGCCGTTCCATACTAATGCCCCAATTACAAGCCTCGTTTTGGAGTGTCTGATTTTTTAACGAACAATGTCTTCAGACGTACTGATCGCTATTGCGAAATCAGAGCGTCTGAATGATTGAGACTACTCGTGTGGGCCGCCATTGTTATGTTGTTGTTGTTTTTCCAGACTGGTTTCTCATTCTCACAAATTCACCGTCTTATTTAAAACAGAAAACCAATAACCCTTCACAATTTAAGGGGAGATCACTGATTAGTCTGAAACGCGGTATCCGCACTATCACGGTAGTCTGTTGGAAGATAGAACCAAGCGCTGTGTTGACAATACAAAAATAATTTGTACTTAATAGAGAATTCTCAAAAGCATTACTCAAGTCATTTTCATGTGTTATAAGATATTTTTTAATAAAATGAAATGTAAATATCCTGTTTTCCAACAAAATATAAATAAAATGTCAATATGCCCCAGACAACAGCCTAGATTGGCAGACTTTAGACTCGCATTGGCAAAAGTTTCCGTTTAGAATGGCGGACAATACTGCCTAGTGTTAAGACAATACAACACACATTATAAAAAACCAAACTGTACATCTTTCAGCAAAATGACCTAATGTTCACAAAAAAAAAATAACATCATAAACTAGTTTGTTAATGCTAAATTAATGCACAGTTAAGTTTTTATACGCTTTTTTGATAAATTTGGAAATAAATGTATGTAAAAAAACCTTGCTGTTTTAATTACAGTTTTGTTACCAATTAAAAATGAAAATTGGTGAAAAAGCCTGAATTGGTTTTATAAATGGAAGTATCTCCTCGACCGGCTGCCGGTAGAGGAGACTATACGGGTAGGACTGTCTCCTCGACCGGCTCCAGTCAAAGAGACTTTACGGGTACTATTTTCTCCTCGACCGGCTCCAGATAGGATTAAAATTAGGTTCCTAATAATTAAAATCGCAGTTTGATATTGATTTTTTTCAAAGTAAGTGTGTAAACAACACTTTTGATACCGAAAATGACTGATTACCATGCACTCAGTCTGTAACAAATTGTAAACGAAGATCGTTTTATGTGGGATCCTTTGATATTCATGTAAGTACCACCTCATGTCAGTGATGAGTTAAACTGTGTTTTGATTACAGAAATAAATTGTATTATATAGTACAAAAATTCAATAAAATTTCGGCCTGCAAATGAGCATGCGTGGTCCCCGCAACGCATACGACAGAATTTTATAAGGTACATACCTTATTTTTTTTCCTTCCCCGTTCGATTTAAATTTCCTGCCCTTGTGTATTGAACTGTAAGTTAACTTAATAAAGTTAATATCCTCGTTAAATTTTTCTTTGGTGCGCGCGCTTTGGCTGCACATTTTCTTAATTTTGGTATTTCAAAATTTTGACTTTTAAACTGTCATAATCTGGAAACGTTTCTCCAATTTGAAAACTATGTAATGCTAATTCCGGGGAAAAACTTTAGCACAAATATACTATTCCGACATCCCGTTGTTTATTATTCTACTTAAAATACGAGTCCAATGTAGAATCAACTTTGAACCATCGACACATACATGTAATTGTCCATTATGAAATTGTTCTTTAGTTCTAAAAAGGACCAAACGATAGAGACATACGTTGTAATTTATCGAGTAACAACACTCTATAGGCTAATAACCAACCCTGTGAACGGCGGCATTGAACAAAGTTGCTGCGACATATTTAATATTTCGCAAAAGCAAACTGAGTAGATCAATTAGAATTGATAGTTTTAACAAGTTTGAATAGTCAAAACATCAGAGGACAAGCAATTGGTGCTTTTTTTTATTTCACACGTGCACGTTTACATAAAATAACAGTCCTACCCGTATAGTCTCCTCGACCGGGCCCGGTTGTAAAAAACAACAACAAAAATATTGGTTTGATGAGCCATAAATTGATAAAGTATTTCTTGTTTAGATTTCATATATCTGATAGTCTATACAGTATACAGTATGGGTCATGTTGTCCGCTGTCCTAGACCTAAACATCTGAAAATCCTTGGCTGCATCGCCTGGGCCCTATAGTTGATTGGTCATAATACGGTAATTCCTTACAGTGCAACACATCTTAGTTATATTTATTCTGTATTTTAGGTATTGAAAACTAGCTTTCCCCGTTATAGGTAGCACCTATTGTTATATTAGTAGCTACGCCACTGATCTTATATCTGTATGTAAGAGCGGATCTAGAGGCATTCTATAAATAGCGGTCACGTCATCAAGCTAACTAGTCCCAATCCGAGGGTGCGCTCGTAAGTCTTGTTCCGAACAGATTTCACACTGTTCTAGGGTACAGTTTTTACGAACATACCGTAACAGGATGTTGATTTTCATTTGTAAAATCTTGTCGCCATCTTTGTTCTAAATGTTCCTCCTTTTCCAGCGGCGCAGATTGGACATGTTCTGCACAGTGTGCATTTGTGTTCGGAACACGGAACAGCTGTCCAGAACTGTTAGAACAGCGTTACGAGCGCACCCAAAATCTTGTCGCCATCTTTGTTCTAAATGTTCCTCTTTTTCCAGCGGCGCAGATTGGACATGTTCTACACAGTGTGCATTTGTGTTGGGAACACGGAACAGCTGTCCAGAACTGTTAGAACAGCGTTACGAGCGCACCCTCGAGTGTACTTTGAGCGAAAGTACACATGTCAATGTGATGATCACGTGACCGGTGTGTACACAATGATGTTCGCTGCATAACCACAATGTATAAAACCCAGATCAGGAATGATATGTATGGTTTGACGCATAGCTAACGTTTTAGGCTATTTATCACTACGCGACGGTGTAAAAAGGCACAAAATGTAGTTTGTAATTTATCTTGCAATTTATCTTGGAATTTCTAGCGTAACAAATTGGTTGATATTATCTAAATCTTTTGCAACAAAAGTGAAAATGAAAGTTATGACGTCAGTGTGCCTGTACAGGGTGTTGTTTTAAATTCCATGTAAAGGTCGCTTTCATCGAAACTTAAAATTGGCGATACTGACTTATTACGGGAGGCTTTAGTTGTCAATAAAGATTTAAAAAAAGAAACAAGTTTGATTTTTTAAAACCCTTTTCAAAGTTTAATTGTACAAAATAAATAATACTTCACACATTATCTATGTTATTTTTTCCGATAGCTTCTGCTGATGACGTAACTATTTCTAATGTGCAAAACCAAATTCTTAAATGCAGTCCAGCAGGGTCATAACTCCGCCCTTATAAAGTAGTTCCTATCCAAGAGTTACTAGCGCCAAAGTACACAGGTCATGTCTTGGACCGTGAACTGTTTTTTAAACATTGGCATAACCCTTCTTTTCAATTGCAAGTCACTCAGTCAGACATCTGAATATTTTTCCAGCTTCAGCAACAAAGCAACAATTTATTGTTTTCTTTATTAATTCTTTATTACTTGCATTGTAACATTCCGTCATTAATCTTACACAAATTAATATTTTCTCACCTGCAAATTACCACTGAAATTCTCTATCATGCAAAAACAATGTAACACCAAACTTTGCAGAAACGGTTCCCAGTAAAGAATCATAATTAAATTTTATCTTTTTTGAAGTGTTTGTTTAATTCATTTGAAACACATGTAAGAAAGTAAAAGGTGAGGGTATCTGGTGACGAGAAATGATGGTATTTAAAAGTTCTAGTTAGAAAGATTGTTTGATTTTAATAGAGTTAACGTCGACATTATATTATACAATATTGAACGCCTTTGATTTACGCCGTTCTGTTTTACGTCATGGTTTTGTGAAAATGGAATTAAGATGTTGTGTTAATTATGTTTATTTCACCCGAATCATCATGTGTATCCTGAAATGAAGTTTATGCACAGTAAGTAAAAACAATTGTCACTTCAGAAAATTTCAAAAAAATGCGTTTGTAATGTGTCCGGTATTTGCCGAAGACTTAGGAGTCTAGTAGCAAAAGTTGCCATATATATATAATATTAAATACAAAAGTATTGTTTCGTATGAGATGAGGAAAATGCGCCACAAATAATGTCTAGCGTCGAGGACTGAACAATGAATACAACTCCAACTCTAAGAAAGACCCAGGCAAAAGAAATTAACTAGCAGCTTTGTACTCCGAAACCCGTTAAGTTGTAACACCTTGCAATGCAAAACGTGAAGCACTTGTGCTAACTTCTGAGAGGCTTTCAGCTGTTCTCAGCTGCACACTACATCACTGCTTCCCCCAGACAGCTTTATAGTTTTCTTTACCCATGTCATTGAAACATTCTCCTATCCATATTATTAAGTTAGCAAACAATAGATACACTAAATGTTATAGGGTGAAGGCGTGTACTCAAAGTACTTGTAGAAACATCATAATTACTTTAAGATGACATACACTAATGTGATTCAACCTTCTTATATTGTGGAAGATAATTATTCTTCTGCTAGAAAATCATTCTGATGTTGTTTTTTTTGTGTCGACTACATTCTTGGAAAATTAAGTTGTTCTTGAAACAATCTACCAACCCCAACCTTACACTTTCCCCAATAGGTTCTCATATGAACGAGCAAGAACAAGTTATTATTCTGAACAAACGTTTTTCAAGTTCATAAAATGCATGAAATTGCAATAATATTAAATTGTTTAAATAGATTTAAAAGGAATATCAACGGTTACATGAGATTGATGAAAGAGAACTTTGAAAGCCACCAAACATGTCAAATTTGAAATATTGCAGGCTAGGTTTGATTAAGCCTGTTATGGGCAAGAATGGAAGTGCATATTTAATTTACTGCCCACGCCGCCATGTCCCGGGTTGAGCGAAACTCAATATTAACACAGTTAAAAGAATGGGGTTGCTCTAAACGAGAAAAACTATTGGCGGAACTAAACAAAATAGAAGTTTAACATGTGATCTGAGAATATAAATCCTGCGCTTAACAGTGAAAGCCAAGGCAGGGGGGTACATTTTTATACTAAGGCGATTGAAGAACATCCAAACGCATACTGGCTGAAATATTGAAACCACCCATGTATTAATAAACCTAAATATTGAAACATTATTGAAAGTATTTAAATAGTACTATTAAAAGAAATAACGTCGTGTTCAACGACCTTCAACGGACGTAATTGATAACAGCTTTGATTAAATCTGGATGTAGGGGTGATACTTTACAGCCGCTATATACTATTTTTAAATTCACTTCGGCAATCTACATGCATCTAATTTTACATGAATTAAAAAATTACGAGCAGTGGAAAGAGTTTATGAAGGTTTATGGGGAAATCTTTTATAAGTACCTAGAAGGTCGATTTGTTTCTTTTATCCATGTCACCGTTTTCTTACTGATTTTACTCCAGGAGTTCTGGTCTCGGTAAGATCATTGAGTACCCGCCTTTGCAATGCTATAAGCTTCTTATGTTTTATAAGTGTGTGTGATTTTGCATGCAACATTGTTGAGCTGATGGGAAGGTTGGAGTTATTTCAACAAGACAATTGTACTTGTGTCTTGATATGAGAACCTGTTGGGACAAGTGTGAGGTTGGTGCATCCTAGAACCTGGTTTAAACCCCCAGTGGCAATTTGATTTGTCACTGGCGGTTCCGAGCCGTAACCCCCCGGGTCCTTATTTATGTTAATTGTTTGTGGTTTCTGTTTTGATGCTGATCAAAGTATTAACTATGCTCTATCTTTCCCTTCATCTTGACTGTATGGGGAGGCTGTGTCTCCTGAATGTGGCAATGCCTGATATGCATATTGCATCTTTTTGATAATCGATGTAACAGCGGTGTAACCGAACAAAAATACAGCAAAATATATTAATATAAATTCTTAAGGAATGACAAGCGTCATACGGAAATCAACAGACTATAGGCAAGTCACTCAAGCAGCCGTCTGCATATTTTCCAAGGTTCTTTCCGGAAATTTATTGTATCTCTATTAAATTCAAGATGCCTTGCATTGCTACATTCTGCTGTTAACTTTGCAAAAATATTGTATAATTAATGAAACGTTAGGTGCATGAACCAAAGATGCAAAAAGCTAGCGATTAATGAGTTTAGGTACTGTGCAAACAGATGAAAAGGAACTTATAAAGCATCCTTAAACGTCAAATATGAAAATATTGCAGGCTCGGTTAGATTGAGCCAGTTCATGTGCATCATTGGACATGTATATTACTGCTCACGCTACCCTCGCAACTCAATATTTACACAAGTAAACAGTATAATTCGATCCATCACAAACGATGGTGTGCATATGGCGGTGAACTTTGAAACTTCAATGTGGAATTTCCAGATTAACACCATTCCATGAAAAACGGCGTTTGGTCTCCAGATAAAATGATAGTGATGAAAAACGATATGCCAATTAATGAACAAATCTGGCAAATGCCAAACAAACAAACAAAACATTTATAAAATTTGGACAAGAACTCATCAAAAGTGGGAGTTTACAAACTTCAAGGATATTCTATAGAACATGCTCAAAGAAAATAGATACTATCACGGGGGGGGGGGGGGTGGGGGGGGGGCAGGTTCGCACACATCCGTAACCCCTGGTTAAGCGAGAAAAATTATCGAACGCGTTTATGCGGCGACTCTCAACGCATCAAGCAGAAATTTCTTATATGAGGCGCAACTGTGCCCTTTTGCCGCATAAAGAGGATTTATTTCAGCATTTATAAAGCTTCAAACAGAGTTCTAATATTTGAAGAAAACAATGATGATGACGTTGATGACGATGATATGCGTCTATTTCGAAGTTGTATAAAAATGGCAGTCTCCAGAGTTGCGTTCTATTCATTTGTTTTAGGAAGCTGTTACCTGCTATTTTTATTATTCCGGTAACGACAGAATTAAGGGTGGGGAATCACGTGACAAAAACATGGTCGCCAACCAAAATATTCTCTCGGTTCGAGGTAAGTTTTTACATGTTTATCGCTTATTCATGGACCATTTTCAATGAAATAAACACTAAAGTACCCCGTACACGAAGACAGATTGCATAGTGTAATCCAAATTTTGCCAACTTTTGTAGTTTATGCGGTATCTCGTGTACGGTATTTGGCAGCTTGCACTGCTCGGGGATAGGGTACACTTGGATCTTGATGAAATCGTTCTTCTGGCAAGTTACCTCAAGTGAGCTGATTGTTGCATGAAAAATTTGTTATATCCCGACAGAAAAAATGCTTCTGGTGCGAAAATATCCAGTTTCTGTATGCAACTGATGTGAAAAACGCAAAAATGGAAAATGATAGGGAACACTGGCCGCGACGTTGAGGATAGGGAACACTTGCACTTTTTTGAGAAGAAAACTGTTTGCCAGTCCAAGCGATCAGTTTGAGAAACGGAGCGAGTCCGTTGTATTTTTTGTCAATTAAACATGGATATTTTGTTTCCTTTGTTAAAATTCTTATGATCAGCTACAAAGTTGTTAGAAAGAAGTATTACTTAATACAGGTGAGTCTTGCATGTCTAGAAATGTAAGTCTCTGAAACGTTTGCATTTATGAAACAAAGCACCAGAAAAAATACCACAATTTGTATTAAGCAGATTTTCTGAAGATAATCAGTGAACATTATGAATTATGATGATGCGCCAGAAAAATAATAAGCACGAAAGCATGATAACAGTTAGAACTTTTATTTACTCAGTACACTTAGAAACGTAGATTTTAATGTCATGTATTTTGAAGATTTTTCCATTTTTACAAGATTTGATGCCTCAAGCAGAGTAATGTCTTGAAAACCAGACTTACGAAATTTAATGTATCAACGTCATGATGCACGTGACTTGTTAAATTCCACACTTTGCACTTAAATTAAAAGTGTATTAACATTTCGCAATTTTATTGCTATGTACGTGTGAGCAGTCGACCAATACACAGTAAAAATGTTTAAAGGCTTTGTGCCAATCTGTATTACACTGAATGTCAGATAAAATGACATTTTCAATTTTTTCATGTCGCAGTCATTTCCCTGAGTGACATAAGCAAGAATTGTTGGTTCAACTCGTATTTCGATATGGTTAATATATAGCAAACATCATACGAACACTAGAATTGAATTATAATTATTCATATCGTCATAATTGACATCAGAATAGCCGAAAATTCCTAGAAATAGTCTGTCGCAAATGGGTGTATATTAATATTAACGTAAACCTTATTAGGAAACAAAACACGGATGTTAGGCCATGTTTTAACGGTATTGTTTATTCGAAGTAACTTAAAATTATACAATTCTCCGATAAACTGACTAACCTAGATTTATGAAATGATTGTCGCAAATAACGTTAAGGAACGTTAAATGCTTTTAAACTTACTTTAACAAACGTAGACGTCACCAACAAACATTAAACTTTGGCTTACTAAGTCTTAAAGTATAATTATGTGGAATGAAAGTAACTAAAATGCAATCGTCGAATCATCAAAGAAAATAAAATTACAGGTGGGACGTTAGAATTTTTCATGTACGTTAAATAGTATACTAACTTGCTCGTCCGTAGTTTTGAAATTATATTTCCGTATCATTGTTCTTCGTTTTTCATGCAGTCTTATTTTTTTATTTAAGTAAAACATGCACTTGTGGCAGTTTCTATTTTGATTGCATAGCAGAAAATTAAAAAATGACTGTCAAGTACGTTAAAGTCAGGTACGTGTACATGAAACACGATTCTTTAAATAAAAAAGTTATTTCCCCTACTTTTTCATTTTCTTGGCACTATTTAACGTATGCACACATATTTTGCCCTTATACATCGGTTACAAAAGAAATATTTGAGTACAAACACAACAGATTGGTATCATGTCAGGTACGTTAACTGTTTTACAAATCGAGGTTAGATTCATTACTTTCAATAATATAGCTAGAAATATATTATGTTTATTACAATTACAGAAAACCAATTGTATATACGACTATGTTACTTTGCAATTGTTTTGAAACTGTTCAAGTTTTGAATAGTTGTAATTGTTTGTCAGGTACGTAAAACATTTGCACATTTTTAAGGTACATTTTAAAACTAAAATAGTGCAGTGTGTTCGCAAAAACTATTTCCTTTCCTATGAATTAGGACTGAAGTGTATAAATTCTAAGGAAATGTCATATAAAATTGGCTTTTTTTTGTTTCAACTGATTTTGCAAAGTTCGGATATTATTTTTTTTGTTTTGATTACGTCAGGGTTTTATTTTACATGTATACCTTAAAATATTTTATCAAACACTTCCCAATAGAAAGATACTGTCCACAGTATCTTTGTCATATAGTGGTACATTTAAAAACGTAATAATTGTTCGATTCATATGAATATCATTGAAATTAAGGTGATGTATAAAAATATAACGTACCTGACTTTTAAAAATGGGTGAGTCATTAATTAGCTGAAATTCATGGACTACGTATATCAAGAAATGACCCCATTGTCATTTTACGTAAGGTGGAATGTTTATAATTGGTTTTATAAATTTTTAATGTAAAATTGTAATGTTTATTTTTTCACAACTTACAATGTGCGAATGCTGCGTTAATTGACATTCAGTGATTAATGCCACGGCTTACTGTATTGCCGTTCTTACGTTTAGAATCGTATGCGTAATCTACAGCATGAAGGGAACGGGCACATACAGCTGTTTTCACACTCATTTTCTTAAAACAAAACAACATCAATATTTTAGACTAGCTATTCTTGTCTTCAGACATGTCGCCGATCAAACACATTAGGGATTGAGGGAAGAAACTCATTTATTCACGTGGTCAGCCACAATAAAATCTTGTTAAGCTTCGACAAGCACTGACTCATGAATGGAATAAAATGCCCCAAGAACAAAGTCTTAGTAGCGTAACCTCCGTGGTGTAGGCCATTGCCTGGGAAGATGCTTCTTGGGACATTAACAAACAAGTATTTTCTGAAAAGCCCCGTCTGTCCCCGATTTATTTTGCGTTGTTTGCCTTCTGGGACATATTGGAAGTATGGAGATTTTTTATGTTACCGCTGAAATTTAAAGAAAAATATATGCACTGTAAATTCTTTTCTAATTCAGCATCTACGAATAAACAAACATATTATTTAAGAAAACTTGAAAAAGATTTCACTCCAGATACTTACTTGTAGATGTTTATTAGCCAGCTTAAGGAAAGTTATAGGCTCTTACAAAGCTTCATGAAACAGTTTTTATTTGTTTGAAATCACACTAGCAAACGTATTAATTTTACAACAATAATTATATAGCTTAATACATTTAAAATAGAATTAAAAATGAAAAATGAAAAATTCAAAGATTCAAATCTTCCCAGCTAAGGCCTACAAAACGGAGGTTAAGCTACTACGACTTTATTAATCAAATCAACGTCCCCGACTTTTTTATCAAGAGAAGGAAAATCTATTTAATTAAATTAGTTTCAAAATGACTTTGCCTTTGGAAAATCACAGTCGTTTTATGACTATCTCTAATAGTGCCTGCTCGTTAATGTGGGTTCCTGTCATCATATCCCGAAAAAATCATGCTTTTATAAACCTATAATAAGTATCAAAGCATTTGTCATTTGTTAAATAAAATCTCTAAGAACCGCATCGATATGTATTGCTGTCTGCAGCAAAATAATTTTTTATTATTACAATGTCTATACTATCTTATAATTCACCAGGTTTCAAATATAAAATACATTATTATGGGATATCTCGCCTGTATAAAATATATTAATATCTTACCGGTGTCCAGATTCTTTACTTCATGACTAAAACGACAAAAACACATTTCAACACTTTTTGGGATTGCGGAAATAGAAAGTCGTTTTTAATATTCGGAAATCGAATTTTCAATCTAATGTTGCAAACAAAACGCCCTGGTTTGTTTTTACACTATATTACACTAAAACTGGAAAAGTTCGTGCTTTGTATATAAACGTTCTAACTTTAATCATGATTTCGCATATATGTTGTTTTCTGGCGCATCATTATAATTCACAATGTTCTCTATTTCATTTATAATCTTCAGAAAATCTGCTTTATACTAACTATGATATCTTTTCCACTTTTTTGTTTCATAAATGCAAACGTTTCAAAGATTTACATTTCTAGCTAAAGAAGACTGTTTTGTTAAATAATACTTCTACTTCTTTCTAACAACTTCTTAGCTGATCATAAGAATTTAAACAAAGGAAACAAAATATCCATGTTTTATTGAAAAAAATACAACGAACTTGCTTGGATTATTCGCAAACTGATCGCTCGGATTGGCAAACAGTGCTTCTCTAAAATACAAGTGTTCCCTATCTCCAACTTCGCGGCCAGTGTTCCCTATCATTTTCCATTTTTGCGTTTTTTTTTACATCAGTTGCATATAGAAACTGGATATATTTGCACCGGTAACATTCAGTCTGTCGGGATATAACAAATTTTTCATGCAACAATCAGCTCACTTGCGAAAACTTGCCAGAAGAACGATTTCATCAAGATCCAAGTGTACCCTATACCCGAGCAGTGCAAGCTTCCAAACACTGTACACGAAATACCGCATAAACTAGAAATGTTGGCAAAATTTGGATTACACTATGCAATCTGTCTTCGTGTACGGGGTACTTTAGTGTTTTTTTTTTATTTAAGGGCAAGGTTACATATCACATTTGCATTACTTGGTACTTATTGCAACGGACATTAAACAAGTTAAATTAACAAAAACAACACTTTTATCACTAGACTTGTTGGTGATCATAGCTGTAACTTGTATACCTTCGTGTTTATTTTAAAATGATATAGGGTCATCGTGACCGTCTTGGTTCAAACCGCAATGTTGAACGCGTTTGATCTATTTCGAAAATCTTTGATGTAAGTGTTCCGAAAAGGAAAGCGGCAAATCTTTGATGTAAGTGTTCCGAAAAGGAAAGCGGCAAATCTTTGATGTATTAAGTGTTCCGAAAAGGAAAGCGGCAAATCTTTGATGTAAGATTTGGCGGTAAAATTTATCACGTGATACATAAAGAAACAAAAAGAGTCGGGACATTTCTGGGAACTCAGTATATACCTCTCTAAAAGTCCAACAGTGAGGAATTTATATACATCTACCACTTTTGTTCAAGTATCTGTTTTAATTGTTCTTTGCGTCAAAAGTGTGAATTTTTGTCGCCTAAAAAGTACTTTTTATGCGTTGAAAATCACCGCATAAACGAACACAATTTTATTTATGCGGCGATGCTCATATGCTGCGTTACAATGGGGTAAAGCTTTTTTTCGATTTTCCCGCAGTATTTAGTTGATTTTTTGTTATGTATCACTGCAGGATCAAAGTATTCGTTCCGTTGTTTATTAACTGTGAATGATTTAAATCTGTATTCTGTTTTAAGGAAAATACTGGCCAAAATTTTAAGGTACCTATTGCGCTACTGGTGTTAAGGTTGTGCAACAGAACACTTATAGATAGGTAATCAATGATATCATTATAGTTGCTAGTCTTATCTTTATGTTATCATTACATAAGAATTACCTCATATATTCACGGTGTTATAATATATAATATACATAAATCATTCATATATACATATAAGTATTTTCGCTATGTATTCTTTCATTTTTTAACTTAGGTCGGGATAGGATATAACTGTTTTTTTGGCTATTTGGCCAAGGTTTAACAAAAAAGAAAGCTATAAATCTATTTTACTATGAATATATATATTTTTTAATGATACTGAATATATATAATTAAAATTTTCTCTAAAAATGTCAGCATGACTTTTCTTTCTGAGGAGTCGATCGTAATGCCCGCACGTCTGGCACTCAAATAATTGTTCGTTTCTTAAGTTTATTAGCTTGAGAACGACTAAACTAACAAAATAAAGTGACCATGCATCTATGCAAGATACGACAAGTTCATAACCAAGTCTTTGTCACAAAACTATCAAAATTGGATAAACAGTGGTACCTTACACTTCACACCTGACTAAAGCATGTTTTTGGTCACATGAAATGGAAAATCTGACTTCACCTCAGTATTTGAAAATATATAAGTACTATTAATTGTAAAACTGTAATATGATTGAAAAACAACGTTAGCCAGCTACCAAGTTTAAGACTAAATATATTTGTAGATAAAGTGATTTGGAAGCTCTGGTTTCAAATAATTACAGTGAAATAATTGAACTTTATCATGGAATATTTCTCAAATATTTCAGATTTAGTAATACAAAAGATATTTATGGCCGATTCATCAAATGACATATTTTGTCGAAAAATTGCTCACTTTTTCTGCAATTTCTCTATAAACAATATCCTGTGTACGCCATGATTTCGTTGGTAGAGTCCTTTTCAAATACGGAAACAATTTGTTAAATTCTTTTTGCTAAGATACTGTGAAACCATGTAAAAATCAGGAAATACTGTCTTTTACCAAAAACCGTACATGTACATACGCAACTATAGTCGGCAGTCTCACGGCATTTACCATATCCGCTTGAACGGTGTGCTTATGATCTTTGGAAAGGGTTACTCTGTCTGGATAGTTTGAACTGTTTGAACTTCTACAGTTATTTTCATACTATTTCTATTTCGGTACATCTGTTGCTCCAAAAGATCTGCATTAAATCTCTTGAAACACGCTATGAATTAAAACAACGTGCGTCGATAAATGATCCTCGATTTAGATAATTAATGAAGAGTATTAAACATTTGGTCTCAATTTTTGGAATGTCTTTGTTTTGATCCAGGTTAATCAATTTTAATGCCTGAAATACGATAATCGGGAAAATAGTCAGGCGTTTAAAAAGAAATGACTAAATGGGTTTCGAAATGGTGAATAATATGTTTGTATCCAAAGCATAACTAAACAATGGTTGTTGTATCACGTAAAACAGAAAAAAAAAACATATCAAGCCCCATCTATAAAGCACAGCCACGTACAGGGCTTAACAAGAAAATTAAATTACTATTTTATGTAATTTTTGTAATACAAACGTAGATTTGTTTTTCATGACCTGCTTTTATGTTATATTATATGTAATTATATCCCTGGCTTTCAGAGAGCGTTGAAATTGGAATAAAGTGAAAAACAACAACAGATAAAAAAAAGAATAACAATTTAGTGCCGATGGTTAGTTTAAAAATTAACAGATTATGCTGACACTTGGTAATAATATACTTATGCTGACGGTTAGTTAAAAATTATATAGTTTATGGTGACAGTTAGTTATAATATTTATATGCTTCAATATTCGAGATTTGTCATCTCTTTTAGATTACAAATGGAATAAAAACACAGTGCATAAGACTGCTTGATTATATCTCCAATAAATGAAATTATGAACATGATTGTTTAGATTTCTAAGCATCCTAAAGGCTTAGCACTAACTAGAGTTACAGGCGGTCTTTCAACTTGGCAATGCTGTAACTTTATTGTTGACATGATATCCGGAAATTCCGTTTGTGGCATCACAACTGACACTTTATATATTTTGTAATATCATGTTTTGTAAATATTTAGTGTATCAGCAAACGAAACAAATAACATCCTTCAGAAACAGACGCTGAGAGCTTTTGTTTTCGACAGATTTGTTGATAAACATAATATTTCTTACTAAAAATATCGTCTTTAAGTCACAGAAGCATTCGAACAACATGTGCGGCTGATAGATAGATTGATGATGTTTTCTGGGCCCAAGAAAATAAAACTTAATTTGGAGACCAGTCTCTAATCTCAAGCATCTGATCGGTTGAATGGCGACTGTGAATGGTCGCCATTTTAGCCAATCAGATGCTTGAGATTTGAGGCGCGTCTCCAATCTCAGTTTTATGATCTTGGAAACAGCTTTCAAGACAAAATGTAATTTTGGAAAAGACAGACTTTTATATAAAGCATTTACAAAATAGCTTAATATATACACTTAAGGTGGAACGCGACACTTTGCGAATTTTCTAATTCCTTTATGAACTTTGGTGTGGTATTTATTGACGATGACTCCATGACACACTTTTTCTAAGCTGGCTAAAAATTGTGTTTTTCAATTTCATTTATTCTTCCGCAGATGAACTGGCGCTGAAAATACCTTTCCGGTGATATAAGATGTAACATATTGTGACAAGCTTAGATAACGGTGTATACCATTAAACGCCGTTTTCGCGTTAAAAATGACGTCGAGTTTTGCCTTTTTTCTGTAGACTTTTTCGAAATTGTCAAAAATTACCGAATTTAATTTTTGATGTTTTTTTTGCTTAAAAAGTTTGAAAAAAGCAATTCCAATCGAATAAGCGAATAAACTTTGGGGGTCACCGAATTATTTCGTCTTCATGTCGTTTCATAACAGTAAAATAACCAAATCGAAAGCCAACCAATATTACATCCAATAGAAAACTAGAATGTTGTAGAAAATTATGTTGATTACGGGAGTTAAAATCCCTTTAAATTTAATGTGTATTCGCTCCACCTCTGGTTCTAAGCCTGAGCTCACAGGAACTGGTTCACCTCTGATCGTAAAAAATGCATTTTGAAACACTTAAGAATTCACTGTTTGCTCTGTGAACTTATAAAATATAAATGGTAGAACCAACATTTACAGGCCGTGTGTAAAATGATCGAGAAATGAAATTAAAAAGTCGATTCGGCTATATTTTTAAAAGACGAGGCAAAGCGGTGGCAGTATGAACAGACGCTACTGTTATGCAGCCAACAGTTGTAACAATACAACAAAACCTCTAATGTAGCAAAACACTTGAGAAGTGTGCACAAGTCTAAGAAGCTGTCTGCTATACCCACTTGAGCACTTCGTCACTGTTTACAAACCGACAGGTTTATCATGGCTTTTTTCTCTTCTGACTTGCATCAATACATTGAGCAGACCGTAGCAAAAAGGAAACTGATGTAAGCGTTTCTGAAACTACTAATGTTTTCTGAAAGCGGCACGGACATTTAGATAGCATGCATGAATGGTAACCAAATTCGTGATATATAAAAAGTCATGAAAATACAGAACGTCAAGATATCCTCTTGCATTTATCTCAAATAATAAAATGCAAATCTGCTATGCCGGTGAATTACAGGCCCAACATGCGGGTTGTCTCATCATTATTGTTTTTGTAACATGCATGCTTGCAAATAATCAATAGAAAGCTAATTGTAACTATATCAAATATGTAAATAAGTATCACAGCAATATAATATCGACATACTTTTTAACCTGATTTTTAAACAACGCCTTTAATTGTTGTTCCAAATTACTCGAAATTTATTTTGCATTCCAGTCTTTGGTATTGCTTACAGATGTGCAAAAAATTCAAAGAGGAAGGAAATTACATCAACAATGCAGGATTAGTGAAAGCTGTAAAATGTGCTGTAAGAGAAAATGCAACACTACGCAAAACCTAAAAATTTGCACCTCTGGGCATATTGTGCACAAGCATACATTGACTTATTTATTCGCCAAAACTGTAATGCATATAATGCTGTTTTTTTGTCATTTCTCAAGCTTAACACTGTTTCTTTCTACAGCTACAAGTTTTCTAATAGTCTTCGACAGTAATGTACATTAAACAACTTCACGATGACCAACAACTGAATTCGGACAAAGCGGTCTTAATGGTGGGGTGGTCTTTCTTTGGAGTTCAGAACTGTAAATAGGGACAGTAAACAAATGGTGATGTTTACCAAGGATTCACTATATCTATGAATTGAGCATTTGCACGTGATTGGCCAATCCATCTGATAACTTTTGTCGTTTTTGTTATTTCGTGTAAAATGATATCCCGAATATAGAGCTTAAACATCGCTATTTTACAAAAGTTTCTTTGCCGCTAATTCATCCGTCGAAACCCTGATATAAACCTCACACACTGTATTCACCGGACATACAAAGTTTGTTTTAACCGTAGTCATGTTTACCCATACATAAAATACCATGCACAATTTCGGATATAAGCAACGGGTAATGTCAATTTACTAAAATCATGAATAGCGATAAGTTCTGCAAGTTAATTATTGTAATCATAAAAGCTTTAGGACCTTCTGTCATTGTTACATATCGACGAATGATTTCCCACATGTTATCTGAGATAATATGATTACCATACATTATTGAATTGTTTCTGACTTCGTACTTTGTGAGGAACATAGAAGTCTATTCTTGTCTATTCATTAGCCCACTCATAGGTATAGGAAATGTCGTTTGCATACCAAATCGGTAATTTCCTTGTTTCAACCGGTGCTTTGAAAAAAACCATCCTCCGCCCCCAATCCGACCGCACACCCTCCCCAACCCCACCTTTTACGTGTAAGATGTAAGACGATTTTAGGCCCTGTGGATCATTCTGGCTATATAATGCATTAAAAATCGTACATATCGTAATTAATTCCAGTTAAATAAACTAATTGTAAGTAAATATTTAAAGGATGAATGGAATATGCAAGAAAACGTTTCTCTCACGTTCACTCGATATTGATTTGTCAAAGAAATTTCTCCTTCGCATCAATTCAGTAGTTGGAATAACAGTATTAATGATTAAAACACAAAGTACAGTGAAACGCCGATACTAGGACCACCTTTGGGACTTTGCCAAAGCTGTGTTAATAGCTGGGTAGTCCTAATTTCGATGTAGAAAAAAAACAATCGTAATTGTAAAAAAGGACCAATACAATTGGTCTGAAGAATATGGCGCTTTAATTTTGGGGGCGGTCTTTATAAGGGGTTTCACTATAATATATTACTCTGCAATATGAAAATATAATAAAAAGAATAGAATAAAATATGTGTCACAATGGATACAATATTATAGTATGCAATATTCTAGAAAACTAACTTTTCATATAGAAAATGTACTTTCAAGCTCGTTTAGAAGTTGTAAACCAACGGGTACAAATGCTCAGATGTGTTTGGTTAAACGTTTTATTTGCGTAGAAATTCTTTGTTTCAACAATCCTATAAAATCTGATCGGTGCAGACTAATTAACAGGTAAGTTAAACGTGCTTCGCTTACTGGTTCACTATCAAAGTAATAAATTATCTAAACATTTGGTTTTAATTGCTGAGAGTTCAGTCGGATTCTCAAATATATCGTAGGTTTTAATTTTTTTCTGAAAATGCTTGATTTTCTGGGTCTCTTTATTAATTTGATACGCATTTACATGTAAATCTTTCGTTAGTCAGTGCCAATAAACGTTTGTTAGTTCGAAAATATAGCACGGAAATGTTAACTGTTTAATAAAAACTCTACTCTACAATAAATTCGCATAAGCAATAAGTGTAATACTATATATATTTGTACACCAGTTTAGAACATTTGCCTCAATCAAATTGATGTTTGTTATCGACGTTACCAATTATGGAGAAAAAAAAGGACAGCAGATGTGGAAAAGTTGAACTTACTTTAGTGGTAAGTTCTTGTTAAAACACCTAAGTGCACCTTAACCGAAACTGGTCTCGAAAGTGTTCAACCTGTCCTTGTTCCACCAATTTGTTTTCTTTTTTTTTTGATCCGCGTAGGGATAATGAAAAATATTCATAGATCTTTTTAAAAAAAATTATTTATATATAAATAGTTAAACCTGCTTCTAAATAGTGGGGTTGTCTATATGTCGGCGTGGAAAAAATCTTAAATCAATTTTACAGGAAAGCAAATGTACACCATGAATTAACATATCTTAAATAGACCCAGTTATTTTGAATTACAACATATACTTGAAATAAAAAATTACCTCAAATACGATATCGACATGTTTTCTTCTTCTACATGTATCAAACATATGAACATACAATTTACACACAAGAATACAATGAGACGCAAAAAATTAATGTATTATATTAACCACTTAGTATAAACTCAATATAAATCTGACGCAGTGTAAAAAAAATCAAAATTAATATTAACTTCAAGTTTGTATATATTTGTAATAAATTCTATTGTGTTTAGAAAAATATCTTTGTGTAACATTTAGTAATGTATTTTAATTGTTTTGTAATCAGTACTATATCATACAGTAGTTTAAACAGTAATAGTATAATTGTAAGTCCAAGACTTGAAATTTGGATCCATTAAACAAATGTTACTTTAAAGTTTTAAAAGTAATTGTCTTTGTGGCAAACAATCTAAAAGGGATGCAATATTCAGCAAATCCTAATTCTTGGTGTTTTATGCGAACATACCTTGTGTCCGAAATCTCCGCGGGCCCACTATATCCTCTAATTTCACTAATCACTTCTCTTATTAACGATGCAAGCTACGAGCATTGAAACAGCTTCCTGGTTTCCAATATTTCAACATAGAGAGTGATTCTAAGAGAATAAGCAGTTCATTGTTTCCTACCTCACATACCACGCCACTGTTGTAATGTTATTGAGAATTAATACTTTTGACATTAATTACCTTTCACTGCTAAAATTACAATTAAAACATGTAATAATGACCTTTATGGATACAACACAACTTGCAACATACACCGCCGCCTGTCAAGATGTCATCTAGTTAGTGCTGTACTAATTGTGTTATGTAATACCTAAGTACCGTAATGATGAGTATAATGACAGCTCCGACTGTCAAACATGTTAGCATATTTCTTTAGAAAACACAAAGATATTTATAATTTATTAGTGTTAAGTTACTTGACGTCTTCCCGATGTTTGTTAAATGAAAGTACAACTGTAGATATTTAATTTAAAATGGTAGCGTTTTCAATTATGGAATAAATAAGACTTTCGCAGTATTAAAACTATCATAAATGAATAAGAAACTAAGTATGTATGGAGGACACATACATATGAAAGTCAGGTAAAGATATATATTGTATGTCTGACATACATTTTTATATTTATGTTTAAGGCTGAGGAATGTTTGATTATATATACTAACGCGATTTAAAAAAACTGTGCCGGAGAGCATACATCGTCACCTTAGAGCAAAAACAGTAAAAGTACCATTAATAATATATGAAAAGATATACCAATAGCACTTAGGTGTCGACATATTGACAAGATAACATGAAAGATATTTTATTTGCATTAAATGAAATAGATGAATAGGGAACTTTGAAAGCCATTGAACACGACAAATAGGAAAATACTGCAGACATGGTTTGATTGAGCTTGTTCATAGACAGTAATGGAAATTCGTATTACTGTTCATGCCGCCTATCCCCGGGTTAAGTGCAACTCAATATTTACACCAATAAACAGTACAATTTTTCGATGGTGTGCATATGGCGGTGGACATGGAACCTTCAATGCGGTATTTTCAGATTAATACCATTCGATATTCAGCGGCGAAAGGTCCCCAGATAAAAAATGCGTTTGCCCTAAACGAGAAAATAATGGGCGGAACTAAACAGAATAGAATTTTGACAGGGGATCTTAGAATATAAATCCTTCATAACTCAGGCATCGCCAAAGGCAAAATTTAAAAAGCAGGAAGTATATCCTTGGGGGTGATTGAACAATATCCGAATCAATATTGGCTGGGAAATTGAAACCACCCGTCTCAAAACTGGCCGAAATATTAAAAGGCAATTTTGCAATTATAGAAGTACTATTAACAAAGTACATAAGTATCGTGCTCAACGACCTTCAAAGGACGTAATTGATAACAGCACTGAAAATACCGTATAAAGGTTCCATGTTCACCGCCATATGCTTACCATCGTTTGGGATGGATCTAAATTGTACTGTTTATTGGTGTCAATATTGAGTTGCGCTCAACCCGGGGCTAGACGGCATGGGCTGTTGTATACATTTCCATTAATGCCCATTAACCGAGCCTGCAATATTTTCATATTTGTCGTTTTCGGTGGCTTTCAAAGTTCCCTTTTCATCTATTCAAATATTCCTATATATTCTTTGATTGAGGCTCACTAGAAGGACTCCATGCGTGCTATTTCTCTCTTTATGAATTCTCTCATTCCTTTTATTTCCCCCAAATCTTTTTTCTCTAGTAAATTAACATCTGGATTAAAAATAACCCCGTATGTTATTGATCTCTTGTCTGTAATTTAGCTCCATTAAAAATGTGCAGTACCGGTTTGCTAGCTGGTCTTCAGTCAAAAATTTATCCTCCGGCAAATATTCACACAGCCATAGAAGAATTGTCTAAAACAGATTTATAAAAAGGTATTAAACATATTAATACCAGGTTTTTTTTTTTTAGAATACTATGACAAATATTGTGCAATTGAATATTTAAAATCGTTTCGTATTTGATTTGACCCTGGGTATTAATTTTCAATCTCAGAAGATCCAGATTTTAACTGGTCAATAATTAATTATCATTAACACGCGCGTTCTTCGAATGTAAAATGTAAAATAGTAATTTGATTAAAAAGTCCCCTCTGATGCATGCAAACAAGATGAACTTTCTTACGCACTGACCTAGTTTTTCACTCAGATTCACCCTGTTTCGAAAATGACGGAGGCACTATCAGCACAAACACTTTAAGCATGTGATGGTAATCAAGAAAACGTCTTGATGTGACCTCTTCTCTGTTAAAATGTTTTTCTTTTTTGACCTAGGGACTTACTATAAATTCACAATGTGAACTAGTTACGAAAGGTATCGACAAAGCAATACAGGCAGAAATTGTGTAATGTAAGATATAAAATACAAATAACATTTATATAAAACATACATTAAGATTTGAATAATTATAAAAGATTCTAAACGTTAAAATAGATGAAAAGGAGAAATGTGTTGTTTATTTGTTTTCGTATATGTCAGTAAAATCAAGTAGAGGCTAGCTTGATTTGATTTACACCAAATGTTATGTAATCAGTAGGACTGTACAACTCCTTCCTTTATAACGACTGTTACATACATTTTCAGTTTTCTTTCAAAAACGGATAAGACAATAACACGTTCAGAAGCATACATAATGACTCGTGTTGTTTTCTTAAATCTCGAAAATTTAGACACCGATGACTTATTTTCTTACTAAGCTTCCTGTTTTATAAGCTGTGTAAGTGTGTAAGCTTCATAAATAATTATCAAAAAAGTAATATGTGCATATGAGGAATAGCCACACTCAAAAAACACAGCCTCCCCACGCAGCGAAAAAGATGAGAGGAAGAGAGATAGAGAGCATGTTTGTTATAAGTATGTCAATTCAAATAGGACGCCACAAACAATTAACGAAAAAGAGAACCTCTGGGGATACCGCCTTGGAACGGTCAGTGGCAAAACAAATTGCCACTGGGGGTTTAAACCAGGGTGCACCAACCTCACACTTGCCCCAACATGTTCTCATATCACAAAACAAGTAAAAGTTGTCTCGATGAAATAACTCCAACCTACCTAACGGCTCAACAATGTTGCATGCAAAAGTACACAAACATATAAAACATAAGAAGCTAATTGCATTGCTAAGCCAAAGGGCGGGTACTCAATGATCTTACCGAGACCAGAGCTCCTGGAGCAAAATCAGCAAGAACACGATGACAGGGAAAAAGGAAATAAATCGAGCTTCTAGGTTCTTTTAAGAAAAGATTTCCCCATAAACCTTCATAAACTCTTAAACCCCTGCCACCGTCGTGCAACCATAGAGGTAAGCATAATGATCAACTGTAGATGGGTTAATCACCAGGCCTGCAGAGCGCTAGGACTGACGCTATCTTATTTTTGTCATACCACCGGAAAAACCCCCATCGAACCTTTTCTGGATCAATTCCGCATCGAGTCCCTGGTATGTGAAATTCTCTTAACACCTTGACCTAGATATTAAACAGCAACCGTGTGTATTTAGATTAATTTATTATTCCTACCAGAAACCCATATAAGCGACGCCTCCAGAAAAGTGTGTTATTTTAGGTTTTGGAGGATAGTGCAAGATACAGAGGACTCTCCGATTCCAGAATCGTGGCTGGTTCTTTAAAGTGCACGGTGAGAGCACCACTGACCCGCTAACCACTAACGATCCGCTCTAACAGCAAACGGAGAGTTTCTTCTCTTTATATGCCCGCGGTTAACTGATTGGATTAAACATAAAAAAACCATTCATTTATAAATGCACTGACATTCTTAACTTGTACTGTTTCTTTTGTCAATGTGTCGTCTGTTTTATATTTTGTCAGTTATCTCTGTTATTGGGTTATTATAAATTTGCCTTCTGTATAGAGAGGTCTTTACCTAGTATGTATGTTGATACTCTAAATCATTTTCACATTTTTAATCTTTCCATTTCCTTAACCAATGGACAAAAGGAAGACAGAAATAATAATTATACCATTTAACAGAAATCTGTTATATGTTTATAATTACAATGTTATTAAACAGAATACTACCTTTAAATGGTAGGAAGAAATTCCTTTTAGACCAGTGCGCGATTGTGACTTCCAATATTCATGACAGCTTTTTCTTCATCAGTCTTAGACATCCTTTTCGCCATGTTCCCTTCATTGAAGCAAACAGTGCATTCTCGCAATTAGCAAACGAAATCTTCCAATATTTATCTCCTTTCGGTACCAAATACAATCGTTTATGTAAGATGTTTTTCCATACGCGTTCATCCAGCCATGATTTTGTCTCTTTCCGAGGCAAATCATAGTTCTTAAGACTAAGTTCCCACGGTGGCAACGCGATTTTAGGGGTTAAGTCAACTGATATTGTGGGACATCCTTTTTCCTCTATTGACAGTGTCAAAGCAGGTCCTTTCGCTCCTTTATTTAATCTTACTTTTGCGCTGTCTTGGCGAACTGTGGAACCTTTAATGTTATACAAATAGATGAAAAGGGAACTTTGAAAGCCATCGAACACGACAAATATGAAAATATTGCAGGCTCGGTTTGATTGAGCCTGTTCATGGACAGTAATGGAAACGCAAATTACTGCCCACGCCGCCTAGCCCCGGGTTGAGCGCAACTCAATATTTATACCAATAAACAGTACAATTTTGATCCATCCCAAACGATAGTATGCAAATGTTATACAAAATATATAACTTTATAACATATCAAATCAGTACATATAATTACATAATGCAAATTGCGCATAAATGACATCAAGAAAGTTTATGCGCATTTTACACATTGTTTATCGCGGTATTTTCAGGACGCGAGTATCCAACGGATTTGTTTGGGTTTTTTATGAAAATACACACGTGAATTGTGTTTACTAAAAATAAATCTGTGTAATTGACAATTCAGACGAACATTATCGGACATTTTACTATTTTACGGCATTGTAACGCTATAATTTATAGTGGAATGAGACATAATTATATTCTTATGTAGCTCGTCGGCGACTAGGTTGATATTTGTTTTGCGTGTTTTGCTTTTGAGAAAAAATATTACGTATTTACATAATAGGATGATTCCAGCTACAACCCGAGAAATCGTTAAATTGATTGAACCAAACGAATATTGCCGGACGGCAGGCCAACCAAAACTATTCAAAACAAAATCCAGAGAGTTTTTTTTTTTAATAAAAACTATTTTGATGTTGAAGTTCGTGATTGATGTCGCTGAAGGTTTTGAAATATAATATTTTCATTTCTGTTTAAAATCAAAATGACCATGGACCAAAACAAATGAACGGGACTGCGATATTCAGGTCCGAGTTTAGTTTTATGACACTTAGCTGTTGTGTACATGTGTGCCCGAGGCATCGTGTCACTATCACGTAATCTCTCAATAAACAGGAAATTTTGGAGCCGTGACCAAGACCAAGTTTCTTAATATTAATTACTATAATTGTAAAACCCATTCTTAATTCAGTTAAATTTATGTTTCATTAATTATCCTTTTCAATATTTTTAAATCCTGAGATTTTGCCTGAAAATCATTAGATCCGGAGAAGAACCTTACGGTCCGGAGATTTCAGATAAAATCCTGAGATTTTGGAGGTCTGCGGACATTTTATCTTCTTTCTACATCATTCCCGTAACACGTAGATATTCACGAAATGCGACTTAAACTAATGTCTATTGACTATGGCTGACGATTTTATAAAAAAAAGATGTTTATAATAACATGAATAAGACGTAAACTACTACATGATCTGCAGTTTCAACGCTACAAATTATAGTTATAGAAATATGGGACTGAACTCGTGAAAATTTTTAGGTATTCGAAAAGTTAACGCTTGAAGTGACAATAACAGTTAAGTTCAATTTGATGATTTGAGATAATTAATTTTAAGTCTCCTCAAATGTCAAATATCAAACAACTTTTCACACCTCAATATGTCACCATCGTTTTCTGGGCAGAATGGGAATGGGAATATTGTGTCAAATATATAGGGACAATTAACAGTAACACGGTCGTGTTCAAAGTATGATTTCTAGTTATTAAACATAAAAATAATTTTAATCCAGGACTGATAAAAGAAATATACGAATGATTACAACAAATTTTAGTTTTAAACATATGTTGGAAGGAAGTAAAATAGTAAACAAAATAATAACGCTTAACGGGCGTTGAATACAACGGCGATACATTGTTGAAAAACACGAGACGCTTATAAATGTGTCTGTGGCAAATAGACAGTAACATGCAATCCACATTGTCTTTGTTTTTATATAAGACTTCCTGATTCAAATTTGCAACCACGTATTTGATTGTTTTACGCTTTTCACAGTCAAATCTTGCCGACCAGACTTTTTAAAGCCTGCAATATTCGGAAATTCGTTAAACTCGAATTTATTGTGCCTCATCGCAATTATTATTATAATTTATCATAAGCTTTAAGAGGACACCGTGATCATGTCCGTTCATTCTGTTAGCAATGACACTGTTAAATGCCCCCTCACGCGTCGGTTTAGGATAAAACCAATATTTTCGTATCTAAACGTGGAGTACGACGCATGCGCACAACAATGTGAAAGAACTCTATTGAAAGATGGATCATAAAACGTTTTATAGAGATCTTCAATCTGGCATTCAGTTTTAAAAAGTAAAAGATGAGAAATTATAATTACATTCAGAAAATGAAGCCTCCCAAAACAGCAGTGAAACAGAGAATAAAAGAGGCAAAAAAAATTGTTAAGAAAAACGAGCTTCTGAGCCTAACAAAGCATTTCGACACCAGGTGTGTTCAATATCTTCAAAATGGACCCAACAGGTTTTCACATGAACAAAAAAGAACAAGTTTTCTTTGTTTAATCACCAATTAACTCGTTTTGTGTAAAAGCATATAGACAATTGTAAAATTATGTCAAACCGAAATTCAATCAGATAAATTCACAAGAAGTAAACAACAAACAACATTGTTTAAAGTGCCCACACGAGTAACATGATATCGACAACGCTATGTTGTAAACAATATGAGACATTTGTAAAAGTGTGTTTGACCTTTACTTTCCTGGTCGCCTCCTGGTAGCATTAATGGGCGACAAATTATTGACATGTTTATTATAATTGAAAGTTCTTTTAAAAGACAAAAATATTGTTGTCGGGTTATACTCATTATACATTTACTTATAAATTTACTATCATCGTTATGTATCTCAACTATCGATTTGTTTACTATTGATTTCTCAATGAGTGTGTTACCATTTGATTAACCATACTGTCGCTCTCTCTCTCTCTCTCTCTCTCTCTCTCTCTCTCTCTCTCTCTGTCTGTCTGTCTGTCTGTCTGTCTGTCTGTTTTTCTGTCTGTCTGTCTGTCTGTCTGTCTTTCCCTCTTCATCTTGGTTGTGAAGGGAGGCTGTGACTTCTTAATGTTGCATTTCCTGATTTGCATATTTTTTTTTTAATGTTTTGAAATTAAGACATACACAGTTAAACGCTTTGCTTACCTCCTAGTTTGTACTACAGTGACAATGTTTAAAGAGTTTAAATGCTACAAAGGAAATCATAATACTCAACTCATATGTATCATTTGAAACAAATACTGTTTAAACCATAAGGTTGTAGAAATAGAAATAGATAAAAAAAAGGAACATGACACGCCGCACGAATAATATGAAAATATTGCAAGGTAGGTTTGACACTGCCTGTTCATGTGCAGTAATGGAAATGCATATGAGTTATAACACAATAGTGTATACTGGAAATTTACTTCATAAGTCACTTAAGGAAGATAAAATACTGTAGCATCTTATATTTTTTTATAAACTATTGTAACAAATGTCTCATTAAGTGTGTTCTAACTGAACAAATACTTTACAAGTGTCATCGAAAAAAGCACTTATCCCTTAAACAGGAAGAGAAGGTTTAAATGTAGAAACTAGTTGGACTCAACTCTTTTAATGGAAATAGATGCTTCTCGTTGTACTGGTACTTAACACTAAATGAAATATAAACCTCCCATAAACAATAAACTTAAATAATAATACACCTCATTCGTTGCAAAGTTATGCGTTTAGAGTTTTCTTTAAGCTTACATTATATATCACATACTAGTTTACACTACTTTTTGTTATCACTGCAAAGAAATGCCCTAAGGCTTGAATTCTACTCGATAATTTGTTGTTGATGTCTGTATTTAACGGTCTGCCTTAGATATGACGTGCACGTGAATTAATTTCCCTCTCTGGCTGTCATCATTTTGTTGTCGTTGCCATTTTGTATTGCATTTCGGTGAAAAATCATTTTTTAAGCCGATCTCCTCAATTTTAAGCGTAATGCTCAGTGATTACTTCAAATTTAATTGAAAACAATTGTGTCATGTTTTTAAACTTAAATATGATCAGAATAATCTATTTGTATTAAAAGGAATATCGAACCGTATGACCATTAAAAAGCTCTATAAAGTTCATTTTTCATCTATCTATAATAGTACTAACTTCATACAGGTAAATCAATTAGTTAGACGTCAAACATGCAATATACGGCCGTTCGCAATAAATGAGCGAACAAAAATTCATATTTTATATTCATTGTTCATATTCTTTTGAAACGATGATTTTTTTATTGTCTGTTAATAAGTTGTTTACCTTTTGTTTACCTAAAGGCCTGACATGTTTTTCAACTCTGATTTTTAAATTTAATGATAAAAAGGGTAATTTTCCTCATTATTAAAATAATTGCGTCATTTGTAACTAAAATTGTTTGTTTTCATAGTTATTTACATTTGCATATTTTTATCTGTTTATATTCTGTATGATATAAGTATATAGTTTATAATATTAAATAAAAAAAAACCTGGACCAAACTCTTGCTAGTTTAAGTATGTTCTACATACTGAGCTATATATAAATTATTAACTTGAAAACCGAGTGAGAAAGAGTAAACGTGGTGATTTCTTTTCACCGGACAAGATGATTTAAAACTTTAGTCCTATATTTTCACAATGTAACTTCCTTTAGAAACTCATGTTTGGTCGAAACTAATGGGATAAGAATTAATTTTAAATTATTTTCGTGCTAATCTTTAAATGACATTTAACAACTTAATTTCCATCCAATTGATTTAATAAGCTATTCTAGGTTTTGGTAATAAACTGTTATTGAACCTGATTATTCAGGTTTCCGTTTTCCAATTAAACATTAATGACTTTACAGGATATCATTTTATTCTGTACAATATAAACACGTCTTCAGTTTGCATGTTAATATTTTATTTTGCCCACATTGTTCTTGTTTTTTAATATTATATTAATAATTATGTTATTTTGTTTCTTTCGAACTGTTGTTCTTAGTTGGGAAGCTATATTTGTTGCAGGTGGCCATTCACTTTTCAGTATACATGTATATAAAATCAATTAACTATTTTCTGTATGTGTCTATATATAAAGTAGACAAAAGAAATCATCATTTGTTTACGTTTATTGCAATGTAATTAGCAATGACAGTAGATTCCATCGCCAGTGATAAGTATGTTCGTGCCAGTACAGCCTGGGCAGCAAACCGTCAAACTGCCTATTTGAGTACCGCAGCCACTGCTGCATGCACTACCCTTCAGACATGCTGTCCCTGTCAACATAAATACAATAAAAGTGAGAACAGTAGAAATATCAACAACAGTCATACTGGGAAATCGTTTTATATCCAGATAATATTATACTCATGTATTCAGATGTTATTTCTAGCAATACTAAAGTGATATGCAGTTAAGTTATATTATGAACAATGAAGAATGAAATATAATCACTTTAAGGAATTTGAATACGTTAAAAATGATATCTGTTTAAATTTGTGTTTCTTGAATCAAAACTCTGAGTTTGAAAATTTAAACTATTTGACAGAATTACTATTGATGTGTCTGACAATCACAGCTGCAGCATATTTGCCATTTTCAGCTTTGTCGATCCATTGAAAATCAACTCAGTTGCATCATACTTGAAACAACTTTTTTGTGCGAGCTTAAAAGTTTATATTAATACAACAGCAAATATATAGAGTATACAACATGAGCGATCATTTTATACTGAAAGTATTAAACAAGTTATCAAAATCGATCTCCAACGCGGCTTTTGCATGTAGAGTAAAACGATTCACGATTATGCAAGTTTGTATGCTGCTGGAGTTTTCGAAGTATATAACAGTACACAGGCATTCTTATAAATGTGTCAACATGATAACGCGTTTCATTTTAATCATGATTGGTCTAGATGTATTGCTAATTAGAGACAAACTAACCAGTCTCATTGAAAAAATGTTTGCTAGAGAAAATAAAACGTTCATCGCTTGTAATGAACATAGGGCATTTTTTTACAGATGGTTCTTATGATAATTATACTTTATGGACTTGTCAAGACCTAATAGAGTCGCTAACTTCCTTACTGGATAATATTTATGTTAGATTCGGTACCTCTATTTATTAACAAGTAATAGGCCTCCCAATGGGTACTAATTGTGCACCCCTTGTTGCTGATCTGTTTTTATACTGTTATGAAAGAGACTTTATGTTATCTCTTTCTACTGAACATCAAGATGATATTATTACAGCTTTTAACAACACCTCGAGGTACCTTGATGATTTATTAAATATAGATAATAACCATTTTTCATTACTGGTTAATAAGATCTACCCTAAAGAATTACAACTTAATAAAGGAAACACTTCAGAAAAGCAAGCAAACTTTCTCGATCTAAATCTGTCAATTGAAAATGGTTATGTCACTACTAAAATATATGATAAAAGAGATTATTTTAATTTTAATATAGTAAATTTTCCGTTTTTAGACGGCGATGTTCCCCGTGCAACATCTTACGGCGTTTATATCTCACAGCTTGTTCGCTTTTCAAGAGCTTGCAACGATATTAATGATTTCAATGATCGTAATCTTTGCATTACAGAAAAACTTTTAAAACAAGGTTATCGGTATCACAAATTAAGGAAAACATTTTGCAAGTTTTATCGTCGAAACCCAGATCTAATTCATAAATACAGGTGCAGTTTAAAATCACTATTGCAACAAGGTATTTCACAGCCAGTTTTTTATCGAGACTTAATTTATACACTTAAGAAGATAAAGGGCAATATTAATTTCTCCCGGTTATTCGTAAAAACCATCTGTAAATTTAAAAAGAAAGGTTACCAACATGATATTTTACAGCGCTCTGCATGCCTGGTGATTAACCCTTCTACAGTTGATCATTATGCTTACCTCTTTGGTTGCACGACGGTGGCAGGGTTTAAGAGTTTATGAAGGTTTATGGGGAAATCTTTTCTTAAAAGAACCTAGAAGCTCGATTTGATTCTTTTATCCCTGTCATCGTGTTCTTGCTGATTTTACTCCAGGAGCTCTGGTCTCTGATCATTGAGTACCCGCCCTTTGGCTTTTCAATGCTATTAGATTCTTATGTTTTATATGTTTGTGTGCTTTTGCATGCAACATTGTTGAGCCAGTAGGTGGGTTGGAGTTGTTTCACCAAGACAACTTGTATTTGTTTTGTGATATGAGAACCTGTTGGGGCAAGTGTGAGGTTGGTGCACCCTAGAACAAGGTTTAAACCCCCAGTGGCAATTTGTTTTGCCACTGACCGTTCCAAGGCGGTAACCCCTCGGGTTCTCATTTTTGTTAATTGTTAGTGGTGTCTCTTTTGAAACTGATCATTTTATTAACCATGCTCTCTCCCTCTCTTCTTCTTGACTGTGTGGGGAGGCTGTTTTTCTGAATGTGGCGATTCCTGATATGCATATTTCACCTTTGTATTATTTGGCAAGTTTTTTATATCCCATACACATTGTTTCTCCTAATTTCAATCATTATTTGATTATTAACGCACCTAAATGCTTATGCATCTGACCAATACGACCAGTTTGTTTGGCTTATGTTTGAATTTCTTTCACAACAATACAGCTGTTTATGAAACAGTTTTACCTAGAAGGTATCTTTTAACTTCCTCAACTGGCATAGACTCTGTATACAGGAGTATTGCAAAAAACGTCAAATACAGTAAGACTTTCATCTGAAATCAAAAATCAACAACAATTAAAATTAACGCAAAGATACATCCGCAAAGCGACTTTCCGTACTAGTCAAGAAAGTAAGTATAGAGATGTAACATTAGACTAGCATAAATAGTTAAACGATAAAAATTCAATTTTACGATTCTATTTGTAAAATCAGCACGTAATGTAAACCGCTGCGACATATGTAGTAAAAATGAAATCATTTGTGAATTATGTTGAAAATTAGACCTGCACTCTATGTTAAAAGTCATTTTATTTTACCTTTGCGCCTTGCGACAACTATATACGATATTTATGTATGTCAATAGTACTTCTAAATTATCTTTTGTTTTAAAATTCCGGCCAGTTTTAAGATGGGTGGTTTCAATATGTCAGGAAAAATAGCTTAAGATATTGTTTAATTTGTGATATGCAAGATATGTATTCTCAAAATTCTATTCTACTTAGTTCCTACCATTGTTTTCTCGTTTAGGGCAAACAATTCTTGTATCTGTGGACCATTCGCCGCTAAACATTGAATGCTATTAATCTGAAAATACCCCAATGCAGGTTTCATGTTCACCGCCAAATGCACAACTATTCGTTTGTGATGGATTGAGATTGTACTGTCTACTGGTACAAATATCGAGTTGTGCTCAATCCGGAGCTAGACGGCGTGTGCAGTAATATGCATTTCTATTACTGCCAAACGTTCACAGTTAATGTGTTCGCCGACTTTCACGTAACCATTTTCATCTATGTCAGAGAAAGAATAGACTTGAAACAAAAGCAAACAGCAGAGGGGAAAAGAGAGCATGCATTTATGCAATAAATGAACGATTTCAAATAAGACAACGCAAACTATTAATTACGCGAAAACCTTATAACAGAAAATATAATGCTTATTTTGTCATTGTATAGAAAAAACGTTTCCATTAATTACGATAAGGTATAAAACGATCATTTGTAATTCAATGAAGGATCAACAAAACTGTGGAAATGATATTCATCTAAAAACATTTGAAGACCAAACAAAGTAAAATACCATCACACGAAGTGTTATATCTGCTTCAGGACAATACTTAAACAAGAAATATCTTTAAAAAAGATAAACGGCGTTGATGGAAAAGATTTTTATATATAAGAAAGAAAGAAATAAAGAGCGTGCAAAAATTTCGTCTGGTGATAATACGTCGATTAAAGAAGAATGTCTAACATTAACTGTACATTTATTCAGTTTCAATAAATTACCTCTTGTAGAGTTAGTACTCATGACGAATAAATGTTATTAAAATACAATAAATGAAAATAATAACTTGTTACAAGAGCGAAATCTACCAACTTTTACGTAAACTTACTTCCGAGTATTGAACCCGGAGCATCCGCTTGAGAGGCGAGTGTGATAACCACTACACCAAGGCGATTTGAATGTCAAGATTTGATATTAACAATCAGTATCAAAGGAACTAGAAAGGAACCAGTAAGAACCAGAAATATCTGCACTTCTCTGTCGTTTTACACTGTGTATTGTACTCGAGTGTTTACCTGACACCCATGAATATTCCATATAAAATCGTATTTAAGCCATCAATTGACTTAACTGGTTATTTATACCGTAAATAGCTTTTTCTCCAATACAATTATCGCTTTTAAAAACGAAAATGCCCGAACATATAAGTGCCATGTAAATACTAACACACAATATAAAAATCGTTACGGTAATCATTAACGAGACCCACTAATAACCAATCAAAATAATCTATTTGATTTTCCCGCTGCATAATAAGTTTTATTTACAATATTTCATTGGTCGAAAAACTAGGTCAAAAGTGAGCTTAGACATCCAACACCGAAAAAATCAAATTGTTCCATATTTTACTTTAATTCTTGATTTGCATGAACATAACATACATTCACGCACCTGTAAAGTACGATTTAGCGAACCCCGGTCTATAAGGCTACTTATCGAATTTATAAGTGTATTGTTATTATGATTTGTTTATTAATGTTTTAAAGATTTTTGTTTTATCTGACATTTCAGTTACGTGTCAAGATGTAGTATGTAGTAAGTTTGATGATTTCTAGATATTTGCAAATAAACTGAAATTAAACCTCGTCCTCTGATTTATGTTATAAAAAGAAAATTAAAAGATATTAATCATACTCTGAACTTGAATTTTAATGTAAAATGTATGCATTCAACAACAGTATGTTGTGTTTCTGATTATTTCTCAAACTTATTCCGTATTATAAATTATATTTGAAAACATATCAAGCAAACAAAAGTTATAAAACCTCTCAAAATGTTACTTAACGTTCGCCGTTGAAGTACCTTTGTAAGCAGCTTTAGATTGGCCAGGTATGGTTCTTCCTACTAGAAGACTCTCCACAAAATGTCAATGTCGAAAAACAACATGATTTTATAACGATGTCCATGACCTGGGTAAGCCAATTTTAGATAGATAGTAAACTGACATGCACGTTATTTACCGCCTGACTGATGCATGGTCTGCAAGATAAGATATATGCTCGTCCTAACATTTCTGCTTTTGAGGGGAAAGAGGGTCGTAAGAAAATTGCCATTTTAAAAGCTTTTCCTGCAGACAACCTTATATATTCACGGGAACATAGAATATAACAAAATATATACTAGATTTTCACTGTACAAAAAAAACAGAGTGCTAAATTACTATAATTCAAAAAATAGTCTTATTTACTATACACATCGGGGTTGTAAGCTTGTAACATCTTGCGAAAGCACATCTGTCGGTCAGTAAATCTATATAGCGATGTCTCTGTACGTTCGTCAAAGCAGTGAGGCGCTGATCAATGCCCGATAAAATTTATAATTACATTTTTCTGTGGTTGAATGACATTATTACTACAATATACATAAAAAGTTAAATACAGTAGTTTTTTTCTACTTTTACAATTTGTTTGCGGCGAGTGTGTAACACATTAAAATAATTATTAATTTTATTTTGGTCTCATACTTAAATATCTTAACTAATGGTAAAAGATGAACTTCTTCAGTGTTTCCATAAAAAGTTGCACTTGACTTTTATATGCCAGCACCAAGGAAGCCCTTATTGCTCTCTTATTGATCGTTTTTACATTATTAGGATTTAGGTATGATTTTATACCACATACTGACCCGTAAAACAGGCGTAATACAATTATAATAAAATGTTTAAATGAAGACCTTTGAAACTTTTGAAGTTTACAAGTATTATAAATGTTCAAGTGCCTGACAAGCACATTGTGTAACAAGCTTTCGTGTTAAGATAAAATCTAAACGCTTTAATAACCTAAGCCAATGAGTAAGTTTTAAGTGCAGTGCATGTTTATAAAGGAGGCGATCAAGTAGAAAATGTACTTATCTGTCTACTGATAAGGCGAAGGTTATGGCCAGGTGAAGGGTGGTCTCGAAATCTGCAATTTTAACACGCAGGAAAATCAAAATAAGCTATCTGCCACATGAATCAAACATGAAGCATAAGTTTCAAAACAGGTCAAAGACATAAGAACTTTATTTCACATCATTTCATTATTTACATTATTTCATATTCGTAAAATATAATAAAGGTAACTTTACATAAGTCATGCATGCATGTTGCAAAAAAGACAACAATATTCGTTTCAGCATGTTCGAAATAAGTAAATTAAAAATAATTTCATTTAAGTTTTGCAGGTATACTTTAACTAAAACACTATAATTTTTTATGATGGTTTGAACGAAGGTACGCGCAGGTCATATACTTTTATTTACAAGTGCAATTCAAAGAGGTTTTATTGTAGCTATTTCAATATTCAATATTCAGTTTCTACTTTAGTATCAGATTTCATTAATATATACTCGGCAAAAAAGTTCTGCACACTTGGACATTTTATAGAATATCTTTTTCATTTTACAAAACACAACAAAACGATACATATCAAATAAAACAGCAATTCAAAGGTAACAATGAAAACAAGTCGGAAACAAAATCCGATCAGTACTTTACAAGCAATTCATTTTTAAAGTCACCGGGGATTACTACACAAAAGTTGCAAAAATCACTAAACTAATAGTGAGTTAATCAACAACGATAACTCCGTCATTCTTCCAAGAGTTGACTCATGGAATTCACCAGCCGACTCATTTTAAATTGTGGAATTAGGTTCCATTCGTGAATAAAAATTCTAGTCAGGTCAACTAGCTGACCAACTGCACGTGTTTTTTTCTTCCTTAGAAAGACGTCTAGGTTGCCGATATGGTCAGACATTTGGAAAGGCGGTAAAATTAACAATGAAAACATTTCTTGGTGACCGTGAGAAACAAATTAAGTTTAATTACAGTTGTGTTTTGCTAAAATAAGATTGGATTTTAATTGCACTTTTTGTTGTTCTTTATAATATACACTTAATTAAAAGGATGCTACGACTTATAAATACAGATTTGAAACTATTCGAATCATCACGTAACTGTTATGACATACCTTTAGATCAGTGAGTGAGACAAAGTGATAATTTAATAAATAAATACTAAAGTTTGAATGTTCTCTGGAAATGACTTGGTATCAACTACTGATTACATGTACTTCCTGTTGCTAGCATCACTTTGCATGCTTATAATTGCTGTAAAACAGACAACAATGACTTCATAGATTTCACACCTCTACTTTTGACTGTTGACCCCTGTCATACTCAAACTAATATTTCACGGTTATTTACCAACCGATTTTTATTCCGTTTTCGTTTTCAACTCCGCAAACAATTAATAGTGATTTAAATGTAAGAATTTAAACCAGTTATTAGCTACATTTTAAATTTTACGCAAAAGAACACTTGTGTGCAGAACTTTTTTTGTTGGGTATACATGTAGATGAAAATGGAACCTTGAAAGCCACCGAATAATAAGACTTGTCATGAAAACAATTAAAATTTAAACTTTAATAATGGAGGATTTCATGAAAACAGTAAATATCTTAACACAAAATTTGCGTATATAGGGAAAAACTGCCAACACTTAATTATAAGGTGTCACGACATTTTTCACGAAAATATGTTAGGTTTTCGCGAAAAGTAAAAACAAACAACTTAAAAACAGATAAACATATCTTGAATGCAAGATACATATCTTAACATGAAATGTGCTCGTTACTGCTTCAATCTTTCACAACATAAATGTTACCAAGTAACTTTTTATGAAAAATGTTACCTAAAACAGACACAGAACACATTTGGAATGCTTTCTTTTCGTCATCATTGTAACTTTTACTGTTCTGAACGCATACCTGGTAACATTTTTAATCAAATGATACTTCCTTTAGCTGGGAGCGAACCCGCACATTATCACGATTATTTCCAAAGTTGTAAATTAGGTGGCAGGTTAAATCAGCTAAAAGATAACATTTACCCACTTAAAAATATAACATAATTTTGTTTAGGGCGCTCTGAATTAAGAGCAAGGCGCAAAGAATATCGGACAGGGCGCGGCGCTTTTTAGTATGAACCTTACTGGAATACGTGCTGTAAATTATCCGTTCTGATAACATCTTGCCTAACAGTCGTAGAAAGATGAGTAAATAAGAATGCAGAAGAGCTTTTTGAAACCACTAGCAAAAAGTTTCTACCCTTAAAGATATACTTAAGTTTCTACCCTCGTGAAAATTAATGATGATTCGAGACCTAATAGAAGAGATTCGTGACCGTTGTTGTAGCGACTTAATCACGATTATTTCCAAATGATTTATACGTTAGATGTTGCATGCAATTCTTAATAAAACATAAGTTGTACAGTTTTTATTTCCACCTATAAGGCTAATGTCTGCGTCTTATTTCGCGAATCATGCAACATAAAATGTTAGATAATTGAGCAATATAATACGTCAGTTCGTTTTGCACCTATAAGAAATAAACCTTGGCCTGTTCAGTTTGATGTTCCATTACCTATCATTCGAACTGCGAAAATATGGTATATCTATACCAATATGATTAAACAACATACATAATTGTTTACGTGTTACGAGGAACAAGTACTTATCATGAAATATGTAAATTTCAAATATTGTTTGTATTAAGGTCCGTTTATACAGAACGCGAACGCGAACGCGAACGCGATTTTTCGTCCTGGAATAGTTTGGTTACTTGAAGAGGAACCGTTCAATAAAGCGCGAACAACCGCCTTCATGGCCCCAAAGCGATTTTTTTTAGAAAGTCGCGCGGCTGTTTTGCTATCAACCAATCAGCAAATACTTCCCTGGCATCGTTTCCACAAATAGAAATTTGTACGACTGACCGCTCCAATTAATAGCTTATAATAATAGGTTTCCCGCTTGCTCAATTTGATTGGAAAAACTGCTCAAAAGTCACTTTAGTTCGAGTTGGACGCATTCGCATTCGCGCTTTGTATAAACGGGCCTTAAATATTAAAAAATTATGTTTTTTTCTGTAATCTGTTTTCCTAAAAATACTTTCGTCTTCATAGCTATTCAATATCTCTAAACGAATGATAGTGAAATGGACTTTGACGCATATAAAGATACTGCGGCTCAAAAATAAGGTTCAATTTAATTAAGCCTGTTCATTTGCAATAATGGAAACTTTAAATACTCTCATTGCATTATCTGAAACTAAACACAGCTATAGTTCTCTTTAAGTAAATTGTACGCGTTTTGAATGTGTACAAATAATCAGTGGCGACATATGGTCCACGGATAAGTTTGTTCCTAAGTTTCGATTCTAGTCCCGAGTTTAGCGCAAATTAATATTGCAACAAGCGTCCAGTACAAACAGAGATTAAGTTTATTGACGACGCATGATCATGTTATCTATTAGTTAATTTATCTGCCTTTTTCTATTATAGTTTTATTGATAACATTATTTTATCACTTGGGATATGTTAATTTTAAGTTTCTGTATCGTTGTAAATATTTGATAATACTTGCATATCTTTCCTATTTAAGCGGTTTCTACAAATTTCAATGTAATTATAAAAATGATTTGCGGAGTTATTGGTTTAATTCTATCCATACTAGCTTTTATCGCGAACATTATTGGCCTGGCTTTACCTTGTTGGCTAGACTATACTGCAAGCTCTGACGAAGACAAAGGGAGTATATACTTCGGACTGTGGAAAATATGTGTGGAAATCAAATCAGCTTCTACTTCAACAGAAACATGTGGAAGCTTTGAAGACCAAAAACTAGCTAGCAAATTATGTAAGTAATTAAATAATTTAATATTACTTTATCAAGCTTATAATAATAATAATAATTGTTGTTTTATTAAAATACAGATAGACGAGTGTGTACATGTACATTTTTCAACATACACTATGAGCCTGAGTTAAGGCTTTTTAAGTGTAAGAATTGCTGTAACCACACTGGCTTTCCTAAAGGCATTCTATATTATTAACCTGATAATGACGTGAACATGTTTATCGTCCAGAAAAATATAATTAACTCCAAGATTCGTCAGGAATAAATTAATGCACATGAATACTTGGTGAGCTTTAAAACTATATAAGACGAAAAAATTAATGATACACAATTACAAATCGATATTTTTGAAGACATATAATAAACAAAATAACTATCAAAGATGTTATAGCTGAACAATGCATATAATAATAGCGCGATCATCTCTTTCAGGCTATCAAGAAAATTGTACAAGTATGGTATGAACATTTGGGACACGGAAATCGAACAAATGAATGCTATAATTATTATACACTTAATTTTAAATCTCACACACGTTGATAAAACAATAACATTATTTATTGATATCTGCGTTTGTAATCGTTGTAGTAATTCTAATTATAAATCTAACAAAAAGTTTTTCAGCCTATGCACTGTATGCTAACTTTATAGTAACAGTGTACGTTAAAATCTATTTATAGCACTTTTAAAGATTACGGCCTGTGACAACGCGGAAAGGTAAACACTTTTTTCCACGAAATCTCCGTCAATAGTTAGAGTTTGATAGTAACACTGGTATTGCAAGACAGGGTTACATTTGTTTTTCACCGAGTATGCTGATTTAGTCTATAAATTGCACAGTTACGACAAAAGCCTTCGGTAACGTGACCCGAATGTTGAAGAGAGCCCGAACTCGTTTTTGCAGATTTTATTCCTTTGTCCTGAAAAGTCATGTCCTATATTTTTCAGACTTAGTGTATATTGGCCAGACCCAGCGAACACATCACTTAGATTGCCTAGGAATAATATTAAATCAAAGAAAATTACGTTTAAATATGACTGAATTAACATAGAACCCAAGAGAACCCAGAGAACCCATCAAACATGTGTACTCCTAGAAACCAATACTAATAAAACAACTTAATATCATGATTACTCTCGCAGCTGATCCATATTCTTATCCCAAGGTTATAAAGCTGAGATTGGAAACCAGTCTCAAATCTCAAGCATCTGATTGGCTGAAATGGCGACTGGTCGCCATTTCAGCCAATCAGATGCTTGAGATTTGAGACTGGTTTCCATGCTCAGTTTTATAACCTTGGGCACTTATCTTAAGTCTTGGTGATACAATGTAACTGTAACTTTGACAGCCCACAACAGATCCATGGATCATTCCTCCGTCGTCTGTCAGCCACATTAAAACATAATATGACTGTTGTCTTATAACGAAATTAATACATCAACAAACACATTGTATTGATACAATATTGCATATAATAGCCATTTGAAAAGGACACTTTTAAATTATGTGCATAAAATAGATACACAATGACCTCTGCTATGAGAACATGTTTCCCAACCTTGATAATAATATAAGTAAAACAACATCAATTGGTAATTTCATATTGAGCTTAATATTATGGCTGCATTGCGAAAGTATCTTGACTACGAAATAATATTCTTCTTCACTTATACCGTAGGTTTAAGTAGAGGCGTCTCAAATAAGTATTTTCTCTGTGCAAATGTCTAACATAAGTAAAAACCGTCGATTTCCTGCCACTAATGGATAGTTTTAAAGTGTTCTTATAATTGATTATTTCCATATACTTTTCTCATTCCAGCGTCTGCTTTTGACGAAACAAGAGGGCTTTTGATTGTAGGAGTTTTCTCCTGTTTGCGGCAGTGATACTGGCTTTTATCAACATCTGCGCCCGGGAGAATAATGCACTGTTTAAGTTTGCTGGAGTTTTATTGCAGGTTAACTATACTTCTACAGAAATCGTCTTTTTAAATAAATTATTCAGCTTTGGAATCAGCCCAAATAAAATATCGTTCACGAGGAAAAAAATGCAGGTTTGATTAATCTGCACACTTATAATAAACTATTTGATAAAGTTAATAATATATTAAAATGTGTTTGGACTAAATAAATCGTTCTGAAGTGCTCCAACAAAACCTAGAAATAAGTTTCAAAAGTAATGTGCTCTGCGATTTTAAGAGTTTAACTTACATAAGTCATGTTAATCTATAACAACATTACCAACAAGCAATAACAAAAAAATACACACTATTAGGGTACTGTAACCACTGCATATAAACCGATTGTAACCGGATATAGCAAGCTGATTGCATGGCTGCGATATAAACAGTTCGTAAATAACACAATAAAAACGGAATTATTAGGATCATTTTAAATACCTTCAACAATAACAAGTACGTTATATTTTGTATAGTCCTTATTGGTTGTAATACCATTTGTTTCGCGCATATATAGGGATAAAAACTTGCACAAATTATTGCATTTTATCACAAGAAGTTCTGGCAAATCACCCGACCCACATAATTGTATAAAAATACTGTTATTATCTTCAAATAAACGTTTTGAATATTATGGCGGCTAATGTTTTGTTACATAAATTAAATAGTTAAAGTTTAAATGATAAAAATACAGATGTACGTATAAAATGGTTACCAAGTTTCTATTTTAAAACAATCGTTTAAGTTTTTTTCTTTGCTATCTATATGAAAAGGTCACTTTGAAAACCACCGAAGACGAAAAATATGAAAATATTCCAGGCTCGGTTTCATTGAGCCTGTTAAAGATTTTTAAGCATTTCAAAAACATGAAATACCGCATCGTAATTAGTGCTCCAACTTCGATATCAAAAGGACAGAATAGATAGATCTAAAAAACATGGCAGATTTTGCGCAACAAGCTCAATACTAGGCACTTTTATGCAAATCTTTGAGAAAAGCATAATATATAAATGTCCATCTGAATTGCGAATAAAAGATAAAATGTAATGTGCACAACTAATGAAGAGATGGGTAGTCAACTAGTCATCAAACCAACTAGGTTTAAACTCTCGCAGCACGGGTTTTAACATTCCAATAGTGCGCTCGTGAAATGCAAAATTAGGAGGTTGATTAGCTGATAACAACTGCATTTGTAATTATGGACTGAAATGATTTATTTAACATACTTGACTAACGAAGTACTTGTAACTGAGGTAACCTGTCGCCATTTATCCTATAAATTGATATTAGACAAGTTCAATAAACAAAATCATTATTGATGCTACCACGCTTGACGTGTAATCTTTAAGTGCAATTAACCTCATGCGGCCATCCTAGTCGTTTATCTATGTCTTCTGCAGCTAATTGATCGTATTGATGACTGTCTTTTAGCGTACCGCCGCCCCATTGACTACGCTTGTGATATTAGATAAAAAATATTGCCCTGATGCTGATCTTCTATGTTTACTTTAAACAATGGTCATGTCGCATTCGCTTAACCTCCGGTATCTTCTGAGAACATTCGCCGAAATTGCACTGGAAATCGCAAACAAATTGCAAAATCGCTGACCCCGCCCCCCCTTGTTTTTACTTTAAACAACGGTCACCTCACATTCACTAAACTTCCGTTAACTTTCGAGAACATTTTCATCAATTTTCAAAGTCAACGTATGGACATGAGTTTTTTTGAAACCCGCATTATTTCATCTAACATGGCATACACTGAAATTGACATCATTAAAACAAACAAACAAAAACAGGAAAATGTGCGAGAACCAGCAATATGACATGTTGAAGTTCAGCATTCTAAAGAAATTGTTGAAGATCAGAATAGTAAATATAATAATTTGAGTCCTTGTCAGGCTGCTCATCCCCCCACCCTAGGACAGTGACCAAATTTTGTTGTTGAACATAAACTCTAGATTTTGAAATACATTTTGGTTAAAAGGGTATGCTAATGACCGACTAGCTTTTTGTAAACTTTTGTTTACAGAAAGCCTTTCCCGCCAAAGTCGGATATTCATTAGTCTCTAAGAAAAACAGAAACGATGTCTTGCTTTTGACCAACAAAATCTATATAACGGGTCGAATCTATTTCATATATGGGATCATCCTGAACAGTTGTTTGATTCAAATAAAGTATCAGTTCAACTTATAAGCAAATAATATTTTGCTATGAAGGTTTGCATCACGTGACTTTCTAAGAAAAGACGCATAACATTATTTCTATACCCTGTAGAAAATACAACACACGTATGGTTAAATAATTTAACATGTCGTTATAGATCAGCTAGATGTTTGATTTGATGTTACTGCAACGTCCAAAAATTGTTTCATCAACATTTAGAAGACTTTTCTTGCAAATAGGGGGAACGGAATAGCATTGTCAAGCTTTAGACGTGCGGCTTTGTCTAAATTGACCACGTCCGGTGCCGCTGTTAACCGGTGTTACCCTTCAAAGTTCAAGTTTGGTCCATTAAAATATGTCGGTCATCAGGATGACCGACAATAAATAAAGTATACAAGAAACATGATTATCCACATTAATGTCTTTTCCGGTAAACGTCTTCTCTATAGCAATCAAATATCAGCCTCTACACTTTTCTTTTGCATGCGTCTTAGAAACAGGTGGCATAGTCAAAATTATCCGTTCTGGACCGTGAGACACTGTTAACCGGTGTTCAGGCTAAAGATCTCAAGTTTGGTCCATTATAATATGTCGGTCATCAGGATGACCGACAATAATCTGTATCACTTATGACGATGCACATTTGCTGGTTTTATAAAGTTTATGCTTTTAGGTAAGATGGAGGAGTTCGTCTACATATATTGTCTATACAAATCGGGTATATTTGGAGAAAAAATAAATCATGGCGTACAAAAACACGAAGAGAAGAACTTTAAAACAATAAAACAGAATGATACAACAAAAGTGACTATAGGTTATTTTTAGTTTGGAGGCTTGTAAAAAAATTAAACTTTCAGGTTCAACGCGGCTGGGCGACAGTTTATTTTTTTTATACAAACCTCGAAATAAACTATAAACTGGTTTTGTATTGGCATACACATTGTTTACAAAAATCAGTTGTCAAAACAGTATTTTCATGACTATAATAAATGTATTATTAGAAAGCGAATGCGTTAATTTCTTTAAGTGAAATCAGCATGGTAACAAACCTGACTCTTAAGGGAAGACTTATGCGGAAAACAAGACATTGATTCCTTTGCTAAAGTTCCAGTTGACCCTTTACTCCATGGGATATGGATCACGTTGTTTTTGCTGTACACTGTTTGCTGATAATTATTTGAATATTTTCTGATAACAAGTGGCCATTGTATAATCCGATCAAATGACATGGAAGTTTCAGCTGACGATGATCTACATTGGTCGTACATTGAGTGAAGGGTTTATCATCAGCTTAAAACATCAGTATGTAAATAACTTGCTTTGCCTCAGAATTTGTATGTTACGTCTACCTGCGTATGTATTTATAATCGTGAACATTGAGTTTCGAAACTATTACTTTAACTAAAACCTTAGACTATGTTTATTAAATCCAAAATATTTTGGGACGACATTAATTATCGCTTGTTGTAAATTGTAGTTCTCAGAGCGGCCTGGGCGTTCACTAATGAAGTCAGGTAGATCCAATTGTTTGGTGTCGCCGCAGTGTATAAAGGCACCGAAGCCCTAATATTTCATAACGAATCATATTTTTGTACGAAGCACTTTTAATACATGTTTTAAAATCAAGCCGTTGTTCTTAAATCCGAAAAATATTCTAAAATCATCTTTAAAAAATCGCCATAACTGATACACATAGATCACTAGAAACATACAAATGATTGAGTTAACATGTTCAATAAACATAAATGATACAGTCTGGGTCGAAGCTGCATGCATGTTTGGTCTAATGTTTAGATTTTTAATTGATCAGCTATGGTATTCTTATTATTGTAAGAATAAAATGATATGTTTCATCATCGCTAGCATGAGAATACCTCTCAAAATCTGTTAAAACATTAACATTTACGCTGATTTTATAACAGTACACAGTGCAAACGGTACTTTGTGTGAGTGATTGAAGCGATTTTTAAAAAGTATAATGCATAAAAAAGGTAACAACGTCTTTCATAACAAGTGCTACGAGAATTGCCTGTTGAACATTTATTTGTCGATGGGATTTCTCATTACAATACATACAAAATCTTTTCATTTTTGAACTGTTTACTATGTTTTTGTGACAATCAGGGCGCTATATCCGGTAGATGATACAATCGGTTTATATACAGTGGTAACGGTCATTTGAAAAAAAACAACAACCCTCAAACAGTAAATCTCTTGCATGTCTTGCTTAACGTAGACATTGTATAAGAGTGCAAGAAATTTGAATAAGAAAATATGGTTTAGACATTTCGTTTCTCTGGAAAGATATCAATCCTCGTAGGTATAAATTTCTTAATATCAAAATATTACTAGAATTACACATACTCAATATAGACCATATATGATATCGGTATTCAACAGCGACAAACACATTTTAGAAACATGCTGTAATCTTAGAGCTCGAGACAAAACGGTTAAGGAAATGTCAATTAGATTCTTCATAAATTGTTAACTAAATGTTACACTTTTCTAAGTATACACCTGCGTACTGGGGCATTATTTGCTTGATAATTGAACTATTGCTCCAAAACTTTCAAGAAAACTTGCAATTATACTACCTGATTTATCAGTAAAAACAGTTTTTAAATGACAGACAACTGACTGCTCACAATCATTTCGAGTACTGGGACCCACAGAATACAAATTCACATCAGTGAATAAAGAGTATAACCACCAACAGCGCGTATAACTGCAAGACAACTTGATCTCATTGAGCTAATACAGTGCTAAATGACTTCTTTAGGGAATCTTAAGCCCATTCCTGAAGAAGCCCATTTTCAAGTTGGATGGTTGGTCCCTCCTGTTTCGTATGCCTCTTCCAAGATCACACAACAGATTTTCAATGAAATTTAGATCCGGAGATCTAGCGCACCATGGAAATATTCTGACGTTGTTCACCTCACGTCTGGTGTTCACCGAACGATGACATGCTCTTGTGCATTGACACACCAGCCCACAGTGTTATAACTGATCACCCATGATAAAAAAATCCGCTTCCACAAAATTTTCGCGATCTAACCGTTCATCGCTGAAGGTGGACATATGCTTCATTTACTGATATAGTGAATTTGTTTTCTATGGGTGTCAGTATTCTAAATGATTGTGAGCAGTCAGTTGTCTGTCATTTTGAATAATGTTTTACTAATAAATCAGTTAGTGTTACTTGCATGTTTTTTTGAAAGTTTTATAGAAATATAGCTCAATTGTCAAGCCAGTAATGCCCTAGTACGCAGGTGTATACTTAGAAAAGTTGTTAAGTGTATTTATCATGCCTTTTACAGGCATTGCAGTGATAGTTGGGGCATGTATATTTGTAACCAGCGATTCGGTGAAAAATCTTCTCGAGAAAGTTTTGGAGGGTCACAAGCTTACCCCACATGCGGGCTTTGGTGCTTGCATTGTTGCCGGATGCATGAGCCTTTTTGCAACAATTTTCTTCTTTTGCGATCATGGTGTTCGGGGCAGTTACGAGCACATATAGTGACTTGACTAACTCAGTTGAATTACTACTAGTATTATTACACATTGTTCAATCATATGTCATTGTCATTACTATCATATGTGATTATAAAATCTTCAAATATTTACCATGACTAACAGTTGTTGACATCTTTCGGCATTTTTTATTTTGATGGAAGAATGAGGTCGCTGAACCTATCTTTTTAGGTTTTTTGAGTATATGAGAAGAGTAAGTTGATGACATGAAACTGTTTGTGGCACGACTGTAATCGTTTATAGCTCCACTGGCAAACTATTTTGCCACTGACCGTTCCAAGGCTGTAACCCAAGGGTTCTCATTTTCGTTAATTGCTACTTGTGTCTTATTTGAATTTGACATACTTATAAACATATGCTCACTTTTCCTTTCTTCGTTTTCGCTGCGTGGGGAGGCTGTGTTTTGTGAGTGTGACGATTCCTGATATGCATATTTCACGTTTTATTATGTAATTTTCACAAACCTCCTTGTGATGAAATCGTTCTCTCTTCAATGAATCAGGAAAACAGATACAACAACAGCTCTACACACAGCCAAAAAATAAAGGATCAATAGAGCATAACCTTATAAAAATATAAAATGGGGCACGCCACGGGAAAAGGTGCCTTCGGTCATATTTTGTGACATTTTAGTTGTTACTATATTTAGAAAGAACATACAACTATCTATTTTTTTTCATAACTTAAAAGTCAATGTTAGTCATTTTTACGATAAAATAGTATTTTTACAGCGAAATGTGTAATAAGTAATGTCGTCGGCTCAACTTTATGACGTCATTTCAAGGATTGACGTCAATTGTACCTTTTCCCGTGACGTGCCCCAAATAACACAGCAACAAATCTGCGAGCATCTGAAGGGTTACCGAGACAGGGCGGTTAGTGCCAAAACATATTTTCCGCTGCAAACATACACCAGGTTCTATGGTACAAACATTACCTTAATGATTAAACTCCTACCCACTCATCTGATCATCTTCGTTTCATGAAGCTATGCTATAGTCTATTTTAAAAGTTTTTTTTCGTTATTTAATAGCATATTTCAGCAGATACCACTGAACTACTTTAATTTATATTTTAAGATAGTGATAATTGCTCTCGAACGTAATCTTTGCATAACAGAAAAACTTTTAAAACAAGGTTATCGGTATCATAAATTAAGGAAAACCTTTTGCAAGTTTTATTGCCGATACCCAGATTTAATTCAAAAATACAGGTGCAGTTTAAAATCTCTATTGTAACAAGGTATGTTACAGCCAGTTTTTATGGAGATTTAATTTATAAACTTAAGAAAAAAAACGGCAATTTTAATTTCCCCCGCTTATTCGTAAAAACCATCTGTAAATTCAAAAAGAGAGGTTACCAGCATGATATCCTACAGCACTATAGTTGCAGGCCTGGTGATAAACCCTTCTACAGTTGATTACTATGCTTACCTCTTTGGCTTAGAGTTTATGAAGGTTTATGGGGAAATCTTTTCTTCAAAGAACTTAGAAGCTCGATTTGTTTCTTTGATCTCTGTCATCTTGTTCTTGCTAATTTGAATCCAGGGACTCTGGTCTCGGTAAGATCATCGAGTACTCGCCCATTTTGCTTTGCAATGCTGTTAGCATGTTATGTTTTATATGTTTGTGCGCTTTTGCATGCAACATTGTTAATCCGATGGGTGGGTTGGAGTTAATTCATCAAGACAACTTGTTTGTTGATATGAGAACCTGTTGGGGCAACTGTGAGGTTTAAACCCCCAGTGGCATTTTTTTGTCACTGGCCGTTCAAAAAGGTAACCCCGAGGTTCTCTATTTCGTTAATTGTTTGTGGCGTCTTATTTGAATTGACATAGTTAAAACAACATGCTATCTTTTTCTCTCTTCTTTTTCGCTGCGTAGGGAGGCTGTGTTTTGTGAGTGTGGCGATTCCTGATATGCATATTTCACTTTTTTACGATTTATGCCTTTGGTAATATTTATGTGAAAGATATTTGAGGCAACTAAACGCTAAACAAAATACAAAAAATAGTGTTCCCACATTAGATACTCGAACTATGTTTCATTACAAAATTAAATTAAATAAAGGCCGATACATCCAGTTTTATGTCATTTAATATTGCGGCTAATCGAGATCAGAAAACAATTCATCGCATTTTTGTGACTTCTAGTCGAACCTTACCACAATCAAAACAACCGAATAAACGAATGTTACAAATTCTTATTGACTTTTAAAACTTTTGAAAATTCCTTACGTCATAAAATGTCAGGGCTATCACGACTGTTAAACATCATTTAGATATGAAATATGCATATCAAGAATAGCAACGTTCAGAGAACACATCCTTCTTACTCAATCAAAAGTAATGCAGGTGAGAGAGCATGTGCTTATGAAAGGATCAATTTCAAATAAACATAATGAACAACGCAAACGCCTGAGTGGTCACCACATCGAAACAGTCAGTTGCAAAACAAATTTCATCGGGGGCTTTAAACTAGATTCTGGGGTGCACCAACACGTAATTGTCTTGTTCAATAAGCTTTTACCCATCCGTCAACTCGACAGTATTGCACGCAAAAATACATAAACAAAAATAGGAATCTCAATGATTGTTAAACAAAAATGTGGTTCATAAATGAGCTGATCGAGAAAAGAGTACCCGGGGTAGAATCAGCAAACACGGTGGCAGGAATAAAAGAAACTGATCGAGCTTCTTCATTCCTGTAAGCGATTAATATAAATAACCTTGTAGTTCATAAACTCTTTAATTCTTGTCGTTTTCTTTAAAAAAAGAGGGAAGCAAAACATATCAACTGTAATAGGTTAATCACCAAGCATGCAGAGCGCCGTAGAATATCATGTCAGGAAATAATGGTCGACTCGAGCATACGTTATTATCAGAAATTTGATTCGTTGGCTTTGTTTGCCTTTGAAAGACCAAGCCATTTAGCTTGGTATCTTACGCGCAAATGATTTTGCTAACGAACTATGACACATAGTAATATAAATTGTTGGCATTTTGTTGAGTTCGTGTTTATTTATCAATGATATATTGCCGACAACGAGCAGTTAATGATTACTCATAGGCAAAATCAATTAAATTTGTTTGATTGGTGGTTATTTTACTAGTACATTCTATCATCTATCATGATACTTACGGTCCACTGAAGGCGATTATGAATAAGGTAGAATATGCATATCAGGAATCGTCACACTCACGAAACACAGCCTCTCCATGCAGCGAAAAAGAAGAGAGGAAAAACGGCATGTTTTATAAGTATATCAAATTCAAAAAAACGCTACAAATAATTAACGAAAAAAAATCAAATTATCTTGGGATACCTCTATTACATTATTGATGCTAGCCTATTCAAAGATCTCGAGGAATTATGTTGATATTTTTTATTGGAATTTATTGGTTCAAGTTAGCCAACATTTGTCAAATTCTGTTTGGAAGCGAAAAGTTAAGCTTAGATTTTGTACTTTCCATAATTTAAAGGATGGTAATTGGTAAGATCGGATGTTGTAACTGTGGTTTTTCTTTGTATCACGACAAATATTGAGTTTGTTCTATTGTAACTACTGTTTATCATGATATGACGTCATTTCTGATCTTTAAGATCCCGGTGTCGAGGTTTGTTCAGTCATCTATTTTACGGCCGTCGCGAGTCTGTTTTCCAGGCCATTAAGCCTTTTGAGACGTGTTTAATGTGAAACTGTTTTGCATTAAACATATACTGACCGTTGAAAATTTATATTATATATAATTTATAATATTTTCTTTTAAGTCAGACTCTACTGTTTAGTTTCTTAACATTTGAAAATGTTTTAGCAGAACGACACTCGAGAAATTTGGCGAAAACCGAAAATAAGATTAATGGGCTTGGCGGCACACACCGGAAGTATGTACCTGATCTTAATAAAAGTGATTGTTCAAATTCTGTCATGAGTAAAACTTTTAATTCATATGAAGCCATTATTTTTAAATAACTAATTTCAGCTGATAGTAATAACCAAATTGAAAGTAATAATTTTCTATTGACAGGTAGTTTATATTTACGATTCGATTCAACATACTAGATGAATTGTAGAAAATACTTATGACTTTAAGTTTTTAATCTATAAATTTACTTTAAAACTAGATAATTTGTCAGAGTTTACCAGCAATATTATTTCTTTTCATATTTGAAGCAGATAATAATTTAAAAGATAATTATAATAAGACGTACAAAACAATAAACCGGAAGTGCGACACCAACATCGATAACGACGAAAACTTGATATATCCCCTACTTCGGTAAAGCCGGGCTTACAAAACATGTCAGTTTTGTCAAATACTTGAATTTTTGAAATCTAAAAAGGATCATTTAAAGTTCTTCACTGGTGAATGATATTTGATAGAAAAAATTTAATGAATCACACGGGCATCTGTCTAAAATAAATGAGTAAATCTTAAAATATGTTACTTTCAGAAAGTATGCCACGACTATGTTGATGCAGCAGATTATTGTATTTTTATCTTGCTCAAAACTTTATTTTACAAGACCGACATTGACCTCTTAACAACATAATTAAGTTTACATGTGATATAAATATATGTGCTGATAATGGAATTTAATACACAAGGTAACCACTTTTAAAGAATTTCGGAACGAAATATTAAATCCGACCAACGAAGGTGACTTGTGACGAATATCACAGATTCAACGAGGAAGGCGACTGCCACTTAATTTCAAAACTGTGTGACGACGAGGATGATACATTTGTAACCATTGTAAAATCGGAATAAAATGCTGACTCCGACCAGCTTAGACGACTTGTGACGATTAAAGTCACAGATGCATGGACCTAAGTTCACCGAGGCGATTGTTACATGATTCAAAGACTCAGTGACCAGAGACATAAAACATGTTTACCGCCTATCATGGTATACATCAATTAATGCAGAATAAGAATAAATTTAATGCGGCTGCTTTTGTAGAACAGAGAACTAGTGTTCTTTAGTTATCTTTATGCTCTTATCATAAAAACAGGGAAATAATATACGATTATCTTACATTGTATTCCTGTTATATCATAAAACATATTGACCTATTTAGATTAAGAATTATTTTTAAACAGTGTTCAATGTAATTATTTACATTCATAGTTATTCTTAACGAATGACCGCAAGTACAATAGCTGTTTATACATGCGAACTGAAATTTGAAAATATAATTCGAACTATAAGGAAATGCACAATTTTATGCATGGGCTTAAGGAACATAATGTATTGTTAGATACATTCATGTATTTATGCAAGAAAATGACCCTAGCCATGATATGCATGTAGTCTTGGGTATATTGTTTTTATGCAAAGACATACCTACATTTTTATATTATTCATAATTCATTTATAGCTGATATGTTTGCATTAAAACATATATCATTTAATTTATTAAACTCATCTAATGCAAGATATCTTTAAGAAAACAGCATAGAGATACTCATTTAATATCTGGTTTCCGAAATTTCGTAGCACATCATGTTAAAAATCATCAAAATATCATGAATTTATGAGACATTATGTCATATTCTTTAAAAGACACAAACTCCAATATACGTATAAAGGTATGAAAGAATTGTTTTCATATGAATGTTCTTAGACACACGTAATTGTCTTATGTCGCAGAAAAGTGCTGTCTTTTTTTTTTCATTTAGTATCTCACCTTTATTAAAATTGCATTTATAATAGTTTTGTGTATTCAACTAAAGTCTGACAAACTGCTGTTTCAAAATATTGTGAATTTTTTTAAACGGTCCTGTCAGTTGTTCAGCCTAACGTAAGTAAACTGTGTTTATAATTTCACAAATTGTGAAAAAGCGGTCCTTTTCAAGCAGTTCCATGATTCCCTTGACTTGACATGACATTGTTGGTCTCGGTATATCTCTGTTCAGCACTCATTGTCAGAGAACATACGAAAGTAATGTTCGTCAAGCAGTGTTTTGACATCACAAATTGAAATTATTTCATGAATGTCACATCACATGTACCACAAGGTAGAAAAGTTTCATAAGAGTTGCTTTACAAACAACGCAATGGTGAGTCATTTTCCATAAGAAATTCACTATAAGTCTTTACAAAGTGGTCCAGTTTACGTTGAACGATGTTGCCATAGAGACTGCCATGTTCTAATGATAATATGAAAAGCAATTATGTTTGTAAAAATGCAATACAGCCAAATCTGCAAAATCAGAAAGTTTCTTTGCGTTTTGTACAATTCAAAAACAAATAGTTGCAATTTTCTGCGAACTTTTTGGACACCATATTATATCTTATTTCTTTCAAATTATTGTAAAATCGATTAGGTTTATTTAGACTGAAAAATACTAACATGTATTATAATTGATGATAAATTCACATTTTTATACTGTGTAGAGAACTGTATCCTGTAATAAATAAATGTTCCATATGTAGTCATAAGTAAAACAGGTACCTAGAAGGTGGGTTTAAAACATTGGTGAGAAGTATTTTTTTTACAATTCATGAAATTCTGTAAATAATTTACCCACAAATAAGTTATCATTTTGCCTACCAACATTTCAAAGCACTTCTTATACTTGTAGAAAATACATTTTATTTAGTAATTATTTTTGGAATATTAAGAGAAAACCTCAAGTAATGTCCTTTATTGTACACCATACCTTCAATTACCTTGCATTTTGGGAAGTCCTACTTTACAAACTTGTAAACAAATATGGAAGTAAAATTATATGTACAGTCACTTGGAGAATAGTGTTTTTGTAGTTTTCTACTGTTCGATAATGAAATATCTTCTAAGACATTGTTAACCTTGTTATTGACCGTCTTCCTGTGGCAGTAATTGTTTACAACAGTGGAAGAATAGGAAGTTTGGACTCCCATAGAAAGTCTGTTAATCAAGGTAAGAAATCGCTACATATTTCTCTTACATTTTTACTTTCGCATGACATTTTACATTCATGTCCTTTTTAAATGGTACTTCAAGCTGAAAGAAGCTTTGAAGTCAGAAAAACAAATTAAATTTCATAAAATTAGGATCTCACACATCCAACCCACTTCAGATGTTCCATGACAAAATGATACCACCTTAATATCTATGGTTAAGGCTGAAGAATGTTTGAATATATACATGTTTACTGACGCGATTTAAAACCTGTGCATGGAGAAACAGTAAAAGTAACATTAAAATATGAAAGAGATACACCATTATAAAACTAAGGTGTCGACATATTGACAAGATAACATGAATGATATTTTATTTGCATTTAATGAGGAATTTATGAACAAAAATCACATGGAAATCTAACACAAGGACATGAAATAAACCTGCACATTCGTCAGTTTAAGTTTAGTACAATAAACAAAATATTTGTTTTATTCGCATTTGCCAAAAAAAGTGATATTTATTCTTAAAATGTTTAAGTAATCAATGAGATTTGGCAATTTACAAAGAATATAATTATTTAATTTATATATTTTTTGTGTTTTAGATACACATATATTTTCCAGTATAGCCAAGAAATAAATTTGTATGCAACAATATTAGAAACGCTCCAGTATACACCGTTTTTCTAATTAACGACAATCAACTTCTTTGCAAATGGTACCTGAAGAACTATTTACTTATTTGACATATGTTCATTGAGATATGTTAAAAGGTCTAAACAATCAAAAATTTGTTTAAAAAAGACCTAACAACATAAATTCCAGTTAAGTTTCATTATTCAAAAGTTTTTAGCTTCAAGTTTTATTTTGCAATTAAAATTTACTATTGATTTTTCAATTCAGCTATAATAATGCAGAGTTCAACACTCACATAGATATATACGACATTTCAGTGGGAATAACATATGTTCGTAGATATTGGAATATAAACAGAAATACAATTTTAAACGTATAGATAACCCCGGAGCCATACCAATAACGCGACAACACCAAGCCGACCATGCAGGTGACTGTCATAGCACATTCCATCAGTATCCCCAATATAGAAAAGTTCAGGTATGCCTAACAAGAAAAGTATAATACACGCGTGTTATATGTGGACGACATTCATGCTAATGATGAAATTACCCTGAGGCAAGTTGTGGTTGGATCCATGTGATTGTAGATATGAAGTGAATAGTTGTTTGACCTATGATATGAAATAGAGATCACGTATAAGTAGTTATATGTAAATTTTATTGAATACCACATATGACTGGCAATGATGTGATTATGATTTCTTGAAGAATATCAGCATGGATTAAAGATCCCTGGCTAGAGGGAAGTGGATATTGTCCAAATAAGTTAAGCAATGTAGTAAAAACGTTTAATTAGACTAGATATCACAAAAGATAGACATGAGAACTTCTGACATAAGTATCCCGCGATAGATGTTGCAATTAAATAATACAAAGTAAAAAGGTGTTTTATGCAATCCACATTAGTGGTAAGAAATCTTTGATCACAATGAAATAGTTAAAGGTTAACAAGAACCTTTCAATACAATATTTGCATGCAAAGAGAGAGCAATTGAAGTAAGCTGTGTCCAAGTTTCATGAATGCAGTTTAATACTGATATAATAATAGAAACTGCTGTGAGGGGTCAGCTCAAAGATATCACGCACAATGACGTATTACGCCGAATCCTCACGAGATATACATTCGCACATCCGAATAAAATTTCCCCGCAAATAAAAATAAAGTTTTATCAAAGAACACCTAAAACATATTTAACAAAAATAAAAAATCCACACAATTTACCGAATGCAAACAAATTACTTTGAAATTTTGCCTTATCAAACATAACTTCCGTTATTGAAAGGGATGTTCAAAAAGTTCTTTTACCCCGTCCATATCACTCAACAATTTCAATTCAAAAACTAAGGTTTCTACCCATAAAAACGTTCTTAACAATACATTTTATTTCTAAAACAATAATTTTGAATGCATAAGTAACAAAAATCACGTAGTTACCAAAACAACATCTTTTCTAAACTTTTTTAGTAACCCTCCTTTCTCTCTTGGGTCAAACTAGATGGACGTATTAAACATCATCTATTAAATAGTTAAATAATAATTATTATACATAACCCATAATTCGTCCAGAAAATATACTGCTATCCACAGTGACTGACATTCTGCATGGTTAAAACAAGAAAAAGTAAAACAGTAACTTGCTGTTTTACAGACGGTCTATTGGTCAGAGAAAACTGAACCATTTATTCATTTTTTTTCAATGACCATTTAGAATACAACCTTTTCCCCAATTCTTATGTAATAAATTTGTTTACAAAATATATAATTTAAAAACAACAGTATATATTAATTTTACCATATAATTGATGAAAGCGATATTATATCTTGAAGACATTCAGGCTTCCTCTAGTACGGCAGACCGTGAACTTCACTTTGGAACCTTTTTTTTGCATGATGGGGTAATCTTTTTAAGACATATTTTCTGAAATTTCTTACTGAATAGCTCATGACAAAAACATGAAACTGTGTTAATTTCTGTTATAATAATTTAGTTGCATTTAGAAAGTGATAATATGTAAACATTTAGCATTTCCATGTAAAAGCCCCTTGAAGAAGGGGGGTTTATCCCCCCGAAACGTTGGGAATAAATATTTGTGTTTTAGTGAACAGTCTTCATATTGTGTTTCTTAAGAACTTTTTTAAAATAATTTAAAAAATAATTCTTTATTCACAGAGAGATTTCATATTTTTATGTAAAATATGCAATATACTATATTTTGAAAAATTTTAAGAAAAAAAAGAATAATAATAATAATAATGATAATAATAATAATGAAATGCATCCAACTAAGGCATTTTTTATTTATTGAACACACTCCGAGCATCTCATTCCGATCACAATCCACAATATAGTTGGTACTTGTAGCGAATAAAAGCAACACAATTAACCTTTGTATCAATTTTGCATATTCAAAGGCGGTAATGTGAAAAATTGAAAGCCTGGAAGTTATCTGCTGCTTATCAATTCCTTTCATTCCATAACTTTACTTATTTCAATGCTGTTAAAAAGAACAACTGAAATGCAGCTTAAATCTGATTGAGTTTGTAATATTTACATAATAACGTGACAGAAATCTAAACACTGGTGAGGAGAAAAATGCATTATAAAACACTACAAGATGAGTACATCCTGCATTCTTTAACGTTGCATCATTTTAAGAGACTCAGAGATCAGGCCACATAAAAACTCATACAAAAACAGCTACACTGACTTCTTCATCTGAGAGTGATATTGTTACTGCACACACTCTACAAATTACAAAATTTAGAATCAGTGTTGAGCCTAAACAAGACAAAGTACCTACTATGTATTGGTTGCCTAAAATGCACAAAACACCGTACAAAGCAAGATTTATCGCTAACTCTAGTTCTTGTACTACAACAAAGTTATCCGTGCTCTTAACATCTTGTCTTACAGCTATAAAAGAACATGTAATTAGGTATTGCGAAAAAGTTTTTGAAACTACTGGCAAAAATTTATTTTGGTCTATAAAAAATTCAAATGACGTTTTGAAGAAACTTAAATCAAATAATTTTCAGGCGTTCTGTTTGTCTACATATGATTTTTCTACCTTGTATACTTCTCTCCCTCATAATTTAATAAGAGACAAGCTAACCAGCCTCTTTTGCAATAAATGGTGCAAAAGAGAACATGCCGAGCCTAATGCACTTTCTAACTGGAAAAAGCACATATTCAAAATAATTGACACCCGTATATCATTTTATGAAAGAAACATTGCTTTATTACCACCTCGACCTCGTTTTAACTTTCGTCATTTGAAAAAAGGAATTCAAGACTTTCATAACAGATTTGTTTTAACACCTGCTGATAAGGCTTCTAATAATGTAATTATAGTGTGACGAATACACTATATTAATATACAAACTGAAGAACTGAACAGCACTAATGCTTATATACTGACTTCTTCATCTGAGAGTGATATTGTTACTGCACACACTCTACAAATTACAAAATTTAGAATCAGTTTTGAGCCGAAACAAGACAAAGTACCTACTATGTATTGGTTACCTAAAATGCATAAAACACCGTATAAAGCAAGATTTATTGCTAACTCTAGTTCTTGCACTACTACTAAATTATCTGTGCTCTTAACATCTTGTCTTACAGCTATAAAAGAACACGTAATTAGGTATTGTGATAAGGTTTTTGAAACTTCTGGCAAAAATTTATTTTGGTCGATTAAGAATTCAAATGACGTTTTGAATAAGCTTAAATCAAATAATTATCGGGCGTTCTGTTTGTCTACTTACGATTTCTCAACATTATACACTTCGCTCCCTCATAATTTAATAAGAGACAAACTAACCAGTCTCATTGAAAAAACGTTTGCTAGAGAGAATAAAGCCTTCATCGCTTGTAATGAACATAGGGCATTTTTTACAGATGGTTCTTATGATAATTATACCTTATGGACTTGTCAAGACCTTATAGAGTCGCTAACTTTCTTACTAGATAATATTTATGTTAGATTCGGTACCTCTATTTATAAACAAGTAATAGGCATCCCAATGGGTACTAATTGTGCACCCCTTGTTGCTGATCTGTTTTTATACTGTTATGAAAGAGACTTTATGTTATCTCTTTCTACTGAACATCAAGATGATATAATTACAGCTTTTAACAACACCTCGAGGTACCTTGATGATTTATTAAATATAGACAATAACCATTTTCCATTACTTGTTAATAAGATTTATCCTAAAGAACTACAACTTAACAAAGCGAACACTTCAGAAAAGCAAGCAAACTTTCTCGATCTAAATCTGTCCATTGAAAATGGTTATGTCACTACTAAAATTTATGATAAAAGAGATGATTTTAATTTTAATATAGTAAATTTTCCGTTTTTAGACGGCGATGTTCCCCGTGCAACATCTTATGGGGTTTATATCTCACAGCTTGTTCGCTTTTCAAGAGCTTGCAACAATGTTAATGATTTCAATGAACGTAATCTTTGCATTACAGAAAAACTTTTAAAACAAGGTTATCGGTATCACAAATTAAGGAAAACCTTTTGCAAGTTTTATCGCCGATACCCAGATTTAATTCATAAATACAAATGCAGTTTAAAATCACTTTTGCAACAAGGTATTTCACAACCAGTTTTTTATGGAGATTTAATTTATAAACTTAAAAAGATAAAAGGCAGTGTTAATTTCTCCCGGTTATTCGTAAAAACCATCTGTAAATTTAAAAAGAAAGGTTACCAACATGATATTTTACAGCGCTCTGCAGGCCTAGTGATTAACCCTTCTACAGTTGATCATTATGCTTACCTCTTTGATTGCACGACGGTGGCAGGGGTTTAAGAGTTTATGAAGGTTAATGGGGAAATCTTTTCTTAAAAGAACCTAGAAGCTCGATTTGTTTCTTTTATCCCTGTCATCGTGTTCTTGCTGATTTTACTCCAGATGCTCTGGTCTCGGAAAGATCATTGAGTACCCGCCCTTTGGCTTTGCAATGCTATTAGCTTCTTATGTTTTTATGTTTGTATGCTTTTGCATACAACATTGTTGAGCTGATGGGTGGGTTGGAGTTATTTCACCAAGACAATTTGTACTTGTCTTGTGATACGAGAACCTGTTGGGGCAAGTGTGAGGTTGGTGCACCCTAGAACCTGGTTTAAACCCCCAGTGGCAATTTGATTTGCCACTGACCGTTCCAAGGCGGTAACCCCTCGGGTTCTCATTTTTGTTTTTTGTTAGTGGCGTCCTTTTTGAAACTGATTATTTTATTAACCATGCTCTCTCCCCCTCTCTTCTTCTTGACTGTGTGGGGAGGCTGTTGTTTTCTGAATGTGGCAATTCCTGATATGCATATTTCACCTTTTCATTGAAAAAACTTATGCTAGAGAAAATAAAACATTTATTGCTTGTAATGAACATAGGGCATTCTTTACAGATGGTTCTTATGATAATTATACTTCATGGACCTGTCAAGACCTTATCCAGGCGCTCACATTTTTATTGGATAATATTTATTTGAGATTTGGTACCTCTATTTATAAACAAGTAATAGGCATTCCAATGGGTACTAATTGTGCACCCCTTGTTGCTGATCTGTTTTTATACTGTTATGAAAGAGATTTCATGTTATCTCTTTCTACCGAACATCAAGATGATATTATTACAGCTTTTAACAACACCTCGAGGTACCTTGATGATTTATTAAATATAGATAATAACCATTTTCCATCACTGGTTAATAAGATTTATCCAAAAGAACTACAGCTTAACAAAGCGAACACTTCAGAAAAGCAAGCAAACTTCCTTGATTTAAATCTATCCATCGAAAATGGTTACGTCACTACTAAAATTTATGATAAAAGAGATGATTTTAATTTTAATATAGTAAATTTTCCGTTTCTAGACGGCGATGTTCCTCGCGCAACTTCTTACGGGGTTTATATCTCACAGCTTGTTCGCTTTTCAAGAGCTTGCAACGATGTGAATGATTTCAATGAACGTAATCTTTGCATTACAGAAAAACTTTTAAAACAAGGTTATCGGTATCACAAATTAAGGAAAACCTTTTGCAAGTTTTATCGCCGATATCCAGATCTAATTCATAAATACAGCTGCAGTTTAAAATCACTATTGCAACAAGGAATTTCACAGCCAGTTTTTTATGGAGATTTAATTTATAAACTTAAGAAGATAAAAGGCGATGTTAATTTCTCCCGGTTATTCGTAAAAACCATCTGTAAATTTAAAAAGAAAGGTTACCAACATGATATTTTACAGCGCTCTGCAGGCCTGGTGATTAACCCATCTACAGTTGATCATTATGCTTACCTCTTTGGTTGCACGACGGTGGCAGGGGTGTAAGAGTTTATGAAAGTTTATGGGGAAATCTTTTCTTAAAAGAACCTAAAAGCTCGATTTGTTTCTTTTATCCCTGTCATCGTGTTCTTGCTGATTTTACTCCAGGTGCTCTGGTCTCGGAAAGATCATTGAGTACCCGCCCTTTGGCTTTGCAATGCTATTAAATTCTTATGTTTATATGTTTGTATGCTTTTGCATGCAACATTGTTGAGCTGATGGGTGGGTTGGAGTTTTTTCACCAAGACAATTTGTACTTGTTTTGTGATATGAGAACCTGTTGAGGCAAGTGTGAGGTTGGTGCACCCTAGAACCTGGTTTAAACCCCCAGTGGCAATTTGTTTTGCCACTGACCGTTCCAAGGCGGTATCCCCAAAGGTTCTCTTGTTTATTAATTGTTTTTGGCGTCCTATTTGAATTGACATACATATATATAACATGCGCTCTCTCTATCTTCCTCTCTTCTTTTTCGCTGCGTGGGGAGGCTGTGTTTTTTGAGTGTGGCGATTCCTGATATGCATATGTTGCTTTTTTTGAAACTTTTTATAAAACTACACATACATGTATTATGAAAGATGTTTTGGGACCCATATAATTCAAAAGAAACTATAAACTTGGTTACCACATATTTTGAAAGCGACTTGTTCGGAAAACATTTAAAGGCATCTTGTCAGAAAACACTATCTATTGCAAAATATATTAAATTTAATACGATAAATACTTCTCGGGCAAAATTCATGATAAAACATTCGTGAATAAATCAAGACTTATTTTACATGCAGAATCCTTGAACACATTACAAACTAATACTATCAAATTATATGAGATATCGACCACTATTTATTTTATGTTTTCCAGTGAATTATATAATTTTCTCTGTGAAATAAATGTAAGTGACCATTTCTTTACCAAATTAGCCAACAACGAAAATCCTCCTACCCTTGGATTATGAGCCATTCTCACATCACATGTGTAACCAATATGGACTTGGTCTAAAAGTAAGCTTCAACTAGCAGTGACTCCTCTCTCAGAAGAGGTTGCGTTGCTTCTTCATTTTATTTGTAGGCCAGACAACAAAATGCACTTGCTATCTTATATGTTCCTATATGCACAGCAACAGCCAACACTGTCCATATAAAAACGTAAAAAAACAGCTATTTGTCAACACTTTATTTTCAGCAGTGAGTCTTGATTTATTTCCATATTTCAATATAATCTTGGTCTACAAAAAGATGTACACTTAATCAATTCTTCCAAACTGAATACCAGTCATTCAATACCGAAATGAATCTTAAATCCACCATTTAGTCACAGAGTTTAATATTAGTTATTTCAAATCGGTAGTACTGAATACCGAAATACACTATTTTACTTAAAGATACCGAAATAGACTTTGATTACCGAAATGCACTTAATAAATGGTAATTAAAGCATTATTTGTTGTTTAAATAAGATAATATGTTATAATATTAGTATATATGAAATAAATGCCCAAGATTTATTTAAATTCGTTGTTTTTATTACCAATTATTACGTGTATTTCGGTATTCAAAAGTGTATTTCGGTATATTTCGGTAAAAAGTGTATTTCGGTATTTAGTGTTACCCCCTTTCAAATTGTGTAAACATCCGGTATCGATTTCTCAGTATCCTAAGATAACAATTTAAAACAACGAATCAATGGAACGGAAAGATACATGGGCAACTGTGCTTCTTCTCAGTAGGAATAAATGCCGATCGAATAACTAACTTTTGATTATCACAAGAAGGTCACTCAGCAGTCGCTAACAGTGTTCACTCGTTTTCTACAACACGCTGCAATGTCTGATGACCTACTTTTTTCCGCAGTACGGGACATGCTAATTCATTTATGTTTCATACTTCGTAATGATAAAATTGTTAAACACAAATCTGTATGCAACTTCTTTTAAATCATGAAGTTAACGATGAAGAGTTTTAGATTCCTATAATCAAATTATTTAGTTCTTATGGCGACCCACATTGGCGTTACTTCACATTGCGCATGCGCTATATTAAGCATGCGCATCTATCCTGGACACAAAACAAAAAGACTGTTAATATATATCCAAACTAAGTAGCATTAATATATTCACGCTACTTAATACCGTCTTGAAAATAAGCTTATTATCATCAAGCGATGTAACGAAAACTGATAATTAAACTGAACAAATTGCAGGAACCAGTTTTAAAAGCCTCTCTCGGGTATGAAAAAATATTTAAAAAGTATACATTATTTTTTAGGATAAGGTTTGTTTCAAATTTCAAGTTTTTATTTAGCACTCGGAATAACTTTGCCTTTGGCTCACCATACAATCATAAAAAATAAAGCATCACATAAACGTATCCAAAGTTCATCAGTAACAAGACCCATACAAAAATACCGGAATATAATATGCACATTAAAATTACTTTAAACATCTAGAAAAACGTTAAAATAAGTGTGTAAGCCATTTTTCTCCCATTCATTCAGAATTTTTATAAAGTTAAAACAACTTTGCATAAACATTCACAATCGTACTCTTTTTTGGATGACATTTATGTTACTTATTTGTTTAAAGTAGGTCAAGATCTTAACTTATTTTGATATTTGTCATGTTCGGTTGCTTTCAAATTTTAATATACTTTGACCTGCAGTCCGAATATCTGCTACATTCAATAATCTAAATATATGAATAGGGGATTTTGAAAGCCATCGAACACGACAAAAAAATAAAATATTGCAAGATCGGTTTGATCAAGCCTGTTCATGGACAGTAATGGAAATGCATATTACTGCCCACGCCGCCTAGCCCCGGATTGAGCGCAACTCAATGTTTACACCAATAAACAGTACAATTTCGATCCATCCCAAACGCTGGAATACATATGATTGTCGATTGGTATTCCCGCTTTTTAAATTTTGCCTTTGGCGTGGTTTGTGATATGCAGGATTTATATTCTCTGATCCCTAGTCAAAATTCTATTCCGTTTAGTTCCGCCTATTGTTACTCGTTTAAGACAAACGCATTCTTTTATCTGGGGACCAAACGCCGCTGGACATGGAATTATAATTATCTGAAAATTCCGTATAAAGGTTCCATTTTCACCTCCTTATGCATACCACCGTTTGGGATAGATCGAAATTGTACAGTTTATTGGAGTAATTACTGAGTTGCGCACAATCCAGGGCTAGACGGGCTGTAATATGTATTTCCAGTACTGCCCATAAACAGGCTCGATCAAACTGAGCCTGCAATATTGTCATATTTTTCGTGTTCGGTGGCTTTCAAAGTTCCCTTTTCATCTATTCAAACAATCTAACTTAAGTCAGATCTTACAAAATGTAAGCGGAGCGGTTTTCATGATATGACTTTAAACATATTGTTTATTCAAATATTCCTATTTATTTTCTGCTTTCCAGTGAATTTAAGAATTTTCTCGGTGAAATAAAAGTGGCATTTCACTGTTTTTAAACAGTGGATTATCATTTTTATTTTCAGTGTTTTTTTCACGTTGGCACACAAACTTATATAACATTCGAAAAAGAACGTTTAGAAAACGGGTTCAAGTTTTCGTTATGACGTCATGACGTCATGCCATAACGAACGTTTTTTTTTTAACCATTTCATGGACTCCGAGTTTTTCTGTCAAATTCTAGCAAATTGTGCACTCAAAGCATAAAATAAAAAAAATGTTTTTACCAGTGAAAGATGGCAATTTATTTCATGCTTGCCAGTGTTTTACTGTAATATAACAGTAGATTATATTCTGATAAACCACAAGTGAAAATAATCAAATATAATTTTCACTGTGCCGGACTACTTTTTTTCCCTTACTGGGCCCCACTACAGTTACTTCCCTTTATTTACAAACATTATACATGTGGAGGCAGTTGATCTACATTGTAAACTAACAACAACAACAACAAACGTGTGTCTGCTACACTATTTATTTAAAAGACAAGATTTCAGAGCAATGTCTTGGCATATTAAGGCTACAATTGATGAATTTGACAATAATGATTCATAAATAATAAATAAAACAATATGGAGACTTTGAAGTGGCAAATCACAAATTCAGGGTCTGTTGATCCCAATGAATATTTGAAAGAAAACCAAAATAAAAACACAAAAAGGAAGATAGATAGTGATAGGAGGCTTTTTTTGTCATTTCTCATGTCAAAGAACAAGATCAAAATACCTGAATTCTTTCCCTCAGACATCTTAAATAACCATCTCTGTGAATTTATTTTGGATGTAACCAAAAAAGATGGTATAGAGTATGAGCCATTATTTGGGTTAATTGATCATCATTTAAAGGGATATGAATCCAAAATGTCAATAATGAGTTTGTTAAGGCAACAGGAAATTAATTCCTAGATTCTCATCCAAATTTAGGGGAAAATGGGGCAGGTGGGCGGGTTTTATTTTTTATTTACCATTCTCGCTGTTACTTATGACGCTTGTTTAGTGCAATGATAAATAAGGGTCTATCTAACTATGAATTGCTGATTTGCACTTAAATGTTCCATACTGCGTTTTCGTTACACTCTATCGATTATGTTTTGTAATGTAAATTTTGATGAACGCATTTTTTTAACAATAAAAATGTTCGGGCAGTGATTTTCGAGCGGCAGGCGGGGATGAGAATTTAGGAATTAATTTCCTCTGACCTCAATCTTGGACAGTCTTGTCTAAACAAATGCAACAACTCAAAAGCATGGGTTGAGGAAACAAGCCAAGGGAAGTCCAGGTCCTTTTTTATTCAGTGATTAATAAGATGTATGAAGCAAACACTTTAGGTAAAAGTAACCCTCAAGCTTTGATCCACTCAATGGGGTACATTTGCACTCAGCATTTTGAGAATGGCATGACCTTTGCTGGGGAGATGTTCAGCTTCGCCTAGACTTGGCCGGTGGAATAGAATATCTTCTGTATGAGAAGGAGTTACAAACAAAACTAAACAGGAGCTAACTTATGTGACCCAGGTTACAGAATAAAATCCTCTGTTTTAAACTCTTTTAGTAAAAAATCCTGCAGTTTGTGGCTCAAGGGTCATTTCTCAGAGACTTGCTCATTCAAGTATGTGTTACACTTTTGGCATTTGGACTGATACAAAGTCATATGGTGGCAGATTTATGCTATTTCCCTTTTTTGTTATTTTGCCACGAAAGGACACCATGAGAAAAGATGAAATAACGAAAAAAAGCCATGCGAAATGACAAAATAAAGTAAAAACCACCATGCAAAGAACAAAACCAATGTTATTTTTGAACAAAATATCAAGAAAGTCGCCATACAAAATGACGCAGTATAATTTTTTTTAAATAGTGTTTTTCTCCGTTCTCCTGGTGTCTTTTTGTAGTATCATAATGAAAATAATTTACAGTACAATATACATGGCTGAAACATCTAAAGTTTAAGTGATAAACATTTAAACTTTCAGAAAAATGTCCCTCAGAAACAACCTTATGATTTTTATTTAAAAGCAAAAAGTGTAGATCCTGATCAGACAACACAGATGTGCTGGCTGATCTGGATCTAAATTGTTTGCCCACACAAGAAAGATGTATCTATGGAGAAAAGGGTTAAAACAGATTGCAATGTTGCGTCTTGAAGTTTTAGCAAGCTGTATTTTTTTCTTATTGTTCTTCAATGTTTTAGGTTCACCTCAGAGATTTCTTCAGAGAAACTTCTCTCGTCACTGACCTCAGTTTTACGAGTTGTAACTTTGAATGCAGTTTCTGATGTTTAGGACGTAATTTTTGCACTTTGTCCGTCTCGGCTTTCATTTCAAATCCTCTTTTAAGACTTCAAGTCGGTCTTTCATAAAATCATTGATCAGTAGTGTTTTACAATAAGTCTAAATGAATGTTCTGTCCAATTTATCCGTCATTTTCAAAGTTCGTTCAAATTTGGTTCTTGATTTCCACTTGTCAGCACAATGTTAATGTTGGTTTAGTTTTTAAGCGGTTTCCGAGCTTGACTCTGACTCCCACGCAGAAATATTTCCTTTTTTTCGGCTTACTTGACATATTGTTTTTTATCTAGATCACAATTTCCAACACAATGTCCTAATATATTTCTGAATTTTATTCTCTTCCATTTATTATAAATTTACTTATTTAGTTGTTTTTTTTTTTACTTTCTGTGATGAAAACATACCTGTTCACCAAATCATCCAAGTCTCTGGCCATAAAAATGTTAATTCCATCAATAACTTTAGTATATGAGTGACAAACACGGCAAAAAATATCTAAATTGCTGTCTGATAAGGCTGAGAAACCGAAAGTGGAATTAATGCAAGTTCGACCGAACGATGCTGCTTCGTTGTAAGGTCCCAGTAGAATGGGCATGTCTCGCATTGCATTTTTGCTAATTCCCGCTTTCATGGCCCTTCATGTCGTTTCATTTTAGTAACACGTCCGTTTCTGAAAACTGGACAATTTCGCAGATGTCAGCTGTCAATCATCAATGCACTTCGATTTCCTCCCGCATTGTTTTCTTCTGGTTCGGCCAGCATTCAAGCGTATCCGCATGATTGAATCAGATGACAGCGATTGAATAACACACTAAAGTCACTTTGATAAATATAAAAACACTTTCCTCTATGTCCAGTCATTATTTAGAGCGTAATAAACTGGAATGTTGTTTTACCGGTTCACTGACTAAAATGACAATATGGCCGACAAATCGATTCTAGGTCATGTCGTGACGCGGAGGAATATTTTTCATTGATGACTTTGTTGTTTCTTTTATTATTTGTCAGTTTGAATAAAAATATGAAAATATTTCTTTAAAATTTATTATTGTTTACGGACTTGATAAAAATAAACACATGTTTTGCAAGCTTTAATTATTGTAAACGATTTTGTTTGGAACTATTTTGAACAGCGTCTCTCACATGCAGACAGTGGTAAACATTGGGGCGCACCACGGGGTACGTAGAGTTGTATCTGATACTCATTTATTCAATATTTTCCCTAAAAACACTGGAAAGCATGAAATAAATAGAATATTTGTTGTTTTTTTCAGTGCGTGATCGAAAATTAATTTCACGAGTGGCCGTAAGATTTTATATATCCTCTATATATTTTAATTGTGAACTCCGGAACTATATATTTTCACGCGTTGCTTCGCCACTCGTGAAAATACGAATTCCGGAGCTCACTCGGTGAAATATATTTCTATCTTTGGTAAAAACAAAAATCCTCTATATTATATTCTTTTGAGGTTCAGCTTATCTAGAAGGGCTCCATGCGTGATATTTCCTTCTCTATGAATTCTCTCATTTCTTGTATTTCCCCCAAATCTTTGTTCTCTAGTAAATTAACATCTGGATAAAAATACTCCCGTATGTTATTGATCTCCAGTCGGTATTTTAGCTCCATTAAAAATGTGCAGTACCGGTTTGCTAGCTGGTCTTCAGTCCAAAATTTATCTTCCGGCAAATATTCACACAGCCATAGAAGAATTGTCTAAAACAGATTTATTAAAAACTTTTAAGGTATTTAACATATTCTTACCATGTTTATTTAGAATGTAATGCGAATAATTGTGTAATTGAATATTTCAAAACGTTTTGTATTTGATTTGACCCTGGATATTAATTTTAAATCTCAGAAGACACAGTTTTTACAAGGTCTGAAATTGATTACATGTATCATTAACATGCGCAGTTTTCGAATGTAAAATGTAAAATAGTAATTTGATTTAAAAACGTGCCCTCTGATGCATGCAAACAAGATGATCTCCTTTTACCAACTGACCTAGTTTTTCACTCAGATTCACCACGTTTCGAAAATGACGGAGTGTAGTGATAGTGTATCAGCACCAACACTTTAAGCAAGTATAATGGTAAAAATAAAACATCTTGATGTGGCCTCTTCTCTGTTAACAATGTATTTCTTTTCTGACCTAGTGACCTTGTTTTTGATTCGCAATGTGAACTAGTTAGTAAAGGTATCGAACAAACAATACAGACAGAAATTGTGTAATGTAAGATATAAAATACAAATAACATTATATAAAACATACATCAAGATCTGAATAATTATTAAATATTCAAAACGTAAAAACAGCTGAAAAGGAGAAATTTGTTGTTCATTTGTTTTCGTATATGTCAGTGATTTTTTTTCAGGCTAGCTTGTTTTGTTTAACACCAAATGTTATGTAATCAGTTGGACTGTACAACACCTTCCTTTTTAACGACTGTTACATGCATTTTAAATTTTCTTTAAAAAACGGCTACGAAAATAACACCAACAAAAGCGGGTAGTTATAATTTAACGCTTACATAATGAAATAATGACTCATGTTGTTTTCTTAAATCTCGAAAATTTAATAGACACTGATTACTTATTTTCTTACAAGGCTTCCTGTTTTATAAGCTGTGTAAGTTTCATAAATAATTAAAAAATAAAAAGTAATAGATGCATATTAGGAATCGCTACACTCAAAAAACACATCCTCCCCACGCAGCGAAAAAGAAGAGAGGAAGTGAGAAAGAGAAAGCATGTTTGTTACAAGTATCTCAATTCAAATAGGACGCAATAAACAATTAACGAAAAAGAGAACCTTTGGGGATACCGCCTTGGAACAAGATAACAAAAGCACTGACGCTATCTTATTTTTGTCATACCACTGGAAAAACCCACATAAGACCTCTTCTGAATTAATCCCGCATCGCGTTTCTGGTTTATGAAATACACTTAAAACCTTGACCTAGATATTTAACAGCAAACGTGTATATTTAGATTTATTTATCTTTGCTGCCAGAAGCCCATATAAGCCACGCCTCCAGAAAAGTGTGATTTTAGGTTTTAGAGGATAGTGCAAGATACAGAGGACTCTCCGATTCCAGGATCATGCCTGTGTTTTTTAAGTGCACGATGTATAGCACCACTACAGTGGACCTCAGTTTAACGTCTCTTCCGAAGAACTGTTAGTAATTATAATTGGAGTAGCGGGGAATCGAACCAGCGATCTCTGGACTCAGAGGCAGACGCGCTTACCATTAATGATCCGCTCTAACAGCAATCGGAGAGTTTCTCTCTTTATATGCCAGCTGTTAACTGATTGGATTAAACATTACAATATTCAATGAATATGCTAGCTGATCTGAATCTATATTTTGTTGGATATATTTGAGATCTTCTCTTCAAACCATATGTATATTTAATGATGTAATTTTGTCAATTTGTCGTCTGTTTTATATTTTGTCAGTTTTCTGTGTTATTTTGTATTATAAATTTGCCTTCTGCATAGAGAGGTATTTACCTATGAATGTTGCTACTCTAAATCATTTTAGCATTTGTAATCTTTCCATTTCCTAAACCATTGGACAAAAGGAAGACAGAAATAATAATAATACAATTTAATGGAAATCTTTTAAATGTTTCAAATTACAATGTTATTAAACAGAATACTACCTTTAAATGGTAGGAAGAAATTCCTTTAAGACCAGTGCGCGATTTTGACTTCCAATATGACAGCTTTTTCTTCATCAGTCTTAGACATCCTTTTCGCCATGTTCCCTTCATTGCAGCAAACAGTGCATTCTCGCAATTAGCAAACGAAATCTTCCAATATTTATCTCCTATTGGTACCAAATACAACTGTTTATGTAAGATTTTTTCCATACGTGTTCGTCCAGCCAGGATTTTGTCTCTTTCCGAGGCCAATCATAGTTCTTAAGACTAAGTTCCCACGGTGGCAACGCGATTTTAGGGGTTAAGTCAACTGATATTGTGGGACATCCTTTTTCCTCTATTGACAGTGTTAAAGCAGGTCCTTTCGCTCCTTTATTTAATCTTACTTTTGCACTGTCTTGGCGAACTGTGGAACCTTAAATGTTATACAAAATATATAAATTGATAACATATTAATAAGTACATATACCTTTGTTACATATTGCAAATTGCGCATAAATGAAATACTTGAATGAGTTATAATTTTAACTGAATAATTGTGCTTGTAGTGATAATTGAAAGATAGAACTTTAAAACGTTTTAGTAGAGATCTTCAATCTTGCATTCAGTTATAAAAAGTGAAAGATGAGAAATTATAACCACATTCAGAAAATGATACCTCCAAAACAGCAGTGAAACAGAGAATAAAAGAGGCAAAACAAATTGTTAACGAAAACGAGCTGCTGAGCCTAACAAAGCTTTTCGAGACCAGGTTTGTTAAGTATATTAATTTCGGGAAAGAAATACTTTGATCCATCCCAACCATACGCATATGATGGAAGATTCAATTCTGTATTTTAAGCTAATACCATTTCTTTTCGGCAGCGTTTTGTCCCGAGATAAAATAATTGCTTTGCCTTAGACCTGTTAGACAAGAAAATAATGGTCAGAAAAAAAGCATAGAAGTTTGTAAGCGGGATAAAAATCACGCATATCACATAGTAGGCATACGCAAAAAATACACTATGGTTAATTGAAATAATTTCTATATTAATTTTGCTGGGATATTGAATCACCTCATCATAAAATGTGTAAACATTATTAAAACAAAAGTGATTTTTGAAGAACTGTTACTATACCCAAGTATTGGGTTTATCGAACTTCAAAGGATGTAACTTATAAACGAAAGAACTGACTTTTGTTATAGTGTTCTTGCTGATTTAACTCTTAGGGCTCTAGTCTCAGTTTGGTCGACGACAGGATCATCGGTCTTGGTACTTAACGTCTTTGAGTATCCAACATTTTTGCATTGCCAAGTTCTTGGATAGGTCGGCGATAAATTACCAAGACAACTTGTACTGTATGTTTGGGGACCTTTTCGGGCAAGTGTGAAGTCAATGCAACCTAGAATCTTGTTTAAACACCCAGAGGAAAATTGTTTTGCTACTGACCGTCCCAAGGCAGTAACCCCTCAATTTCTCTTCGGCAGTGTTTGTTGTGGGTGATCATTTTATCTAACTACCTTTGTTGTTAGGCTGTGTTTTATTGACTGTATTTCTTAAATGCATGCTGTTTTAATTATAATACATATTCACTTCACTTGGCAGTGCCTTGATCGAGTTTGGTTATATTTCTGTACAAGTTTTTTTCATAAATTTCCGATAAATGGTAGGAATAGATGAAATAGGAACTGTGAAAGCCATCGAAAACGACAAATACGAAAATATTGCAGGCTCGGTTTGATTGAGCCTGTTCATGGACAGTAATGGAAATGCTTATTACTGCCCACCCCGCCTAGCTCCGAGTTGAGCGTAACTCAATTTTACGCAAGTGTGAGGTTGGTGAATCCTAGAACCAGGTTTAAACCCCCAGTGGCAATTTGATTTGCCACTGACCGTTCGAAGGCGCTTACTCCTCGGGTTCTTATTTTTGTTAATTGTAAGTGGTGTCTCTTTTGAAACTGGTCATTTTATTAACCATGCTCTCTCCCTCTCTTCTTCTTGACTGAGTGCGGAGGCTGTTTTTTCTGAATGTGGCGATTCCTGATATGCATACAATTTTGACCATCCCAACCGATGGTATGCATATGGCGGTGAACATGGAACCTTCAATGTGGTATTTTCAGATTGATTCCATTCCATGTTCAGCGGCATATGGTCCCCAGATAAAAGAATGGGTTTGCCCTAAACGAGAAAACAATGGGCTGAACAAAACAGAATATTATAGAATTTTGACAGGGGATCTTAAATCCTGCATATCACAGACAACGCCTAAGGCAAAATTTAAAAAGCAGGAAGTTGAGGGTGATTGAACAATATCCGAATCAATATTGGCAAGGAAATTGAAACCACCCATCTTAGAAATGGCCGAAATATTGAAACAAAAGGTAATTTTAGAAGAACTATTAACAAAATACAAAATTATCGTGCTCAACGACCTTTAAAGGACGTAATTGATAACAGCACTGATTGAATGTACGGGGAGACTTTTTACAGCCGCCACAGGGCACAATCAACGAATGATTTCACCAGGTCAGTTGTTAAAAAATGTTCTTGAGTACAGCTAGTTGGGAATGTAAAGGTTAGTTGGCCACAGATCCATGTTAAAATCGCCATGAAAAAGTTTTTCTCCACCGTTCGAATACTCCGCAATATCAGACTTTGTAGATTGTATGTAATGTAATGTTTTAAAATTGGCTATATAATACATTTAACACGCACAATATACTTATCTACTGACAATACTGGGAATCTGTGTTTTTATGAATGTTGGTTTTATTGATATCAATATTTATTCTTTCTTTTTTTAATTTTGCAGATATAAAGATATATAGCCTATAAAGTATACACAGATACAGAATACGTAGACTGTAGTTGATCATTTTGTAATTCAAACATCTTAATTTGAACCTAGACTCCCCTTATATATTTAACAATCTTTGTTGTCGTATTGACACATATAATTTATAGTATATATTATATTGAATTCACTAACTATTATAAAGATCCACTGACTGTTCCATAGTCGAGTAAAACGTTGATAACAGATAGAAAGGAATAAGCGAGTTGTGGAGTGATATGTTCTCGCTGTTCTCGCAGCAGTCAGGAAAGCGATCTTCATCCCAATCCCCTAGGCGAACAGCTGTAAAGCCTTTCTGTATCGGTACCGGACTCTGAGTAGGAAAACGCTTCCGTTCTTGTTTGTTTTGCAACAAGCGCTTACCATTTCTTGCAAAATTTCCGTTCAACTAAAAACATATAAACAAACGATGAACCAGCTGTTAAATTTATGAATTCCTATCCGAGATGACTCTTGTTCCCGTTTTTACATTTAAATATGAAGACGCATAACTAGTAACAATCAGCAATCTTCCAAATATATAATATAATATTTATTACATGTATTACTATAAATAGTAACAAATTTACTTTACGACCGGAAGCAAGGTCGTTATTCAAGGTCGCAGGGCATTAACTTATGAGAGGTAGGGCCATTATCGATAATGGCCCTGCGATTTAGTTTTTAGGTTTTCAATTGTTATCATTGGTTTAATCACATTTCCTCATTAAAATGAGAATAAATTGTACATAGCCGTAAAATATTCCCAATTTAAAATCACTTCTTTTCTTTTTCTGTTCCATTCATTTGTGCCATAATATTCACATAGCTAGTCTAAAAGCCTGGTGTAAAAGAAGCTCGTAGCAGAGGTATAAGAATGAAACACTCTCAAATCATTGCATTTACAGACTCATACCACGATTATCACTTCTAGCATTCAAAGTTGAGTAAATTCCTATCATTTCCCCTGAGTTTAAACAAAAAAACTGAATGAAATAGTAAACATTCGTTAAATGACGTCACATGAGGGAATTTTGAAGGGTATGTTTTTCTGAAAGCCTATACCATTCTACGCATTTTGCAATTTGTTTGCACTCTGGCGAGTGGGGCGTTTTTCCGTAACGCCTGTTTGAATATGTTACCTTTGAAAAAAAGTTTGTGTAAGAATGAAATATTTGACAATTATAAACGTTCTAAAATCAACCTATTTTTTCTACACCAGGAAGCTCTTATCTACATGACTAATGCAATAAAACATCTGTAACCTAAGGTATTAGTCTAAAAAAGTGATTAAGTTATGTTACTTAACATAAAAACCTAGTAAAATAAGATGTATGAAACATTTCTTACGTCCAGTAGCAAGTAATTTGTGCTTATAAGTAAAATATAGTAAGATAATAAAAATTCAGGACAAATGTTATACAGTGACATATATTGGGACATAAGCCCGTAACGCTATATTGAAATATGTTACCGAAAGAAAAGAAAATGGGAAACCAGGCCATAATGTATAAGACCTTGAGCTGCCAATAGACCCCCTAAACCCCTGGGGGAATTTTGAAGGATATGTTTTTCTGAAAGCCTATGCCATTCTTCACCTTTTGCAATTTGTTTGCTTTCTGGCAAGTGGGGAGTTTTACCGTAACGCCTGTTTGAATATGTGACCTTTGATAAAATTTTATGCTATGAAGAAATAATTGCCAATTATAAAAGTGCTGAAATAAACCTATTTTTTCTACACCAGTAGGATGTTTTTCTTTTAAATTTTTAATGCAATAAAACATCTGCAACCTAAGGTATAGGTCTATAAATAGTCATAAAGATATGTTACTTCACTTCAAAACCTAGTTTAAAACGTTGTATGAAACATTTCTTACTTGCATTAGCAAGTAATTTCTGTTTTATTTGTTTAATTTATTAATATATATAAGAATGCAGTATTTAAATGTAATAAAGTCACATTGAGAAACACTTCTTAAAAAAATAATAAAAAATATTTAAAAAAATAAAAATAAATAACATATCATAAATCACCATTTTTAAATATGTTAGCCAAAAGAACGTATTAAACAAGTTTAGTTACTGCACAATAGCGATATAAATTACATACCTTCTTTCATGATAAATTGTGACAATAATGTATTTTAAGAACCAACACACATCAGCCTGCACTTGTTTGTAGACATTTTAAGATGAATTTCTGTATTAAGTTACAATTATATCCTTAAGAAATAGTGATTCTGGTGATAAATTTAATCAATTGTTCTCAAACAAAGGTGACTCAGAAATTATGAAATTCAAGTTAGTAATAAAAAGCTATTAAATTATTTAAGTTTGATAAGCTATTAGTGTGTTGTCAAGAATATTATGAGTAAATAAATGTGTTTTATTCATGATATCAATCATATTGATTTTTTATTATTTATTTTATTCAAGGACAAGCAATATACGTCTCCATTAAAATTACCTGTAATTGATGCGCAGCGACTGTTATAACCATAAGTAAGATGAGGTAATATGACTGTTGCTTTGATAAAACAGTAAACAAATCAGTGCCAGTTTTGTTTTAATAAAACAGAATCTTAATCCAGTATATCGGTTAACAACCTTCCTGCACTTTATGTATCTTGTATTCTTTTAGTGTTTTACAATTTTGACAATAGAACTGATATATACCGTACTATGAGTACATTATTGTTTTAAAATCCATATATGTCTTAATTAAGGTGCATTACGTAGTCTTATCATAGAATGTTTTTAGTGTTTTAGGTGTAAAGCTACTGTATCTTTTAGTATCAAATAGTCTCTTATAAATCAATAATGATTGGTCACATGCATGTACTACTACATTATATAATTTTATTAACTGTGTTGTGTATATGTAATGTGAATGAGACTCTAATAAAATAATTGAATTGAATTGAATTGAATTGTATTAAAATAGGTAATATATAAGAATTATGTAACAAAAGGAAATTAAGGTATTGATGCTGGTGCATTTTTAATTTAAATATTGTTAAACTTTAGAGGTTAATGATCTGTGTACTGCTCAATATGTCTTGAAATAAATGTGTATGTTGTAGATGGTCGTCCTTATTTAAATCTTTTTAAATTAACAATAATCTATCAATATGGCTCAGTGACAACATTGTAGTACAGCTTACGTTTGCACTAATTATGGGCTGTTGCATCCAGTCTAAAGCTAAGTCAAGATACTCTCGATTGACACAGATAACATTAATATGTTCTAAAAAATGTAGAAAAGAAAGAATAAACAAAATTAACAATATTTTATCATTTTATTGTTCTATTTATGTGTTTTGTCATCTTTTAATATGTTACCATTTTTTACTTTAATAATCAGCAAAAATAATAAGAAAAGCAAGAAACTGCAAACAATTAGTTAACATTTTGATAAATATTTTTATATAATATTTTATGATGTTAAAGTTGATCTATAACAAATTTAAAAGCTACTTAATTTAAACTTTGCAAAAATTAGCCGATTTAATTATCTGATGTTAGAAATGTTTTTAAAAGTAGTTTTATTCATCTAAAATACTAAAGTTCAGTGTAGAATTTGTAAAACATACAAAACAGCATGAGCATTATATGGCAATTTTTTAACTCGAGTAAAAGAATTTTTACCTAAAAAAATTATTATACATAAGTCAACGTTAACTTGTCTGTTAGCTTACCAACACCTGCATTACACAGATTGTCTTTCAAATTAGGATGTTTCTCTTTAAAAGTTATTTGTCTTTAAAAATTAAATTCTACAAAGATCTTAAGGAATTCTTAACAATTCTTAAGCTATCTTTGAACAATGGAAAAAAAAATGTTTTATTTAGGACAATTTATTTTTCATATTTCACATGTTTTATTTACCAGTAACATCAGTTATTATTGCTCTAAATGACCTGAACTGGTGCTTTCAACTTTGTTTTAAGTAAACATAGTTTATAGAAAGTTCATATTCACATTATGAATGACTCTACGGTAATCTAAATAAAACTTTAACACGGTTTAGAATTTTTTTTCTTTATTCTAAGTCATTTTTCTAAAAACATTTATTAAATAATTAGGTAACATATAATTAATTTTAATTAGTTTTATTTGTAACACTTTTCAAAGCAATACTTTTATCTCTTGTATTTTTACTTTTTTGGAAACAATTCAAAAAAAAATTTTTTTGAATTTCAGTCTAATCATTTAATTCATAAATTAATTGTACTTTGTCAATATTGTAACTTCAGAATTGAATATGTTACGGAGATTTGAGGGTTAAAATTGGACAAGCTTAACCACTAACATTTTAACCACATAACATAACATAGTATACACTATAAACTACTTACCATTATTATTTTATAGTTTTATCCAAAATGATTGCATAGTTGTGATACAGTTTTGTAAATGTGTTCAGTTCTTTGTACAACAATATCAGTTTTAGAGAAAATACTTCATTCAATCAGTAATATTAGTTAAAAAAAACGACTGTCAATGTAATTAGAAATCTACACAGGGCTAACAAACATCAGGACATTGCACAGAGCACAGATGATTAATTTCTTCAAATAGATATCAGCTAACACCATTAAAAACAAATAAAAACAAGGAAATAAGCCTTATTTTTATGAGTAACATATGCTATGTATGTGACAAATTTGAATTCATGCAAGTTTCAAGAACACTTACAGTTATCAAACACAATTATTCAATTAAACACTATATTTTTTACTTGTTCATCTCAAAACATGAATATTATGACTGAATTAGCAATAGGGTAACATATTAGATTATGGTAAAATTTTTACTTTTGCCAGTGTGATTTTCACAAAAAACACACTGCTTCATATCGCTTGATCATGCAGCTTTCAAAAACATATATTATTGCCTAAATTTGCTTACAAACAAAAACCCTACAGGTAAGTTTCTGACTTAAATAAAATCTTTTAGGGGTTATGTGTGTGACATACTTAATATGTTAGGTTAGAGTAAAATTTTGAAATGAAAACTACATCAATCAAAAGAAAATACATCATCATTATACAAAAATATACGTTTTAAGAAGTCATAGTTGGAATAGAGCAGAATTAAAGGTTCAAAATCCATATATTTTTTCTACAAATTTTAGGGGTAACATATAAAAACCTCCGTAACACCCTGATGCACCACTCGCCAGAATGCAAACAAGCTGCAAAATATCCGGGACATAACAGGCTTTCAGAAAAATCATGTCTACAAAATTCCCTAAAGGGGGGGGGGGGAGCAAACATGTTTCTGGCCACCGGCCTACAAATGACGTAGTCGCTGACATCATGATGTAGTAATTGTATCAATTAAGGTGCCCAATCAAGTACAAAGTGAAAGGAGATTAACGTACACATGTAATAAATAGGTTAATAAATGGGCAAGCAGTGCCACTTTGTCGATAATTGCCCTGCCATATAATAATGTCCCTCGGGCTAAAGCCCTCGGGCCATTATTCATATGACAGGGCCATTATCGACAAGTGGCACTGCTTGCCCATTTATTAACCTCTATATAATATTAAACGAATTATGCTCACCGAGTTGCAACAAGAATCAATATCGTCTTCGAAGTCAAATGGAAAAGGATCACCTGACAGTGATAAAGAATCAACTTCGTATAAATTAATGTTCACGCTGAAATCAACTTCATCTGCTTTTCCGGTTTTAACCCCGCATTTCAAAGATCCTTCCAAATCAGGTGTTTTAGAAAAACGGTCATCACCAAGCCAACTTAGAATGTCACAAACAATTTCATAACACATGTCTTTTGTTTTAGCCCTAGAATCATGGTCTACAACAACATTATTAGTATAATACTCTTTAATTTCTGCTTTAATTCCTTCGCCTACATTTAATTTTTTATATTTTTTTCGGAGATTTTGTTCTTTGTAGTCTGATCCTTTTTTTCGTTCATTACTTCTTGGACGTTTAAATCGTCTGAATGGAGACTTGCTTAGGATAGTGGTTTAAGATTGTTTTTTGTTTTCATTGACGTTCGTTACATTTAAGTATCTTTTGGACTGTTTGGCAGTTTGGTCGTTCTTTTCTATGTCAATATTGTACGTCAGAGCATTCTTTTGATTTCTGAAATTGAAATTAATACATGAACATTTATAAAATGCTGAAGACAAAAGCCAACGAGTTTATTCGAACATACAATAGCAAACAAATTAATTTAAACATTTAAATATACATAAAAAATAAAACTTGATATGTACAACTGTTTGCTTGTTATACAATAATGTTGTTTAACTGAACATATAATAAACAGGTTAAAGTTAAGGTTTCTAAAACTTAAATGAAAAATCATTTACAAATTTCACCCTAAAAATCGCATTACCGTAGTTTAACGTTATTTTACATGTTAGTTTAACGTTATTTTACATGTTACATATCAAATATTAAAAACTAGATATAGATTATAGGCTGTAATTACCTGCAACAACATTTACACCAACAAAAATGATGATGACTATGAGCAGGCTGCAAAATCCAATAACCAAACCAACGACCATCGTTTCCATATTTGGTTAAGCAGTAGCCCACTAAAACGAGAATACAGTATACATTAATTAACTTTTAAGAGATGACAATGTGGAAAAAGTCAAATATGACAAAGACAATATGCATGACAGATGACTTTTGTTATACTTATACAGTAATGTTTTGATAATATTTAACATTTATAAATCAATAGAAAGGCCTATCTGTGCTATATACATGTACCAATTACAAAAAGAAAATACATGTAAACTAAGAACATTAAAAGTAGGGTTTAAACAAATTTACCTGTGAACAAAGACAGCCTGATTTTAACGACCTCTTAAATTTTTTGTCCGAGAGTGGCCTTTGAAGACAGGTTTGACTTTAATCATTAGTGTTCAATCTCAACTGCAAATTGAATGCACTGTAAAACAAACTTAATGGCTATTCTAAGAAATTGTTTGTTGATGTTCTTATCAAGTGTAAGTGTTTAATGATGTTCTTATCAAGTTTTTGTGTTTGTTGATGTTCTTATCAAGTGTGAATTTTAATCGTCTACCAATCATTGTTTTTAATATTGTTTCGCTGAATTCTGAGTTTAATTCATTGATAAAGCTAGTGCCAAATTTTTGTTCATTTTTATAGTAAAATAATTGCCTTTCCTCTTCCAGTCTTATGCATTTCGTGGTAAAGTGTTTAAGAAATTCATTTCCAATAAAGTCGCATAATTTGCATTTTAAATTAAGTTGTGTTTACCCAAATTTTGCTATAAAAGCATACAAAGACTTTCGAAATCAATGGCACTTTCCCACAGGATTGCCTTTTCGATATTTGTATGTAAAAACCGAAATCTCGATAAATCGTTGTCAGGTTACATTCTACTCCTCCAGTTTTCTGTATATATTTCTAAGACTGTTGAGTAACCTTTTTTCAAGATTGTTTGTTCTCAAAATGGCCCGAATAAATGTAGTCTTTAAGAAATGTGGTTAAATTTTATTTAGTAAGAATATTTCGATATCAGGAATAATACCTATCTGTTTGTTATCTGTGGACCAGACAAACTGGAACAACCCTACGTTAAAATAGGTTAAGTAGGCAAGTTGAAGGCATATCCGCTCTAAGAAACATAGTTTTCTAAGTTATATTTGAAATGCAGTATCTTTTCTTTCCACCCCAGCATACTTAGACACATATTGGTGCGTGTTCGCGTTTTAAAATGTTGAACTTTCTTTGCCGCTAATCGCAAACACCTTTCTAATGTATCAGTTTCGTTTAAATAAGTAAAACCATAAATTATCGATCGTTATTCGCCAAGCAAGCACAGAGCTGTAGAGACAAAAAAGGGACAAGCTCATAATTTTCGTACTAAAAAAGAACATAATTATTTGTTTTTTTACTTTGATGGCAAGTTTGAATGACGATGTCATTATGAGATCTTTATGGAACTTTGCCGAAAAAGATAAAAATAAACTTTGTAAGCAATCGGACACGAAAACGAAGAACATATTGCCGACTCAGTTCGACCTGTTCACGGGGAGTAATGGAAATGCATACATTTTGTATCACTGCCAATGCCGCCTTGGCTAAGCTTAACATTTTTTTACACAAGTCAGTAGTGTAACATATTTTATTCATTTCAAACGAAATTTTGCATAGTGCAGTTGGACATGAAATCTTCAAAATGGGGTTATTTCAAATTAGTATCAGTCCACCATCAGCAGCATATTTTCCGAGAATATGTAGAAAAGGCATATTATAATCATTTACAATAAACATATAATTGTTTCATTTTACAAATGTTTAAAATAACCCGTGTTGATGGAGTTTAAATTCATGAAAAGAAGACAAATATTTTCAAGCTATTTTCCATTTTTAATGGTATTTATAACACAATCGATGTATCATCAACGAGGGCCGATGGCCTTCTGTCGGAAGGTTATAATTTGTATTGGTTTGGTTATACGATGATGATAGTTTGAGAATTAACAAGAAATATCTTTAAAAAAGATAAACGGCGTTGATGGAAAAGATTTATATATACACGTATATAAGAAAGAAAGAAATACAGAGAGGCGAAGCAGACACAGTTTAGTTATTTTATTTTACTTGTTGTAGCTGTTGACGAACCCTCCCTGCCTTCTTAGTATGACCTAGAGATTAAGCGACCGAATCATGACAACTCATTAATTCATTGAAAGTGTTTTTCAAAACAAATGTTCAAGCTGTTGCAACAATTTCATACAGTGATAACAAGTCGATTAAAGAAGCAATGTCTTACATTAAGTCTTGATCTACATTTATTCAGTTTCAATAAAATACCTCTTGTAGAGTTAGAACTCAAGATGAATAAATGTCCTTGAAATTTAATAAAAATAAATACAAACAGCCAGTTACAAGAGCGAAATCTACCAACTTTTACGTAAATTAACTTTAAAAAAAGTGTCCATCCTGAGTATTGAACCCGGGGCCTCCGCTTGAGAGGCGAGAGTGTCATCCACTACACTACAATGAACTTGTTTTTTGTACTTGAAATTAACAATCAGTATCAAAGGAACTAGAAAGGAACCAGTAAGAACTAGAAATATCTACACTTCTCTTTCGTTTTACACTGTGTAAACTTGTATGCAAGTGTTTACCTGACACCCAAGAATATTCCATATAAAATTGTATTTAAGCTATCAAAATTGACTTACTGGTTATTTAAATCGTAAATATGTTGTTGTTTTTTTCTCCAATACAACACCCACTAACAACCAATCGAAATAATCTATTTGATTTTTCCGCTGCATAATAATAAAAATCCCACTAGATACCTCTCCACCCTGCTAGATGCCTCTCTGGTGTAAATAGCTACCAATCGAAATAGTTTATTTCATTTTCCCTCTGCATAATAAGAGAATACGAGTATTATTTACAACATTTCATTGGTCGAAAACCTAGGACAAAAGTGAGCTTAGACAGCTAACGCCGAAAAAAAAAAATTCAATAGAGTATTGCGCGCTATCAATTCCTGCATTATGCTTTGAATATTAGGTACAATACGATTAAAATAATAGCGTACACTATTGCGTTTCCCTATATGTTCTATATAGAGTCTATATAGAGTCTTGGGAGTCTCCTTGATTTATTTATTCTTAGACAATATCAGGCATGGTCTTCTGATGAAGTTTGAATATATATCTACACAAAAACATAGATGAAATACCACCATGACCGTAGGTTTCTACCTCAAATTTCACTTTGAAGACTACCACCCTTGCCTATTGACTAAATTTACTTCTGGCTAACCTGTTTATAGGCATTATTTTAAAAATAATTTTTTTCTTATCCAAAATGTTTTGGATAATGTTTTTTGGTTCCAACAGCTGCAGAAATACACAATTTCTGTTTTTTAGAAGGAGTTTTAATTTTTCTTTAGCTATATTGGCCAATCAACTAATGTTTCTATAGAGTCTTACGGGTTTCCCCCCTTTTTTAACCAACCGGGAAGCAGCTTTTATTTAGTGTACACTGATCTTACGGCGTTTATATTTCACAGCTTATTCGTTTTTATAGAACATGTAACATAAACATTATCTTTGCGTGACATGAGAACTTTAAAAGCATTCACCAAATGCTCTTACCGAAAATCATCATTACTCACTTAGTTGAACATAAATTTAACAGTGGCTTCCTTCCTGCTATCTTATTACCTAATGCCATAGTTTCATAACAGACTGTACTATTATTTCACCAAGACAACTTGTACTTGTTTTGTGATACGAGAACCTGTTGGGGCAAGTGTGAGGTTGGTGCATCCTAGAACCTGGTTTAAACCCCCAGTGGCAGTTTGTTTTGCCACTGACCGTTCCAAGTCGGTATCCACAAAGGTTCTCTTATTCGTTAATTGTTTGTGGCGTCCTATTTGAATTGACATACTTATCACAAGCATGCTCTCTCTCTCTCTCTCTCTCTCTCTCTCTCTCTCTCTCTCTCTCTCTCTCTTCTTTTCGCTGCGTGGAGAGGCTGTCTTTGTGAGTGTGGCGATTTCTGATATGCATATATTTCTTTTTTATCGAAACTTGCATAACAGTGTCAGCAATACCAGACAGTCTTTTTAAATTTTAATTTATATAATAATTCGAAACGATCCCAGTGGGCAATTCAACGTTGATACAACGTTGAAATTTGGTCATTTTTCAACGTTGAAATGTGGTTGAAAAATGTTTGTTTTTGAAAGTTGAAATGACGTTGAAATTTCAACGTTGTATCAACGTTGCCATCAACGTTTCAACAACGTTGAATCAACAGTTAAATCAACAGCAAACAACGTTGATATTAGGTTGAATTATGGTTGTTATGTGGTTGCAGTTTGGTTTACCCATGGTTGAAATAAGGTAGTACAAAACAAATTTGAACAATAAATATTTATTTACATCTAAAGCAGTATACATGATGGAATGCACATTTTTATCATATAAACAAGAAATGTAAATGAAAGAAAAAGACATAAAGAACTTCGAACTTATGACAGGTTAAGTAATAACAACAACAGTGATAATAAACACCTTGAAGGGAGTTAATCATGGCAGCTATCCGATAGCGTTGAGCTAAACATCAAGGTTTATCATCCTTTCCAGTTAAAATATCTTCTGTCTAAGGAAAAAGATCAATTGAATTATACACTCAAAATTTCCATAGGAAAATTAACAGTTAATTTAAACAAAGAGATAGTCCAATCACATTTACGTACTACTTCTGGTACACATAAAGGTCAACAACCGTATAAAGTTCCATGACTTTGGCTTATATAGTTTAGGAGTTATGTGCAACACAATATTAAATAAGGAACCATAACTCTATTCTTAATAGGTGTGGCCTAAAGCAAAAAACTTAGGTGCATAACTATAAATGATAGTCAACATACCTGTAAAGTTTCATGTTTGTGGTTCTCATACTTTTTCAGTAATGAGTGACACAAGATTACATGGTAAATGTATTATACCGAAATACACAAGGGGCCATAACTCTGGTTTTAATGGGCAAGGCCAGAAACAAAACCCCAGGTGCACAACTATACAAGATGGTCAACATACCTGTAAAGTTTCATGATTGTTGCTCTCATACTTTTTGAGTTACATGCAACACAGGATCACATGTTAAATGTATTATACTGAAATATATAAGGGGCCATAACTCTGGTTTTAATGGGTGTGGCCAGAAACAAAACCCCAGGTGCACAACTACACATGATGGCCAACATAGTTGTAAGGTTTTATGACTAAGGCTATTATACTTTTGGACTTCCTCACAGCACAAGTTTAGGATGGACAGAAGGATGGACGGAAAATGGCAAACCTATATGCCCCCTCCCCTTTCAGAGTGGGGGCATAAAAATATTAACAACAAACTTGTTTATAAAAAAATGACAATAATAACAACCGTAACGATAGTGATTATAAATAACAATAATTACAACTAGAATTTGGCGTTCCACAGAATATAAAAATATTAACAACAAACTTGGTTATAAAAATGACAATAATAACAACAGTAACGATAGTGATAATAAATAATAATAATTACAACTAGAATTTAGTGTTCCAGGGAAAACATGTGTTGTCTTAAGTTGCATTTGGAAGGGGCAAATCTAATAAAAATGGTGAAACAGTATTAACTGAATAGGACAAGTACTTTCTGGGTTATAGGCAACATTAAGTTTCATGTAAAAATTGCATTTAGAAGAGGCATAACTAAAAAATAGTGAAACAGGAGTTATCATTCTGATCACTGATAGCTTTGTTTTTGCAGATGATATATTTGAACAATGATAACACTAAAAATAATATTGATAATAATCGCATAATTCAGTAACAAAAAACGACGACAATAATAATCAGGTTGAAATACAATTTTGTAGATTAACTTTATATAACTCTTTTTATTACAACAATAACAACAACAACCTTTATTAGCACCTCAACCTTATACCCTTTGGCTAATTAAAAGAACAGCTGTAGTCTAACTATGTGGCATGCAACTTTAAACATTTTACAAAACAGAAAGACAATGTGACATGAAACACAAAACAAAAAAAAATAATTTTTCTAAATTGATAATTGTCATCAAAAATTTACACATATTCATTAAAGACATAAATATAACTAGTTTGGTATCTGGGCCATCTTTTCCAATGTATCTTCCAGTTATTATACCTAAGCTGTGTGAAGAGAGACAAAAAAGCAAATATTCTCATAAAATAATCGTTGCCTAGAAACTGCATGGAGGTAGTTTTCAACTTTAAAGGAATTAATATTGTCAGCCTTTTTTCAACATCTGAAAATAACTCCCGTTAACCGTTAACATCAAATTGTTCCATATATATCCATATCCTAGATTAACCCTTTATTCCATATATTACCCTTTATTGCGTGGGCAAACAGTGTAGATCCAGATCACCCAGCACTTTTGTGCCATCTGATCAGGATCTACATTGGTCGCACATACGATAAAATGTGTATATATGTAGTAAAGGGTTATTAATTTAATATTTGTTTCACATGCTTAGCCTAACCTAGTATTTCACTAAATATACCACTGAAAATTTTCTTCTGGAATTCTTTCATTAATAATGAAAATTTTGGTTTTATTTATATTTTTTTCAAGGCCCATTTTAATGACTGTGTATATGGAATCCAATCCAATACTTTTATTGCATAAAACTAGTACATAGTTAATAAGCAAAATACAAAATTAATTAAAGTGAGAGCATGAACAAATCATCCAGCTCAAAAAAAGAATTTCTAAAATTCAAATTACAATATTTCCAACAGCAGCAGTAGCACATGGTAAAAAACACAGGGATGGTTTACATGATGTAATTGTTTCAAACTTAGTGATAGTTGACCGTCTACATAATATAATGTTATTAATCAAGTGAATTCATATTTGCCCTGTTATTGGGCCAAGGGTAGTCATACCTGAAGCCGAAGGCCGAAAGCTAATATGACTGCCCAAGGCCCAATTACATGGCTTACATGAAATCACTTGATTAAAGACAATTTTATTAATTAATGGAATAAAAACATCAAATTCATGTGAAGACTAAACTGGGCCAAAAACGAGAATAGCTAGGCCAATATGAGATCGACTTCATTATTCCTGGATGATTTTGCGCCCGCCTCCTCCCCTTCTCCCTGGGGCATATTTTAGATATTTGGACATTACATCCCTGACTTCATTTTCCGTAGCTGTTGAATGGCTTTCAACGACTGAAGCTGAAACACAGTCATTTATGTTTATACATGTCAAAAGTGGAATGCTTTGAATAATTGGAAAGGTTAACGGTTGGTTTTGACTTGACATCAAAATTCAAGTAAACTCAACACTCTATAGGTCCTTGCACATTTCTTATATATTCTTACATTTCTTCACACCAAGTATGGACTTTAATGCTTATTCCTGTAATTAATGCTGCAAGAAGTATTAAGATTTACTTTTTATGTATTTCTTTTCCAAAATAAATTACCTGAACTTTACATGTTAGAAATACTAGATAAAATACCGTTTTAATAAATCCTGCACTTTTTTATATCATTTAATAACAATGTTCAATATGTTTTTTCTTTAATCTTGATATATACAAGTGTATCATAAAATTTTTACCTAATATAATACGGTATAGTTTAGTGTTTTCAAATGGAAATTTCTCCTTTTTGCCACTCAGGTTCATCCTTCTCATGACTCGATTTTGTAGTGTTCTAGAAAATAACAAACAAAAGAATAAAGACTGCTGGAGCATATATCTTTAAATTTAGTGATTCATTCTTGTTTTGCATTTTTTCAATAAACAACACAAACTGGAATACTGAAGACACCATGTTTTGTCATGATTTGGATATTTGTAACTATGGGTAAGTCTGATCAGTAGATAAACAGCTCAGAAGTCATCTAGAAATGGAGTGAAAATATAAAACAGATTATTTATTTTACAATAAACAGTGGATTGAATTTAAGAATCTCGGTGAACCTCAAGCTGCTTTCCACTTTGATATTGATATGGGCATATTCAGAAAATAATTAACAATCTAAAATAAAACACATTTTACACATGCAATGTTGAGCAATTTAACTTTGAAAACATATAAAAATTTATTTATTTGGTTTTTACTAGTTTAAGGGGGAAATGTTTTCATTTATGACCTAAAGGACCATGTTCTTTGATGACTTGTTAAAATTTGTAGTTCAGATTGTAGAGTAGAAAAATCAGCATATCATTAAATTTTAATGTCAATACTCATTTCATTGCAGAGACTTATGAATTTCTTCTTATTAAATACATATTCATAATTCCTGTAACTTGCCTTTCCATGGCCTTTTTTGTATGGTAACCAGCATTAGCACCACCAATTTTCATGAGGTAGTTCTTCTATAAGAAAATATAAAACAAGATTGATTTATGATGTCAATATCTATTATGTTTAATTTAGGTCATGACTGCACCGACTAGTAAATAAAACTACTTGCTACAGCCTTAGCTAAAACCAGGTTAACATGTAATTTTTCCCCCAAAATTCATCAGCTTCCTGCTCAAGCATTTGCCGTTATGGTAATGTGTGAAATGAACTTGATAGTAAACTGTCTTTAATCCTATATAAATGAAAAGTTGTACTTTTCAGAAATTTTCTTTGCACATCAATACTTTTCCAAACTACATGTCTTGCCACATTGCATTGTAACCCTTTAATATGTACACTTTTCTTGCACTTCGCTATGACAAAATTTGAAAATGAAGTCTTTCTTGAGACAGTTTCCATTTTGAATTGGAAAACATTTTGTCTGTGGCGGGGCTGCAACTAAAGCCGTGCTCAAACTATTAGACTGTGCACAATGTTTTGTTTGGTGATGTTGACAAGCATGCACCTTGTACCACGAGTTGCTGTGCAATCATTTGCTTTGTCGTCAGTGGCTGTTCCAAAAAGGTGAAATATGCATATCAGGAATCGCCACATTCAGAAAAAACAGCCTCCCCACACAGTCAAGAAGAAGAGCGGGGGAGAGAGCATGGTTAATAAAATAATCAGTTTCAAAAAAGACACCACTAACAATAAACAAAAATGAGAACCCGAGGGGTTACCGCCTTGGAACGGTCAGTGGCAAATCAAATTGCCACTGGGGGTTTAAACCAGGTTCTAGGGTGCACCAACCTCACACTTGCCCCAACAGGTTCTCATATCACAAAACAAGTACAAGTTGTCTTGGTGAAAAGACTCCAACCCACTTATCTGCTTAACAATGTTGCATGCAAAAGCACACAAACATATAAAACATAAGAAGCTAAGAGCATTGCAAAGCCGAAAGGGGTACTCAATGATCTTACCGAGACCAGAGCTCCTGGAGTAAAATCAGCAAGAACACGATGACAGGGATAAAAGAAACAAATCGAGTTTCTAGGTTCTTTTTAGAAAAGATTTCCCCATCAACAGCCATTCAAAATGCAGTGTTTTTAGTAAGAATTGAGAAAATATAATAGCATTCCTCCAAATATGAAAAACATTTACTAATAGGGTGTTTATAATATGATTTAAACTAAACAAGCCAATGTTCTCCAAACTCTAATGAATGTGATAAACTATCAATTGAATCCTTGCCAATTTTTGATAATTATCATCTTACCACTTGCAAATTGTATTCAGCATCTTTCAGCCTCTCATCAAGGTCTAAGAGGTCTTGTATACTCTCACATTTGTTCAGTTCAACTGCCATACTGATGTTTTGTAAATTGGGTCTTTTTGTAAGGGAATCTTGTATTTCTGTTAGAAGATACAACACTCTCCTCCATCTAAAGTAACAATGTTTTGTTAGTTTCAAAACATAAAAATAAACCTTTACAAAGGCAGCATGAAACAATTAGTAAAAATTAGCTGCTATGACTGTTTAAAAATTGTCAGGAATGGAATACTAGAAAGGCTCTTGCATTTACATATTTTTCAGCATTGTCCTTCAATTCTGAATCTAAATCTGCGACATACTGTCTGAGAGTTTTGGGAGTAGCGTTTGGTTTTAATGTTTCAGTTTTGTATTTTACATTGTTGTATACCAAAAAAAAATTAAAAAAACTGTAACATTCAAAATTTTAGTTCCGAGTATTTTCGAGTACGAATCTGATAAAATAATTTACTGAATAATGTATAGATACAAGATAAAATCATCTATATTTTATAAAAGTCAATGCCATTTAAGTTCTAACACAAGGAAGAACATGCTACATACGTTGCAATCGTGCATAATCAAAGTCTAAAATTACCAAATTGCAGGGCGAAATATTTCCGCCAAAATGTGTAGATTTCCAATCCAAATACCGAAATCACTACAAATTTAATGGTTTATTCATATTGTTAGCTCAACACAGATGCTATAACATAGATACATATAAGCAAAGTAAAATCGGCTCGGGGTCAATTTGGTCACCGAGCTGGCGGTCGTATTGTTAAGTGGGACTTTTCTACCGTGAACTTTGCTTCGAGAATGGGTTTGAGGATCGGTTCTGAATTGGTATATGACTAAAACAGTTTGTAAAACAGAAATGACAACAAGATCTGACAAACACGATAAACTGTTCAACAAAATTTATTTTTATGACAACAATCTGAAAAATAGAAATAATTTGAACAAGATGTTCTGTCATCACTTCATAAAGTTTCACATCTTATGTCCACAACGCAAACTCAGGCAAGCTGGACAGCGTTTCTTCATTCTGTGACTCTGTCGTTTAGAACAATTTGTAGGTAGAACAAACGCAGGTCTTTCACCAGTTTCCCTAATTTCTTGATCCCAATCATCAACCTTACTGGCACTGTTGGATGTTTGCTGGGAAAGAAGATCATTGCTCCAATCTTCATTCCTGCAGACGTATTTGTCTGATGCTGATCTAGCAACAGGCAATCGTAATGGTCTAATCTCGTAGTCCCAGTCCTCACTGATGCAGATGAATTGGTTGCTTGCCATTTCTGATGTGTTCATTTAGAATGCTAGAAGTGAAGTGATTGAACATGTGAAGAAGTTCCTTTTGTATACGCTGCGAAATGCTGACAATGGGTTCATTGCTTCTTTTTCTAGATTTCGAATTCGCTTCTCGTCAACCATCGACAAAAACTCAAACTTTTTGAAAATCGATACTTTGATTCAGATGGAATATGCAGAACAAATTTTCCATTGACTAGCTTCTCAATTTTAAGATCATGTTCGATTGGTGGTAGCTGGTCAACGTTCTTCAAAAGTTTTATGAATTTAGATTCTTTGGGTGTGTCTCCATCTTGAAACAGGAAACGTTCAACCATGATGGCAATGTGTTTGTGTCGAAATTCAGCGTCAACAGTGTCGTTTTCAGTCAACAATCGTACAGCTTGCTTCGAGACATTGATGCTTCCTTCCCTAATAGGCGTCTGCCTTTCTTGAGGTTCAACATCAGACTTCGTGTTCCTATTTCTATGATTAAGTCTAATCAGTTCGTCCAAAACTTGTTTCTGATACTTGTTTGGTTTCAGCCCAACCATGAACGTAGTCATAACTTTGACGTTTGCTGTGTCGCGTTTTGGTTTAGGAAGTTCAAGATGTTCCATCGAATGTCTTTCGTTTCGATCGTTGCCGTCCGCCCAGTTTCTGAATGTCTTATGTGTCTCGACTTTTGCTGTATCCCAAAGCGTAAAAGGTTTTCTCTTAAAATGTGCCATGTCGTACTCTCAACAAATGATTCTGTAAAACTGCGAGCGATCACTGTGGAAATTGCGTTTAAATACACAGGTTTTCAGCAGTATTATTAGAGTTAACAACTTTCTCAGTCATTTTGTTTGAAAATCAATGAACAATTAATATAACAAAACAAGTACGTTGGCAATAAAAAAACAACAGCTCGATGAACGGTTCAACAAAATTTATTTCTTAAAACAACAGCAAGGTATTGAAAATTAAATCTTTAAACAGATCATCAAATATTTCACGTTATTTACAATTTTACAGATCTTTCCTTCCACTTGTCATCATGACTCATACTTAGAGGTGGCCAAATGACAAAACTTGCATCGGAGTCCGACAACAATTGTTCCATCTTTTCGCACAACAAACGGCGATTCGTTAAACATTGCATTTCTATGATGTCGCAAGCAGAGCTGTGATTGTGTTTGCTGAGTTCTACCATAATGTTATCAACTGCGGGCAGAGTTTTCCAGGGCGCAAACCGCGTAATATTGTCAAACAATATCATCAGATACTTTTCGTCCACACTAGCTTGTTGTTGATCTGGAAATAAAGCACTTTGTGAACCATCTTCTATGGTCATTTTTTCAAAATCGTGTTGTAGGGAATAAGATTCCATCTGATCTGTAAATCCTTTTACTTTGGAAATCTTTGAAAGCTCAGAGGGAAGTGAACGAAATGTTAACAAGCTCTCCTTTAATAGGATTAGTCAATGTCCATTAATATTGCTCTCTCTCTTGACGAAATATCGGTATCCATATGACTTTCGCAGAGGTTACGAATTCCCTTATCTATTGCCATCGACAAAAGCTCAAACCGTTTGCCATTAGATTTTACAAAGTCTCTTCTTTGCTGAGAATCGAGAAGGCGATGGCAATTCAGGTTGTTGTAAAGTGAATGGTAAGCATAGGCGAGGATTTCTCTCGGAGTTATGTCGTCAACATGCGCTACCTGCAGGGCAACTGGAAACCAAATCTCAAACATGTTTTTCATAATTGTTTGACAGCTCCGAGGAAAGTCGTATCTCAGCTTGGTCAACTGCATGTGCGGAAAACCGATGTGTATAGCAATAGCATCGAGATCAAATGGTGATGTTTCCTCCAGGAAAAAACGTTGTAACGACCAGTAGTCTTTATCTTCTCTTGCGTATTGTTCAATGTCGTATCGGACCTTCTTCGCAGGTGGAGAAGAATTTTGGTCGGCGTTAGATAGCTTATGTTTCAGAGACATATCAGTTTGCCAAAATAACTGCTCTTGTCGAAAAATATTTCGTGAATGAACGTTATCTTAGAAGTAAAACTTTATACTATTCGTGGGTCATATTTGGATTATACATCATAATGAAGTAGTCATTTAATTTTCGAACGTTTGGACGATCAGTCATGTTGCTGTGTCTTCGTTGCATTTGGTGTAACGAGTTTACGCTCCGAGAATACTGTGTCGAGACAGGGAAGTTTGTCGAAGATGAGATAGATGACTTTTACATACTAGATGGAGGACGAATTTTTTGTCTCTTGTGTCTGATTCAGAACTTTGACGGATTGTTCGAAGAATAAAACTCAGATAAACTTTGTGGACCGTTTCATTTGAACATTCATTCTAGCAAAATGAAGAACGTCGTGGTTTCAATCGTTGGAAACATCGGAAGCGGGAAAACAACGTTTGCAAACAATTTGCTTACTGATCAAAACGGCTACAAATTCTTCCAAGAGCCAGTTGACGTTTGGACAAACATGAAGTCTAACAATCTGCTAAAGTTGTTTTATGACGAACCAAGAAAGTATTGTTTACCGTTTCAAATGACGGTTTTGGCTAGTTTTAGAAGTGTATTTTCCAAGATCACAAAAACATCTTCGGCCGATGTTATGACTAGCGTAAACTTCGTGGAACGAAGTCATCTCGATGGTCTAAAGGTGTTTGCCCCTTCTCTCGTTGAAGGAGGATTGATGAGTTCAGTCGAATTTGATACGCTTTCTTACGTTGCAGAGAGTATGTTCGACGAGAACGACAGAGTGGATGGATACGTGTATCTGCGAACTGATCCAGAATTGTGCTTCGAAAGAGTGAAATCGAGAAGCCGAGGCGAGGAATCGTCGCTAAACTTATGCTATCTGCGATCATTGAATGAAAAATATGAAGACTGGATGTTTAGCGAAGACCGTGGAAATGTTTTGGTTATTGACAATAACGTTGATCGATTATCGGAGCAGTATACATCCTATGCAAAGCAAGTGGACGAGTTTGTTTCCAAACTTTGTAACGAAACATGCAACAGATAAAAAATATAGTTAAAATGTTGATTCACTTTTTTAGTATTTATAGGTCAAACAATTTAAGTAGAATATCACTTCTAAAAATCAGGCAACATGTCAAACGCTCTTTTAACTGCTTCGATGGACACGACTGACGCTTTACCCTTGAGGAAAAGCAGCCATATGCTATTCGAAGATCGTTTGAAATCCTTCGACACTTGGCCAAAACAGCTTACACCTTACAAACACGATCTTGCAAAAGCTGGATTTGTATACACCGGCAAGTCTGACAGGGTTTACTGTTTTAATTGTCGAATCGTTCTACACGATTGGGAAGCTAGCAATGAGCCATGGAGCGAGCATGAAAAGTGGTCGCCGGACTGTTCTTACTTGAAGATCGTTGGCTACACCGAGCCTTCTGTCGGAGCTGTTAGACCAAACTTTGATGAGATCGACAATGGCAGAAAATCAAAAACAGCTACATCAAGTGGATTACGTTTTGGCGGACTAGGAGGCTTCGGAACAACCAGTGTGGGACAGAATAATCTTCCAGCTCAAACGTCAACATCGACATCTACTTCGACAATACCAACTGGATTTCGATTTGGCGGATTCGGAGGCTTCGGAACAACCAGTGTGGGACAGAATAATCTTCCTAATCAAACGTCGACAACGACATGTGCTTCATCCACAGGAGGGTCAAACTTTGCTACGACTACAGCTGCGACGACAACCGCTCAATCAATATTTCACTTCGGACCAATGTCGTCAACGCCACTTCCAACGTATTCAAACATACCAGCTGGTGCATTCGTTGGTAAAGCATTCGCTGGAAAAGGTGGCCAGTCCCATTTGTTCTGAGAAAGAGAGACGTTTATAATTTACTATTGCTGTTTTTGTTGTTTTGTACTATTTAAGAATGGTCTTGAATAAATTGTCATTCTAAATCATAACCATGTCTTACTCGTCAAATCAAACCTCTGATCTTGTTGACAGTATTCCATGCCAAAACAAGAACATGATCTTTTTTGAACAACGATTGAAAACGTTCGATACCTGGAACAAGCAGTTACGACCAGACAAATTCTCGTTGGCGAAAGCAGGACTTTATTATTCGGGGACTGCGGATGTTGTTTATTGCTTCTCATGCGGGCTAAAGTTGTACAGTTGGGAGACGAACGACGATCCACTGGTGGAACATGATAAGTTTTCAACGGATTGTCCTTATCTAAAAATCCTTGGGACTGACGGGGATATCGTGGGAAGAAGCAACTTCAAGCTAGGCGCATTTGGTCTACAAAGCCATTATAGACATAACTTCTGGGGCAAGTCGGCAAATTGTGGAGGAATTAATCAGTTTGGTTGACTTGAGATCGGAGAGGTACAAGAAACGATGAACGATTGTGTGTGTTTCAACGTTTTGTTTATTCAGATACAATAAATACAAAGAATCAAATGACTTCTTTGCTTGTTCTTGTTATGCCCCAGCTGCTCTTTGTCTCTGTCGAACGATCTGCAATCTCCTGCAAATAGATAGGAAGCGCATTGATCAGTTGAATGTGGTCAAATACTAAATCAAAATTTGTTCGAGAAATAATCGTCGACCGTCAAACGAAAATAGTAAACGATCGTTCGTTAAAACTTACCAGTGCTCGCATTCGTCGCATAGGACAGGCGTTATGGCTAGTGTGCATTCCTCGGGACAGTTGTGATCTTCATTCATCTCCCGCAGAAGGCAAGCGCATTCCCGGCACTCTAGATAAGTAGGAGTTCGACAAACTTCGCAGGTCCCGTATTTCATATGGTCAAAGATGTGTTGATTTTCTGCCATGGTTTCTGATGGTTAGAATAACTTTAAGTTTTCTAAGATGCTACATTGAGATTTTATACTCCTGTCTGCAGCGCCACCATGTCATCCGATTGGTTGACTTATCCAGTTTCGTAAATCAGGAGATCTTTGGAGTCATTCTGATTCTAGCACTCGAAGAGAGCAGTCGCATAATTTTGTCTTCCCTTGATAAAAACACACAACAACGATGAGCCGGTGTACGAGCGATTTGGCCGATCGTAGGAGACAAAGGAGAAAATGTTACATAGTTCGAAGACCAGATATGCTGCGAAGACAGAGTACACCGAGGAATATAGACTATAACATGCATAAGGAAATTGTTAACACGATCGAAGAAAGCAGGCGCTTTGAGAAAGAGTGTTTCGAGTCGATCAACAAACTGTTGATAGAAGAACACGAACTAGATCTTAAACTGCAAGAGCAGAAATTAAGGGCAGAATTTGAGATCGACATGGAACAAGCTGTCAGGAATGCTACGATTAAGGCAAGGCAAGACCTGATGACATGTCTTATCTGTACTGTCAACGAGAAAACAACGACTCTAGTGCCTTGTGGACATACGTTTTGTGGTGATTGCGTTATGACATGTCAACGAGAAAGAAACTTGTGTCCGCTGTGTAGAAAATGGATTGGACAAACTGTGAGGTCATTTCTGTCAGACTAGACACTCTCATATCGAAGAGATTTGAAAGATTGTATTTTGTAAATTGTATATGTTTAAATAGATTTAATTAAACGCATGAGTTTAAACTGTCATAACTACATCGCTGTTCGCCTCGACGTTTTAAAGAGAAATTAGTTGTCTCATAGAATAAATCTTGTTGAACGTTGAACGAGTTGCTTTACTTTATAATTGTGAAGGTTTTGAGTTGATGTTTTTTAATGAGATGTTTTACGATCTCAAAGTTATGCAATATTTAATACTGGTCGAACGATAGTTGTTTGCAAGTTTTAATTATTTAAGAAAATCTATTTAAACGGAATCAAACACAAAATTTATTCATTCGACTCCAGTAGTTTTGTCAGACAGAATTTTACATCATTCCTTGTCATGAAACGAAAGAGAGAGGTAATAACATTGTGGGATGCAGCTCAGGTGCATAAGCATAAAACGTTCAGGAAATGGATCGACAACATCAGACGATGCGAATATCAAATCGACGACCATCCGTGCGAACGATATTCGACAAGTGATATAGAGAACACTAAGATTCAAAAGCTTGATTCTGCTCCCGAAAAAGTGATAACGACTTTCATGGTTGGGCTGCGGCCTACGAAACACCAGAAACGAATCTTGAACGAGATGATCAAAGTCAACAATCACTGCTACAACTGGTGTAACTTCCTAGTGAAAGAAAAGGGTATGAAGCCAAACATGTACGATCTACAAAAGATTGTAACAAAGACAAACTCTGACAGTGTTCCTGCTGAGTATCGTATGAATGTCAATGATGACTGGTATTTTGACAACAAGATGAGCAACATCAAACTGACTTCGTGTAAGAACTATTGCGCGATGCACAAGGCTACTCGCAACCGTATGAAAACAACGAACGTGGAGCTTAAGGACAAATCGATGTCAACTCTAGAAGGAAGTTTTCAAATTCCACACAAAAAATACATACGACTTCTTAATGAGAGAGACAGTGATGATGTCTCATTTCGGAATAAGTACATCGCAATCATGAAACATAACTTCTTGTTTCAAAATGAAAGAACTCCGAAAGATGAAAAGTTCATCAAACTATCAAAGAAAGTTGATCGTCTTCCACCCATCGAACACGATGTGAGAATCACTAAGAGGGCGAATGGAAAGTTCATTCTCCAAATTCCATGTGATTCAAAGTACACAAGGCGACATTCAACTCCAAAGGATGCTATGTGTGGAGTCGATCCTGGAGGAAGGACGTTTGCTACAGTGTACGATCCGACTGAATGTATTGCTTACCAAGTCGGTACTGTTGAGGACAAAAAAAGTGTAATAAGAAAGCTTCACGATAAGATCGACAACACACAAGTGCATCTGCAGAGAGCAATCGAAAAAAATCAGCAGAAAGCCAAAGGGGAAAGAACAACACAGCTAAAGAAACTTCACTTGAAACTGAAAACATTCGTTGATGATATTCATCTTAAACTGTCTTCGCATCTAGTGAAAAATTATAACTACGTGGCGCTGGGGAAGATTGGCGTATCGTCGATAGTTCGAAAGGAACGGCCGAACCACCTAGCAAAAAGAGCGAATCGCGATCTATTGTGTTGGAGTCACTATAGGTTTCGGCAAAAACTGTTACATCGAGCAAATGGAACTACTTGTAACATAGTAGTTCAAGACGAAGCCTACACTTCTAAAACATGCGGAATGTGTGGTACAAGAAATAACAAACTTGGCTCAAGTGAAACGTTTGTTTGTGAGAAGTGTACTTTCGAGACTCATAGAGATGTCAATGGTGCTAGGAACATATTGTTGAAATCTTTGAAGATGCACCCATTTAAGTAACCGTTCATCATCCAGTTGGGGTCGATTCAAACCCATACTGGGTAGGAATTTCCTTAACCAATAAAATTGAGTTATGACTGAAAAATAAACAACAGAGTTGAGTTCATTTTGCCAACTTTGTCGTCCTAGCTCCCCCACCTGGCTTTCTATTGGAATTCATTGCTCAACTCACGCATGTTTAGTAGTAGGATTTTTAAAATTTGGTAATCATGGACACTTTCTAACGAGCAAGGTTTGCAATCTAACAAACAAGGTAGGCTGATTTGTGTCAACGTTCATGATGAAAAGTGACAACCAAACAAACACATCAATTCAGAATTCCGAATTTATTTTTTATAACATCACAGAAATTGAACAGTAGGTTGAGACAACGTTGTAGATGTTTCTGGTTTGTTGAAGGAAGCAACATGACTGTTTTTTATAACCGTCCACTTGTCTTCTAGAATCAATTGCTTGATTTGTCACGAGAGCACTACTCGAAAGCAGCTGCTATGATGGTAATTTTGGTAACTTCGTCGTCGGTGCATTTACTTGATGATTGTGTTTTATGAAACGGCAATGAGGACTGAGCTGATGATGAACGTCTAACGGTACATCTGTTTCAATCCAGTTTCTTTTGCGTTTTGCGCAGCAGTAGCATACAACTTCATCACCGATGTTGACGTAATAGAACCCAGCTTGCGCTATTCTAGTAATGAACGGTTTGTTTTCTCTGGGGAAATTTCGCAGTGTGGCTAATCTCAAAATCTCGTATCTCATCGAAATCTGCGGTGGCACTCGTTCACCATTAGCGAGTCTATCAATAATTACCCTCATAGGTTCCAATGTTTGAATATTTGATCCTAAAGAAATATTTCTGTCATTGCTCTTCGCTTGAGCTTCGGCGGTGTCCAATACTGTGCCACTCTTCCCTCCACATGCCCCTAACTGGGATGATTTATTTGGGCCGCTTTGTTCCATATTGCAATAAAACGATTTGTTTTTTGTATGTGATATAACCTTTCTCGTGAAAATCAAATGATCAAGTTAGTAAAGATGGTCATATTTATTCTTAATAATTTGTTACAAACAATATTGAAACGACAAGTCATACTGTGGTGATGAATTGTGACTGAGGTTCTCTGACGGTTGTCGGTAGGTAAACTCGATTCCCGTTCTCTAGGAAGTCCCTTAAGACTTTGGACTTTCTAATTGATTCCCTCGTCGATGGACGATCGGAGAGAAACAACGTTTGCAAAATTCTTAAGACATGCAAAAAGCACATTTTTGTGGAAGTTGATATTAGATGGGGAACGATAGATTTGCTAAAATATGACAAAACACATTTACAATTTCAAACATATTTAATATACAAGAAAACTAGTTTGTGAATTTCATTGCAACTATGTCATGAACAACTTCTCTACAAAATCCGCAACGTTCTCCCATTCGTAGAGCACATGAGTTACAAAAGCAGTGTCCACACGGTACCAACACCACGTTTTTCTTCTCAGTGTAACAAATGACACAAGTTTCGAGCTCTTCCTTTTGTCTCTCCATTTCTCTTCGAAGTCGGTTTTCATTTTCTTTAGCTTTCTTGATCTCTTCAGCCCGTTGCAGAGAGGCGAGTTTGTCCATTGCCCGACGATGCAACGTAGCGGCCATCTCCAAATGTTCAATGAGCTCAACGAATGTTGTATCCAACGACAAACTCTTATAGCTGGCTGACATCATAGCTTTTTCAGAGTATTGAGATTTCAAAATGTTCAAGTTCCGTTGCAGTAACACACAGTCAAAGTTTCTGTCGATTGTCTTCGTAGAACTGGTGTTAGCTGACGTTGAAGAAGCATTCTTCGAAGGACGACTGTAAGGCTTCGATCGACGATTAGTTTTCGAAACCGATGGTCTGACATTGGTGAATGTTTGCGATGGTTCATCAGAATGAGATGGCGATGCTGGTGGTATGATGTCAGGAAGATCTTCCACTTCTTCTAGTACGTCGATGACATCGATGTCTTGATTTGACGATCGACTGAAGCTAACTATCCTTGAAGACATGATTAATTCAGAGACCTCAGAAAATTTGATGTTGCTTCTTCAACAGCTAAACTGCGAATGACCAACTCTTCTAAATTTCTTCAACTATCAAAAATTGACAAATGATCTGATTGGCTACTCAAAGTTTTGGCGCGAAAGCAGTGTCTTTCCTAGAGAGATCGTCATTCTGACTTTAGACACAGACCAGAACAGTCGCAAAATTATCGCTGCTCTTAGAATCATACCAACATGCTCGTCGAACGACTTGAATCACAAGTATACAATCCAGAAACTGGTGTTACAATGCCGTTTCAAGGTAGGTCGAAGAGAAAGAATGAAACTTGTTACGTATTGCGATGAAAGTCTATTGTTGAAATGTCATTGACTTCATGTCTTTCTTTGGAACTCTGCTAATAATGTGATATTTCTTATAATTTCAGCCAACAACTTTGACTATCTCGGATTGTCGATAAGTCTAAGCATAGACGACCCAACGATTGATGCTTTGGTAGTCCAAATAGAACGTTCGGCTGAAACTTACCAAGATGTGTTTCGTCAACTGACCAAGAAGCAACGAAGGAGCAGGAGGAAGCAAATAGGTAGAGTAACGAGATCAACCTGTGTCAGAGAATTAAGAAATCGAACTGTCAGATTGTAATAACTCTATTTGTTGGTCGAGATGACTGAGTAGCTATTTACTTGTTTGGTTAACACAACAAGAAAAAATAAATTTTGTTGAAACGTTATTGCTTGTTAGTTGTGATTTCACATTGTCCATCCCAATTGGTAACTAAGAATTAAGATGACACATTTTTAATATTTAAGAAAAAGTTATATTGATGTATATCGGGGAATTGCTGTTCCTCATAAACAGAGCTTGCTCAATGAGATCGACAAAAAATGAATCAACCGTCGATTGTTTCGTTTCTCTTTCACCTGAGAAACAGCAAACATATGACTCTGGAAAGCTGATGTCTTTTGTCTCTATCTTTGCAGCTTCTCCGGAGCATCTCACTTTTGATGTGTCGATCAACTCTTTTTGAGAATCTCTGTTTTGATGTGCCGATCAACGTTCTGAAATTGTAAAACTGATTTCTTTGTTTCCGTCTTCGGAGTCGGAGCCGTAGAATATCAGTTTCAATGTGTCGTTCAATTGTTCTTTTTGATTTTGGTTGTCTCCGTCTTCGCAGCTTCTCCAGAGAATCTCAGTTTTGATGTGTCGATCAACGATCATCTCAGTTTAGATATGTCGTTCTTTCTGATCTTTCCGATATTGTGAAACTGATATTGTGATTTTTTGTCTCCTTCTTCGCAGCCGGAGCCGAAGCAGCTTAGTTTTGTTGTGTCGATCAACTTTTTTTTCTGATCTTTACTGAATTTGTAAAACTGTCTTCGCAGCCGGAGCCGGAGCATCTCAGCTTTGATATGTCGATCAACTCTTCTTTATGATCTTTCTGATTTTGTGAATCTGATTTCGTTTGTCTTCGTCTTCGCAGCTTCTCCAGAGAATCTCAGTTTTGATATGTCGATCAACTCTTCTTTCTGATCTGTCTGAATTTGTAAAACTGTCTTCGCAGCCGGAGCCGAAGCATCTCAGCTTTGATATGCCGATCAACTCTTCTTTATGATCTTTCTGATTTTGTGAATCTGATTTCGTTTGTCTTCGTCTTCGCAGCTTCTCCAGAGAATCTCAGTTTTGATATGTCGATCAACTCTTCTTTCTGATCTGTCTGAATTTGTAAAACTGTCTTCGCAGCCGGAGCCGAAGCATCTCAGCTTTGATATGCCGATCAACTCTTCTTTATGATCTTTCTGATTTTGTGAATCTGATTTCGTTTGTCTTCGTCTTCGCAGCTTCTCTGGAGAATCTCATTTTTGATGCGTCGATCAACTCATCTTTCTGATTTTGTGAAACTCGATCGACTCATTTTTCTGATTTTGTGAAACTGATTTCTTTCGTCTCCGTCTTCGCAGCTTCTTGGAGAATCGCAGTTTTGATATGCCGTTCATTTAATCTTTCTGATTTTCTGAAACTGATTTCTTTTGTCTCCGTCGGAGAATCTCAGTTTTGATATGTCGATCAACTCTTCTTTCTGATCTTTTTTTTTATTTTGTGAAACTGATTTCTTTTGTCTCCGACTTGTCGATCAACGTTCATCTCAGTTTAGATGTGTCGTTCAATTGCTCTTTCTGATTTTGATACTGATTTCCTTTGTCTCCGTCTTCGCAGCCTCTCCAGAGAATCTCAGTTTTGATGTGTCGATCAACTCATCTTTCTGATTTCGTGAAACTTCTTTTTTTTTGTCTCCGTCTTCGCAGCCGGAGCATCAAAGTTTAGATGTGTCGTTCAACTATTCTTATTATCTTTGTTTCTATTCGGAAAAGATTCAAACATGATTAATGAGATCATGTTAGAGCTTCGAAGCATAATAAGCTTCTCTCTTCTCCGCGCTGTCTCCGGATCCGAAGGATTGTTTCGTTGGTTCCAAGTGAGAACAGTTTCAACTTCATAAAAGATCTTCAAATATGCTACTAAGATGAATGAAAGAGAACTTTGACTGATCAGAAAATTGCTACCAATGACATGAGAAATCTCGTCTCCTCTCCGTCTCCGAAGCCGGAGCCAAAGGATAGTTTCGCTGGTTCCAAGAGAGAATAGTTTCACGATGTTCATTTTACAAGCAAGAACAGAGAAACGATTGTATAATCATTTTAATTGTTTTACAACTGAATCTCATATATTAGAGTACACAAAGACTTTTCTTTCAGTTTGATTATAGTTTCAACCATGACCAGGTCTAACCCTAACAAGAAAATAATTTGTGACTGTGGAAAACAATTATCGTTGAAGAACAAAGCTAGGCATTACAAGTCGAGAAGGCATATTCGGTGGGAAGATCCTTCACGGGTAGAATCAAAGAAACTAAAACCGCAAAAGACAAAACTAGACAAAGCAAAATTAAAAGAAGAAACAAAAGGCTTCCTGTTTTCCTGCTTGTGGAAACGATTTATGAAGTATCCGCTGTGCAAGAAGATCTGGAGACAACAGTCTGAGATAACAGGATTTGCGATTGGCAATGAATTCGATCATAAGCCTCGCTGTCAAGCTATTTTCAAAACGAAAGAAAAGATGGGTTTCAGAGCCTTTAAAGAGTTGCTTAAATCAATGCGGATACGTCAACCCTATAGCTTAAAGCGATGCAGGAACGTTAGAGTATCGCTTAGAAGGATCACTAATCGGGACAAGTTAGCAATGGTCAGAGGATTCCCTTTATCGGATACTTCGACTGTGTATCGAGCTGCGAAGTATGCTAACAGCAACGAAAAAATAGACTATAATCTACCAATTGCAAATACGATCGCTAGACACAATCGCTCTCTCTTCGAGAAAGCCTTCAAGTATTATGCAGAACTGGCATAAACAGTTTGTTCAGCTAATAAATGATCAACCTTCTAATAAGATATTGTTGATCCTAGGATCGATGAAACGTTTTCCTGCCTTCAAAAGAAGAGAACTATTGAAATCATCGAACGAGCTAAACAGTATTTCGACTTTTAACTTTTATTTTCTTACACACAAGATGTGAAACTATATGCATAGTTATGTAAATAAAGATTGAAACGAGCAATTGGTAGCTATCTTGGTTTTATGATTGTGTTTCCAACTGATTCACTTTTTTTTCTAGTGACAGATAAAAAGGTTTATAGAAAGAGAGAGTAACGACATTGGCTACGCATCCAAGTGTCGAACTATCTCTTTCAAAAAACTCCTTTCACATTGCTGGAGTTCGTTGGTCATCGTAAGAGTTGGATAAGTATACACGGCTTATCAGATTGTCAAATAAAGACTAAGTAACGTTATAGTCAAAATTTATTTTGTTTATCAAAATGATTACAACATAAGTCTCTCCTTGCACCCCATTTTAGAACTGTGTTTTTTCGTTCCAAGCTCCCCCTACTGACTTTTCTATTGGAATTCATTGCTCAACTCATGATGGTTTAGTAGTGCGATATTTTAGATTTGGGAATCATCAGATAAGTTTAAAAGTTTAATTTGATTTATGTTAATCATTAACTGAATGAAAGTGAAAAGCCTAAACTGTCTGGGATTTTCAGTTGTAGTTCGACATGTTCGAACAGATTCAACTTTTACTAACTCATAAGGTATAAGAAAATAATATCAATAACACAAAGACGTGATAAAGTTTCAATCAAAATTTATTTTGTTCATCATATTTTGTTACATCTGCCTCTCCTCGTACTCCACTTGGAGCGCCCAGGATGAAAATGTTAGTTTATATACATCAGAAGGTTGAAGTTCATCAATTTCTGAGTCCCAGTCTTCTGTCAAACAGCAGTAAACATCTGAGGCAAAGACTTTCCTCCCCCAGCTTACATTCATGTTCAACCTTGTCACTGTCTGTATCTCGTTATCCCAGTCTTCACTGAGGCAGACGTAACGATCCGACATGGTTCTGAAAAACAAAAGAAATATTTTGTTTAGAAGCAGTTTCATCGTACGACTCGAAGCGAAAACTTCAATTTACATTCTCGATCAATCGATCTGAAGAAACATTTACTTAAAGTGTTACCTACTTTGCTGATATAAGAATAGTAGATCAGATATTGTTGATGAAATTGGTGTGGAGCTGCTATTACTAGTAAGTTCGAATGCCAGATGCGAAATGACACAAGTACACCTAGAACAGACTTTTATACCCCTGTAGGCGGACTAGCCTACAGGCGGACTAGCCTACACTAGTCTGGAATAAGCTGAACAATTGTCAATGTTAGTTCACAAAATCATTTTCACATACCTAGTAAAATTCAGTCAAGTCAGGATACATGTTCTTCATCTTTGGCTTCCATTTAGGTTTGTCCACGTTGTTAACTTTCGCCAGTGTTGATTTAGGTCTTTCTCCAAGATCATTTTTCACTGTCAATCTCAGCACTCCTTTTCCAACATGTTGGCAGTTGTTAAGATTATTGCCCGATTGTCTAGGTCTACTCCAAACATACCCTCGACGAGCACAGAATTGTCTTAGACACTGCTCCGTCTGCCTTTTCTCAATTTCAGCAACAGCCCAGTTGTTGTTGATTTTGTTCGTGGAGTTTCCCATATCTGTTAGTGCAAGTTAGTGCAAGTTGTAAGTCTACTTTCTTCAAGAGCTAAACAGAGAATGAACTGTTTCAATCATGTGTCTCCTCAAATACTCAGAGAGTGGCGGGAAACTAGAGACCAATCATACATCGCTGACAAGACATTTTTTAGAACAAGTAAAGAAACAAACAAACAAACATACTACAGTTTAAACATTTTTATTATATGCAATCAAGGAGCTCTTCTAACCAGAGTATGTCCACCATGATCATTTGAAATTATCTCAAAAATTCTCCATCGATCTTGACTCAGTGTGTTTGGTCCCGTGTTTGGCTTGCGATTTGCAAAGCAAATCACAGTCGGAATCTTCTCCAAAACCTTGCTAGTACTGTGATACTTGCTTGAAAACACTCTTCCGTTTTTCAAGTTTTCAATGATGCTGTAATTGATGTGACCGACCGTTTGTCTAGAAAAGTCAAACACGACATATTTTTGATCTTGGATAACCATTGCTATGTCTTGGCTGCGACCGTTCTCCAGTTTGATTCCATCTAAATTCACGAACCACTCACCAAGAAAAGACTTGCCAGTATTCCCTTCACTGTCAAAAAACCACCAAACTGTCCTACTGTCGTCGTAACGTTCGATAAGTTCGACAGCAGTTTTTTGCCACCAACGCAATTTGGTCGACATTGCAATTTCAAATCTGCGCTGAAGTTGATTCTGCTTGTTCTCTTTGTTGAATATCTGCTCAAACACTCTTCGTTCTGATGCTGGAATCTGAGATGGTACTATGTCACTCCAGTCCAGTTTGTATAACCCACTAACTTCTCTGGCGTAATGATGAGCCTTCCAACGTGTACTAGCCAAAGTCGTATGAAAACCTTGAACAAATGCTCGCACGTCATCTTTTGTTACAGACTTCATGTCGTCTTTTAAACTCACTGACAGTTTAACTTCGTCGACCTGTTTGACATCTAAAGTTTGAAGAAAGTTTCTGAATTCATCGACAGTCTGTTTGTCTTTCATCCTGATCACACAACGAGTCTGCGAACTGATTGCAGCTGCTCCAAACGGTCGACTGTATGCTGATTCATTCATCATCTCCCACTCGTTTCCAACAGCAAAACTGTCTATGCGTTTACAATGCTTTTTAAAAGCCGAACAAATCTGATACTTGACGTTTCTCTCGAAGTAGCGATCTCCGTGTTTAGTCTTTCTAGCTATGTTGTTTTTCCACGAACAGTAGAAAACTGAGCCTTGTTTGTTAGATTTAGAATCTGCACCAACATCTTGTTTTGTCGAAGCCATCGATGCTCGGTGTCGAGCTGATTTCAAATGTTTTGTTCTGTTTTTCTTCATGAAGTTTGCACCACATTCACAAGTAACGATTGTGAGTTTGTTTAGAGTTGACATTTTTGCGACTGTTCTCGACAACGTCAAATTCAAGAATGAACCTTCACTTTTTCCACAATTGCAAATATGTTCAGTCCTTTGTTTTTGCTTGTTTTGTTTTTCTCCCCTCCGCATTCAATCGGGCTTGGGACCGACAACAGTTTAATCAGACACTGTTGGCTGCGTTAGAGAAAAACAAGACATCTCTTATTTTTCCCCACGTTCAGCACGGCTTTTTGGCTGAACGTGAAAAGCTGTCCATCTGGTGACTGATCACTTTTCTTGTTTGCAACTGAATCTCTCTGTCTTCTCAGACTCTTCTCGAGCTAGAGCCTGTCGAGACTAAGACATTCAATTAACAAACGAGCTTCACGATCAGCCACCTGGTCGAAAGCATTCACATAAGACAGCTTCGACGTACATTTCTTCTAGCAAGCTAAGAAGCAGTAACGTCGTAGCTTCTCCTAAATGCAGAGTCAAACGTCCGAAGTACATTACGGTCCGTTTGCTCAAGTATCATCACTCGACAGTCAATTCTCTTCTCTAGGAAGAGCAGCACTGTAGAGTTGATGCATCCTACTGATCTGTTTCATATTGTCTGAACAACAAGCACTTCTCATTGAGAGCAGCTTTGCCGAGCGACAAAGTTAGGCCGGGATACGTCCAGTCATGCAGAAAGACAGCGCACTATCTTTCATAATAACATCAAAAACAACGATCAATTCTTCTAACAAAGTTAGAAGCAGCATCGTGTTTTGAGCCTACCAAGCAGAGTCAAACGTCCGAGGTACATTACGGTCCGTTTGCTCATTATCGTCGCTCGATCGACCACTTCTTTGGTTAACAAAGCAGAATCGCCGAGCTGACGAGTCCTAACATGCATGAATCGAACTCCAGTGTTCGTTCAATATCATAGCACAACGATCAATTCTCTTAGCAAGTAAGAGCAGCACCGTTGAGCTTATGAAACTAACACAGTCCTGTCGTGGTGGAAGACACCTTCTAGAAGAAAAGCTGTCATTCCAAAATAACAGAGCTCTACAATCATTTCTTCTTGTTCAGAAGCAGAATTGCCGAGCCTTGCAAAGCAGAGACGATCGTCCGATGTACATTACGGGTGCCCGACCGCTCATCTAACATCGCTGAACGAGCATTTCTCTTTTTAGGAAAGAGCAGCAACGTTCAGCTGATGTGTCCTACTTGGTCAAAACTTGATCACAAAAAGTATCGGACAAGCTTGGGCAAGCTTAACTGACAATTGTCGATCGATGAAATGATAACTTGCTACCACTCCAGCACCTGCATTCGCAAGTCCGCTCGATTTACTCTTCAAGTAAAGAGCAGAACAACTGCAAGGCTCTCTTTTGCCAACCACAAGGATTGACCAAAGAGTAGTCGATACTCTCGACAGCTGAGATACACTCGAAGCATTGAGAGTCGTCAGATCGACCAGCGAGTCAGTGTCATTGTACAGCCAGAAGAAAATAATTCGTGCTGATCAGGGGGACGATCGGCCACACGTTCTTCTGTTCGTGTTTAGGAGGAGGCCGACCCGCCCTACAGCAGTACGCATATGTATGACACCTCTCACTTCTGGTGGACCCCTTGCAATTGCCGAACGCATTAAGACGTTCTCGATAGGATCGAGAAGTCAAAGTAGCCAAAGTGATGACAGTTACCAGTCATCGACCGAAATTCTCAGTGAGAACCTCGGACAGCTCAATCTGCCTTGAACAATTTTTTGAGCAGAGTAGCTCCTAGCAGTCAGTCCAAAAAATTGTGGCAGAGAGAGGCAGAATATTGCGTGCAGAAGTTTATATACCCCAGCATGTAATGCATTATTCACTCAGCCAATCAGAATCGAGGGATACAATGCATTATTAAACTCAGCCAATCAGAATTGAGGGATGCATATTTTTGTAATGCAACTTGTAAGACAGCCTATCTTGCGAAAATGATCAACTGATACTAGGCTAGCTGTACTGACAATTAAATGCTCTTACTGACAGAAAATGCTGTTCTTAATAAATCGAGTGAGAAAATATGAAACCACATCATACTGTCTTACAGTAGGTACTGTTTTTGCAAAAATGATAAACTGATACTTGGAGAGCCGAACTGACAGAAAATGCTCTTACTGACAAAAAAATGCTGTTTCTGATAAATTGAGGAATAGCAAGTAAGACAGTAAGACACCACATCATACTATCTTACTTCATGACTTGTTTTTGCAAAAATGATAAACTGATACTTGGAAGGTCGAACTGACAGAAAATGCTCTCACTGACAAAAAATGCTGTTACTGATAACTTGAGGAACATCGAGTAAGATAGTAAGACACCACATCATACTATCTTACTTCATGTATCGTTTTTGCAAAAATGATAAACTGATACTTGATGGACCGAACTGACAGAAAAATGCTCTTACTGACACGTCATACTGTCTTACTTCATGTATTGTTTTTGTAACAAAATGATAAACCGATACTTGGTGGGTCGAACTGACAGAAAATGCTGTTACTGATAAATTGAGGAGTAGCATGTAAGACAGTTAGACATCTTATGATACTGTCTTACAGTATGTACTGTTTTTGCAAAAATGATAAACTGATACTTTGTGGACGAAACTGACAGAAAATGCTCTTACTGATAAATTGAGGAATAGCAAGTAAGACAGTAAGACATCTTATCATACTGTCTTATTTCATGTATTGTTTTTGTAAAAAATGATAAACCGATACTTGGAGGGTCGAACTGACAGAAAATGCTCTTACTGACAGAAAATGCTGTTTCTGATAAATTGAGGATATCGTAAGATAGTAAGACACTGCATCATACTGTCTTACAATACTGTCTTACAGTATGTACTGTTCTTGCAAAAAGGACGAAACCGACAGAAAATGCTCTTTGGGTAAGATAGGCTGTCTTACTAGAATAGCGATGCATATCATCGAAGCTCAGCTGTTTGAACTCAGTGACATGTATGCAGTACTGTTTGTCGGAACGTTGATTTGTTAAATAGGAACAGACTTTTGATTGTCGATGGTCGCATCTTGTAGTCCTGGTTTGTCGTACCCCATATATCTTTTCCACCGAGTTTGTTTTACAAGACGAACGACAAAAATGCATTTTGAATTCAGACCTATCTTGTGAAAATGATCAACCGACACTAGGCTGGCTCTTACTGACAAAAAGCTACCACTGACAAATTGAGGAAGATCGAGTAGGTCTGAATTGAAAATGCGCTTTTGTCGTTCGTTTTGTAAACGAACTCGGTCGGAGCTACAGGTTGCGACCATCGAGAATTAGAAGTATGTTGCTATTAATGAAAATTTTGATGAAATAACGACAAAGGCACTTCATTGACGAGGATGCAATATAGCCTGTGTGCCCGCCTAAGCTAGATAACAGTCGCTAATCAGGTTCAAAGGAGGCACAGAACCTTCACGTTTTATACTGTTATGCTCTCGGCAGTCCATGCCAATGTCGTATCATCACTGCGTACGAGGCGACTTTCCCTTAGTGTCCTAACCGCAGCCCGTCACAGACACTAAGAGTCGAGCTAACGCCACCTAGTTTCGCCTCGCGGTTTCATATGTTTACAGTTCAAAAAGCTAGTGTAACCTGTAGTTCAAGTAAGATTCACGTATGGTAACGTTTCATTTCGCAGTAAGGTAACAAACTTTAGTCTGTCGATGGTCGCAACCTGTACTTGTTTGCAGATTGCGTCCATCGATAGGCAAAGGCTTGTTACTGTACGAGAAACCAAATTCATTTCATGCGATTGAACGACAAACTCATTTTAACTTTCAGACTTGTTCGTTGGGACTGACCATCGACAATTAAAAGCATGTTACCATGTGTTAAATCTAACTTGAGACTACAGGTTGCCACCATCGTGAAGGAAAAGTATGTTCCTATATGACAAACTGATTTTGATTCTGAATGGCTGAGATAGACTAACGTTTGTGACAGTATGAGAAATCCAAGATTTTACTCCAGATCTATCATACCTATACATCGTATGCAGTGAGCTCATTCGCAAGTGAAAGAACGACACTGCACAAAATGAAACTCTGAACAGATCATATTCAGATACTTAAGTTGGATGAATGGTTGTGGCTATCGAGGAGAAAGAAGTATTTTGATGTTATGAGAAATCCAGATTTTTGGTCCAGATTTATCATACACTATACATCGCATGCAATGTGCTCGTTCATCGGTCCGGTCAGCAATTGAACGACACATTGTGCGACAAAAATTGAACTGAAAACTACAGTTCAAGTGGCTTTTCAAGTTTTTGGGATCAAACTGTTTTGCAGTCACAAAAAAAGAGAACGCCCTGTCAACAACATTTGGCTGCTTTTACGAGCCTGCACATTCATACATCTTCATTTATTGGTTCACTCTCTCTCCCCATCGAAGAAAAAAATATGCAAACAAGCAATAAACAAGTCACAATATCTCTGTGTCTTTGTAATCTCAAACACCCTGTAACCGTCACTTTCTCTGAGAGGATAACAAGAAGAACAAGACATTGAGATCATTAAATCAAACTTGATCAGTTTATCATATAGAAAACGATGTGTCGTGAGATGTTCTGTGGAGGTAGGCTTCTGTCACCTCTTTGCCTGATCTGAAAGCAAATAAGAAGACAGCTCAAACAAAATCTACTCGGTCGATCAAATTCTTTTTGGCAATGAGCACATTTTCACAAAACAGCTGTTTGAATTTGACTAAAATGAAATTATCGCTAGCTTGTAACAATTTGAGTGTATCCGTCGCGGTTAACACTATTAGGACAACGACATTTTTCTATGCATATCAGATTCACTTCTTCATATTTGATGCTTCTTAGCTGATTATTAAAACTCAAAATACACTGATTTGTGAAGAACGATTTCAAATGAATACAGGCTGTACATTCAGAGCCCCGTGTTACGCTTTGCACTCTAAACATGTCGTGATAATAGTTACTTTGTCGTACTGGTAAGCAGCACAGACACATGTTTACAACCGAGTTTAACAAATGACATCTCCTTAAACATTTTGTACCTTCAAAATGCTGTTCTACCAAACATGACTGTGTGCATCAGCTTGCTGCTTCCAATCATCCCAGCACTGTCTTGTCTACTCGATATTGTTCAAAAATCTGAAAACATCGAAACTTTGAGTTGCACGTAAATAGAATCTGATTTCAGGCAGTTAACAATAGTTTGATGATTTTGGTTCGATTTTTCTATGCATCTCAGCTTCAGATTTAGTTCTTCATATTTGATGCTTCGCAGCTGATTATTAGAACTCAAATTGCATTGACTTGTGAAAGATGATACTTAAACTTAATAGCTTAAGCTGAATAAAGACTACACATTCAGAGCTCATTGTTAAACAATGTACTCTAAACATGTCTTGAGAATAGCTAGTTTGTTGTACTGGTAAGCAGCCCAGAAACATGTAAGTGAGTTTAGCAAATGACTTATTTTAAAACAGTTTGTACCTTCAGAATGCTGCTGCTATCAATCATGACTGTGTGCATCAGCTTCCGATCACCCCAGAACTGTCTTGTCTGCTTGACATTGTTTAAAAATCAATCTGAAAAAAGTCGAAACTTTGAGTTGCATGTAACCAAAATCTGAGATCAGGCTTTTAATGTCACAAAAGTGCTTTGTCATAAACTGATTTATACATGAAACTAACTCATTTTTGGCCGGTAAAGGTTCTACCTACCCGACCCTGGGTGAATCGACCCAGTAAGTGATCCACAAATATGGAATGTCTCAAGTTTTCATATATAGTATCCACCACAAAAATTGACATTGCAACTGGTTTGAAATTAGTTTATAATCATAAAAGGGAGTTAATATCACAAAAGATTTGTTACAGTCTGCAGCATTTATGCCGTAAAACAGCCAAAAATGACACCTTTTATTTGTTACATGTTTCATGTTAAGCTGTGTGTTGTGAATGCGAATGTTCTAAAAGCCTCTTTGATCAGCCTTAAGGAGGATTTATCTTAACAAAACTTTTGACATATAGATGCTAGATTTCTAGTACGTATTGTTTCTGTGTTCCTGAACAGTACTCTTACCAGCTCAGCTTGTCTATTGTTGATTTTCTCTTAATGGCATTCTGTCAGTCTTCGAGCAGAACACAACAACTTCATAGCATTTGCTGAAGCAACAACCCTCTGTTCCACAACTTTTGATCATTTCGACTTCGTCTCGTATACTCAACATCTTTGTTGCACAGCTGAAAATGATAAATCATTTGAGTTTGAGTAATGATGGTTATCATCTGATTGCATGCTAGTGACAAAGAGTGTAAACTAATAAACTGAAGATAGGCTGTACATAAAGATGTTCCTTGTAGTTACATCTTTGTGAAAGCATATCTCCATCGAGATTTTGATTCAATATGAAGAGATGTGATTTAAAAGTTAACAGATATTTGTTTTTGTGAGAAATGAGTGCCTCTGTCAGATAACTGAATGTGCTGCCTACATAGCTAAAGCTTACCTTGAACGACTTCAGTTAGAAGCTATCATCATAAACAGGTCTGCAAAGCAAAGTCGTGTACAGCACAGGAATAGTGGTGATCTTTTTGTTTAAACATTCAAGCAAGTTGGAAGCCTGTCAACTTAGTTCTGAAAAAAAAACACAACATACTTGATGTTCTTGCTTTTTGGAACAAGTCAAAAGATGATTTTTGATAGTACATTTACTTCGAAATTCAAAAGTGAATCTCATTAAACAAATTTTAAAAGCAAGCTGTATTTGTTAAACTCAGATCCTTTTCGCTGTGTTTACCTCTATGAGTGACCAGTTTCATGATAAAATTGCTCGCTAACTTGTTTGTAAAATTTTGTGAGTCTATGAAAATAAAAACATCTTACTAGTTCATCTTGTCTGCTTGTTTATATCAGCAAAACAGCCATTGTGACATACTGCCAGTATTCAAGCTCATCAGCTTCATAGTACAATCATGTCGATTCAGCTCCTGAAATGTTGCACAAATCGTTTTTTAAATCCTAGTCGATCATAGTAAAGTAAACTGTTATCTTACCATCAAAAGATTTTTACTAAACATGGTAGTTAAGAATCGATGCAATTTCGGTGCTTTGATGTATCTACCTTACTAGCGTTTACATTAAACGTTAGGATCCTGATTTGTAAGTGCAGATTGTATAACTGTTATTGTAAGAAAATCCTGCTAAAGCTAGTTTTAAAAAAAGATCATACAGACTGTTAACGTTTACCTACTGGTAGAAGCTTGTGCTTGTCTTCCAATGCAGACATTCAGCTCTCATCTTAGAATTCTAGTCACAATAAACAGTTTACTCACCATTGTTTTTTTTGTTTTACTAATTATGACATTTGATACACTTTCAGTACTTTGCAAGAACCTATCTAGCATTCAGTACTTTGCAAGAATCTATCTAGTGAGATAATTTCTTACTGCTTGAAACTGAACGATGTGACTCTGATCTATAGGTTCAAAGATTGCACGATCACTATTGTTAGAATTTCCAATTTAACAAAATGGGTACAAATTTTAAGACGCATTTGCATATACTTACCTGTCTAAGCTTTTTGTTTTCAAACACCGGCAATCAGCTCTCCTTCTAGTAGCCAAACATTCCACAACATCAAGCAACCTGAAAAAAATGAATCAATCTAAATCAGATCTGTCGAAACAATTTTGATGTCGAGCTTCGACAAATATTCACTTGTCATTGAAAATCTACGCAAAAAACATTCTTTAAAAAATCAGAGCTTCAGTCTTCGTGAATTTGTTACTGAAAAATATTTTCAACGATCCCTGGTGGTCTGGGTACGATCAGAGTCAAATGCATATGTAAAGCGTACGAAAACGTACAGCTGTCGTCCTAAATCAATGAAAAAAAATTCTATAAAAAATCTGGAACTTCAAACATCTAGCTAGAACACTGAGATTGCTTAGGCTTCGTGAAATTATTACTGAAAAAATATTTCAACGATTGCCGTGAGCCTAGGATCGATCCGGGCAAAACGTATGCAGATCGTTACTGAACGTCCAAAAAAACAGAAAATCAGTTTAAATATCTTCAAAAAATCGCCAGCAAGTCATTTTTTGAGCTAGACCTGCGACACGGGTATTCCTTTTACTCAGAAAAATTTGATCTACACGATGGCAGTGGTTTCAGAATTTTCGCAGACTCGCGGCCGATTTTGAAATTCCAAAATAACGAAAATATCTCGACAGAAATTCAAAATTCGGGTCTAGTAATATGAAGGCTGTGTTTTCTGAATGAATTCAACAAACAATTTCACAAACTGGCCGAGAACAGAGCCGAGAACAGAGCCAGAACAGAGCGAAATCTATTTTTTCCAAGATGGCCGCCATAACGAACGTCTGCTTGTTAACAGAAAAAGCTCGGATTTCACAAAATGTACCGAACGAATCGGTCTCATAAATTTATCACAGATAAAGAACAAGTTTACAATGCGTTTACTCACATTTGTTTGCTAAATCCTTCCAATAAATCCTTAATTTCACTAAAAAACAACCCCAGTCTGTCCCTTCACAAACATTTCAAACGTACGCGCTTTGCGACTCTCCAAGGCCGATGACGTCACGAATCATTTTCAGAAAAGAAGCTGTATGGGCAGCCTTTTGCACAATAGTAACGTTTTCGCGGTAGTCTGAGAAAACGGAATTGTGGAAAATAACGCAAACTAGCCTATTTTGTTTGAGCAGATGAATCAAAAAGGATTAATCATCGAGTAGCCCACCTGTAAGAAGTTTTTACCGCATGAATTTATGTGAAATAAAACGGAAACAGGCGAAAATACACAAACGCGAGTCCTTGTAAGACTGGTAAAATAGGTATCGGAGTTTCATCTGCCGTTTGTTTTCTACTGAATAAAAACTGATGAAACTTTCCAAATTTGTTGCTCTGAGGTAGCGCTACACAGGCATAGTTTTACTTTCAAAAACTTTTGTCTATATCCTGCAATATCACTCAAATACCGAGACCTGTTTTTCAGTTTTCAAGACCCGACCGGGTCCTAAAAAATTGTCATTAAAATTTGATCTTACAATGTTTCTGAGCTGTTTTGATTGTTAAAATTGGTTGGAAAATGTGTGGTACACATGAGCAAATGCAACTGATGTGTTTAGAATGAACTATGTTGTAGAAACACGGAAAAATGCCTGATTTTTGTTTGAATTTCGGACCAAAATTTGCCGAAAACCTAGCCTCCAAGTTTCATCTGTGGAAACGGCTCTTATCAACCGAATTGTTTGAAACTCACACCAATTGTAGAACTAGTATCACACTACACAAGAATGTTGTTTGTTTGATCGAGACTTATGTATATGCTGAAAAATGGGATCGAGTCCAAGTCACTTTTCTACCTTCCGCGACGCGACCGGGCAGTTGGAAATTGTCATAAAATGTTGATATAACAATGTTTCTGAGTTGTTCTTATGGTAAAAATAGGAGTGTAAACGTGAAATAACACTGAAACTCAGTTTGACTGCGAGGAGAGGAGCGAGGAAGCTAGCTATTTCATTATAGAACAATCATCTTTAGAGTTAAATCATTTCTTACTGATGAAATGAAATAACACTGAAACTCAGTTTGACTGCGAGGAGAGGAACGAGGAAGCTAGCTGTTTCATCTTAATAGACGTTCTCATATTATAGAACAATCATTTCTTAGAGTTAAATCATTTCTTACTGATGAAATGAAAGAACCCCGAAACTCAGTTTGACTGCGAGGAGAGGAGCGAGGAAGCTAGCTGTTTCATTATAGAACAATCATCTTTAGAGTTGACTGCGAGGAGAGGAGCGAGGAAGCTAGCTATTTCATTATAGAACAATCATCTTTAGAGTTAAATCATTTCTTACTGATGAAATGAAATAACACCGAAACTCAGTTTGACTGCGAGGAGAGGAGCGAGGAAGCCAGCTGTTTCATTATAGAACAATCATCTTTAGAGTTGACTGCGAGGAGAGGAGCGAGGAAGCTAGCTATTTCATTATAGAACAATCATCTTTAGAGTTGACTGCGAGGAGAGGAGCGAGGAAGCTAGCTGTTTCATCTTAATAGACGTTCTCATATTATAGAACAATCATTTCTTAGAGTTAAATCATTTCTTACTGATGAAATGAAATAACACTGAAACTCAGTTTTACTGCGAGGCGAGGAACGAGGAAGCTGGTTGTTTCATCTTAATAGACGTTCTCACATTATAGAACAATCATCTTTAGAGTTAAATCATTTCTTACTGATGAAATGAAACGTATACTGCTAATGAATAAACGCAATTAGTGTACCCTTCTTGAGTTATATGAACAAAACGTCTAAAATTGTCGGAATTTCGGGTCATAATTTGCCGAAAACTTCACTGTAAATGTTTCTCTTCAAATCAGCCAGATCACTTCAAACGTTCAGGGATTGTAGAAATATTGTTTCTATAGTCTCTTACCAGCTGTGATACCAACTTTCGATGTATGTCTGACATATTTACATATTTTCTATTTTCAAACTTTCAAGTTTTTGTAAGTTTCATGCCAATTCTGGGGATCGATGAAATATGAAATAAAACAAAGTCTGAACAGTTTTGACAACTTCTGTTTATTTCGGTATACTGAAAAACCTGTTACAACAGCTACACATCAGTTAAAAAACACCCCCCGGAAAATAGGGGGGGGGGGTCTTTTAGGAGGTACCCCCCCTCTTTTTACCAGCGAAAACTTCTTCCCAAACCGCCATACGTCCCCTATAACCGCCCGTGTTAATCTGCCCTAAGAAAAATGTTGTTTTACTTATATCTAACTAAGAGAAGCTGACGGAAAATTTACCTCCATTATATCCGCCTTCCTCGATAACTTTGCCACGTCGCTTAAAAAAGTAGATGATAAAATATCCTAAACGGTGTCCTATTTTATCAGACTGGGGATTTCCATCACCTATATTAGTTATCGGAAATACCATGCGATGTGAACAGCTGCTGCAGAGATATTAATCTTTTTCTCATTTAAACTGAGCTAAAAAGTAAGTTTAGTGATTTATAGAATATTTAACCCAGCTATGGTTGAGTTAGTACCTCACTTGTACTATCTCGCCGTAGAGCTATCTTTTATAGCGAGATAGTATAAATTCGGTACTAACTCAACCATAGCCGGGTTACATTAACAAGGATAACAGGTTAATGTTATAATTTACGATCGAGATCTGCTTCAGTTTTCGTCAAGGAGGCGACTGTTTGACAATTTTTTGTGCCGTACATAAATGAAGAACTAACTTTTTTGCTTCGCTGTTTGTGGTATATTACATACTGCAAAAACTACCTCACTGGACCCCAGAAAACCAATAACTCTTGATAAGATCTTCGGCAGAGCGATAGATAGATTATTTAACCGATATACCCTTAAGGCAAAATCGATAAAATAATAGCGTGCATATTCTTAAGGTATCTTTATTTAACTAAAATAATATGGATTGTGGTGTTCAGATGCTGTTTTAAATAAATTAAAAAGGAATCTGTTAATTATTTGAAAGAAAACTAACATGTATTCATATCCGTATTTTAGTTTTCGTAAAGTCTGCTTCAACACTTGCATTATAGTAACTAGCAGAAAATATCATCAACCAACTATTTTTAACATTTCATTTAATCATAATAAAATGAAAGCTATATGTTAGGAAAGAAACACGTATGTTTAACGATTTCATTTAAAATAGCGTGCACCCTTTTGTTTCTGCTCTGCGTGTTACAGTAAAACTGGGCTGGGGCGGGAATAGGGTCTGTTTGCGCTGAAATGTTCACTTTAGAGTTCAGCAACTTCAGCAGTTTCTCTCTTTCTTTCCTGAGTTTGGTTTAAATTATTAAATCCATATTCATATAACAATACGATAATTAACCTGTAATCTCAGGAACCGAGTATAGCAATAATTTTGTGACCCGAGGTGATACACACTTCAAGTTTTTGCGAAATTATTTTAAAAAAGAAATCTACATAGGTAATACATGTACCGATAAAGCAACAGAATTGCGTGTTACGTTGATCATTTATCAAGACCTTTAACGTTTTTACTTCCACAGTCTTAACCCTTTCCTCCATATATACACATTTTCACGCATGAGCGACCAGTGTACATCCAGATCAGTCAGCACATCTGTGCCGTCAGATCAGGATCTGCACTGGTCGCATTTTGGTAAAAGATAACCTAACAAATCAAAAAGCGAACAGCTTAGACGGCATGGATGTGTCAGCTGATCTGGATCTACACTGTTCGCCCATGCAATAAAGGTGTGTGTGGAGGAAAGGGTTAATATTTATATTAAAAATTCCACTCCGGCAATTTAAGTCGATAATGGATTCTCAAAGAATTTATTAATTTAGCAAAATTTTCAGGACGTAAAATGCCTTCTGCATACTTAAAATTGCATAATTATTCTGTTTTGTACCTGCCTCTTGCTTTTTTTACCTGGGAAGTAAACAAATCAAATTGGATGGTCAGTGTACGTAATTGTTTCCTGCTTAACGGGGCACTTAATCCGGATGTGGACAATTAAGCTACAATCATGTGCAATAAAACACCAGTTGACATATATTTAATACCTAAGGGCAGATTTTTGTTTTGTTTTAAAAGCTAATTAAAATAATACAGAACCGTAAAAGTTGTTGTAAAATAAAAGTACAGTTAATGTTATAAATCCATTAAACAAATAAAAAGCAAAATGGTGTTCAAATCAATGAATTTAGTTCAGTCATATTGAAGTCAGATTTCAAAATAGGAATTAGTGTTGCTTTTATTCAGTAAATTTATTGTTCTGACTCGATTATTTCGACAATACTTTGTAATTGAATATAAATTAACTATCTTGAAAGGTTACGCAAATTCTTTCAAATTCGGTATTATTCGTTTTTTTAAGATAATTTAACTTAATCTTAAGTCTGGTTTGTTGTTGTTGTTGTTTTGTTTTGTTTGCTGAGAAGAATCCGTCATCCGAATTTGTGTCAGTTACTCATATGACATGTGCGGAACCGTGGACATATGTCAAAAAATTTGGATTCAGATCTTTCACTGACAGGAAAAAACACCTGAGAGATATTCTCCATTTGCATTCACTTCGCTCAGGTGTGAAATTTCATACTTTTTAAGGACAAAAGTGATGATTCGCAACCTCCGATAGATAAATGCATATAGATGACTTTAATAAATTCAGAATTTGTTTCGTTTCTGGTTGTACACGTTTGAAGCTTCGCCTCAAAATGTAAATTCTATATTTTTATGAATATTACAACAACAATTTTGACTTTACGAAATTTATCATAACTTTACTATCACCAGCTAAACAACAACACCAAATCATATTGAAAGTAAAACACAAAGCATTGATTGAGTCTAATCTCTATAACTCACAAAAATTATACATGATCGCGTGATTTTACGAATTTGCATTTTTTTTACATTTTACAGCTGGAGTAAAATAGTTTTATTTAAATGCTGAAATGGCACCTTGTTAAACCGTCTCCATTCAATCGCGAAATAAGGTAAATGCCACGAGAACGATTATCGATTCAGCGCAATATGTATCGGCTGCCTCCTTTTGAGAAAATTAAAAAATAGTCTAACTTCAACCTCAAAACAGACTATCGCAACATAATTTTTCCAAAGAAAACAATAAATCACTTGAAAGATAAATTTGTCTTCTTTTTGGATCCGTTTGCACCTAAGCTTTTATTTCAATAGAAATAGTGTAATTAATTCATTAAAAACGAACAGATCGCCGATCTTGCACGATTTTCAATAGAGTATATAGGAGGCTGAGATGGTTAACTTTAGCCTGTTCATGGAAAGTAAGGGAAATGCATATTACTGCCCACGCCGCCTAGCCCCGGGTTGATCCCAACTCAATATTTACATTGGACATGAAACATTCAATGCGGTATTTTTTTTTTATACCATTCCATGTTCAGCGGCGTATGGTCCCCAAATAAAAATATGGGTTTGTCCTAAACGAGACACCGCCAAAGGCAAAATTTAAAAAGCAGGAAGTGTATCCTTGGGGTGATTGAACAATCGAAATCTATATTGGCTTGGAAATTTAAACCACCCATCTCAAAACTGACTGAAATATTAAAACAAAGCATGCTCTCTTTTCCTCTCCTCCTTTTTGGCTGCGTGAGGAAGCTGTGTTTTGTGAATGTGGCGATTCCTGATATGCATATTTCACTTTCTTCTATATGCGTATGCCATGTTAATCACTTTGTAGAAATACATACATATAATGCCTAAGTATATCGAGGTTTTAAAATGAGACTATTTCGCAGTCTGGATATTTCAAAGAAATTACTAATTCTGTTTTAATTCAAAAGGCCACAACGCGATTATGGAAATTGGTGATTTTTTTCCCGAATATTAATGGTTTGATTACAGGAACGATTATGACAAAGCGTATATAAGCGCCTATAAACCTATTGAAACTGGATATATTGTATACGAAAACAAAAGCTAAACGAGAACGGACAGCGCTGTTCAGCTCTGCTCCTTCTATGATCTCGCAATCACCAAAAACATTCTATCCAAACAAGCCCCATCACGCCGTGTCTTTGCGACATCCTATGTCGAAACACTGGCACCAGTTGGATTTCGTAATAAATAGAAGAAAGATGATCGTTTCCTGGTCGTCAGCATGGTGCGACCCAGACGAATCCACCGCTCCAAACAGATTGGCCGGACTCGCATTGACACCTGGGATTTTATACGTTATTTATCAGGCCGCCTCAGACACCTTCAAGAAAATAGCCAGGGGAAACGATGACTAATTCGACGCTGGCATTGAAGAGATGGAGCCTGCTTTAGCTGCCAAGGGTGCTGCGCTTTTCAACTACTCGTGGAATCCCTGCGATAAAACACTGGCTGCCTACAAAGAAGCCTGCAGCAACGCCAAGAGGGTCGCCTGTAGGTGCGTTAACGACTTCTGGCTGGAGGTATGAACATTTTCTGGAAAAGACTTCTAAACTTCTACTGAGTAATTGTGATAAGGATGTTATTGTTGGCAGTGTATACATACAACCGGCACAATCTAGAATTTACAAGGTAATTATAACGATTATGATTGTTATGCTTACATCTATGGTTGCACGAGCTTACCTCTTTGGTTGAACAACGGTGGCAGGGATCTAAAAGTGTATGAACGTTAATTGGGAAATCTTTAAAAAGAACATAGAAGCTCTCTCCGTTTCTTTTATTCCTGCAATCGTGTTCTTGCTGATTTAACTCTAGGTGCTCTGGTCTCGGTTATATCATTGAGTACCCGCCTTTTTAATTTCAAATGTTATTTGCTTCTTATAATTTATATGTTTGCATACAACATTGTCAAGTTGAGTGACATGAGAACCTGTTGGGGCAAGTGTAAGGTTGAAGCACCCTAGAACCTGGTTTAAACCCCAAGTGGTATCCCCAAGGCTCTATTTTTCGTTAATTGTTTATGATGTCTTATTTCAAATTGATAGTTGACTTATAAAACATGTTGTTTCTCTCTTCTTTTTCGCTGCGTGGGGAGGCTGTGTTTTCTGAGTGTGGCGATTCCTGATATGCATATATCACTTTTTGCAGTGAGTGTAAAAATATCCCTTGCCTACGGCTCGAATAATTTGACACCCAGACCGGCAATATATCATTACATATCCTATCAACAAAACAAATAACTATATTATGTGTGTATTAAACATCAACGCTGCATTGTTTGGTTTGGTTTAAACATATTTTATTCGCCGTAAAATTACAAATACGTTCTGGCAACAAGTGATTTCCACGTTAATGACAGCCATCACCAATAAAGAAATTAACATAATATAGTGGCTAATGAAATTTTACATGGAGGTAAATTAAAATTTTATGTAACATGACACTGTAACGCTGCATTGTTAACTTATTAATAGAAACCATAACCATTTTATATAACCTCCATTTTAAAATGTTTATCTGCTACAACCTAATGAATATTAAACAAAATATCAAAGAATTAACATCTTTAAATATTGTTAACTTGTTGCAGATGAACAGAAAATAACGTTTATTTTTGTGCTTGCCTTTACAAACAAATAAAACAAAACAGTGTTTTATGAATTTCAGAAACAATGAATAAATCTATTAGAAATAACCACATACAGAAAACACGGGACAAATGAATAAATTATTTTTTTTTATTTTTAAAAGTTGCATTTAATGGTTAAATGCGATTTTGTAAGTTCCGTAATGAAAATGTCTTGTCTCGATATAACACCCAAATACATACAGCAGAGGTTTAGTTTAATTAATTAGTTCTTTCTTTTTCTTTGGTTTCAAGCTTGTCTTTACAATGGTGGTCAATGCGGCTAAATAGTCATATAAGAGAGAAATCTGTTTTCCCCGCTTATTTGTATCGTTTTTTTTTCTAATATATACTTTGATGTATCGATTAATTTAAAAGCTCGCATCACTTAGTAAGTACATGTAAGTTATTGGCATTTTAAAACTAGTTTTTTATTCTGTTTCCGATGCAATAGTAGACTTTAGGCCGGAAATATCGTCCTCTATAAATCCTATAACTTCTTCAATTTCCTCCTGATCTTTGCCTTCGAGCAAATTAACTTCTGGATGAAAATATTCACTGATGCGACCAATCTTTAACCTGTAGTTCAGCACTTTCAAGAACGTAAGATAACGATTAGCTAGTTGATCCTCTTTCCAAAGATCATCGTCTGGCAAATTTTCGCAGAGCCATAACAGTGTTACCTGAAATAAATTTATGTTACTAGAGCAGTTTGAGTTGGGTCGTAATTGTAAAAAAATCAATAACATTTTATCTGTGTGATGAGGCATCTTGATGTTTTACTTTTTTAATTCACTTATCTAAAAAGCATCGTTTATGTTTGTCATTGACTTAACCCTTTTTGAATTTTAATAATAGAACAAAACGGAGATTTATTAAAATGTAGAATGAACTATCATGTTGTTTTAGTCACAAGAAAATGATATGTTTTGTGAAAGACTGTCGTGGCAGCAAATCACCAGAACCAAGTATTGCACTCTCAGAAATTCCGATGAGACAGGTCACCAATCGATAATCTGACTGGTTTTAGAGCTGCACACGTCTGAATATACCACGCTAAAATTACAGCATGCAAACACAAAACATTTAAAGCCAACAATAGTCGGTCAGTTCCGGAAGAAAATTTAATGCGGTGCTATCGATAAGCGGGACCTTTCAAGGCCAGTGAATTTACAAAATATCCGTTGATTTTTGTGTTCGCTGAGAACGGTATCTGTAATTAAATAGTAAGCAGAAAAATTTTTGGTCGTGGTTTAGAGTGACTATTGTCTGTACTTGACAATGTTGTGAGATCTAAATTTAATCTCTTTTAAATGTTTACACTGTTAATTGAATGAAATAAGACAACAAGAAACACCTTCAAATGATATGATGAAATCCCTTTTAATCCAGTGTTTGACTTCGACCTCCATAGTGACAGTTTTTTCTTCATCAGTCTCAGACAGCCTTTCCGCCAAGTTCCTTCTGCATCGATGACAGCAAGCAGGGCATTCTCGCAGTTCGCAAACGAAATCTTCCAGTATTTGTCTCCTTTAGGTACCAGATATAGCTGTTGTTGTAAAACGTCTTTAATGACACTCTTATTTAACCATTGTTTAGTCTTCCGTCGCGGCCATCCAAAGTTCCGCAGGCTGAGTACGCTTGATGGTAGACTTATTTTCGGTGTTATGTCTACTGAGATATTGTGTGAATCTTCTTCTTCTATCGTCAGTGTAATGGCAGGCCCTATTCCTGCTTCATTTAAATGTATCTTTACATTGTACTTTCGTGTACGTTCTAAAGGTAAAACAAACTTAAATTCGTGAGTGTATTTTATAGACATACGCTTAAAAAGTAATGATGTAATGTATAAAAAACGAGAACACAGACAGACAGACAGACAGACAGACAGACAGACAGATAATATTATTTCCGTTAGGCTTAAAAACCCATGAGCACAACATTTTGCATAGTACAAGATAGCGAACAGCAATGGCAATAATACAATTTGTTTTACAACTCGGCTATTACGAGGTATCTTAATAGTGGTATAAACAACTTTCAGATCTATTCATTCCTAAGACATAACATCGGAGATGGTACTATTTTCAACATGTTTCGCTTTGACTATTGAAGATACTTACGACACTCTTTGATGCAGTATTCCATTTCAGTGTAAAACTCTGATAGCAGAAGGAAAGGAATAAGCCAGGTACGTTCCCTTTTCTTTTGATGGTGCGTGCAGAACTTTAGAAATACTTTTGCGTCACGGTCTCCAAGACAAAGAGCGGTGTAGCCAATCTTTATTGGTTCTGGAGACCCTGTAAAAGAACGCTTCCGTTTCTTGTCGTTTGGGAAGAAGCGTTTACCATTGGATGCAAATGTTCCTGAAGGCTTAAATATGATAGATATATTGAACAAAATATATTCTAACTTGTGACAGTCTTTTGTGATCAAATTCGATGTTCATCTATTGCAACATCACCGTCAAAAGGGTTTTAGCCGGAAATTAGGCTGTAGGAACTATGCCCACATGTCTAACATGTATACAAGTATTTTGCTAGTGTTAAACAAATAATCATTCTGTTTGTTTGCCATGTTGTGGTCGTAAATTGTTTTCCTTTACATTAAAACTGTAATGTTAGTCATTGTAATATTTGAAAAATCATTTATCAGATACAGACGTTTTAACAGTTTTCAAGTTAATTTGAGTTATTATGTGCATATTTTGGATGATAGGTACATTTACAGTAACTATTTTATCAAAATCTAAATGTTTTTATGAATGCATACATGTGATACATTTATCTAAATTTGTACAACTGCGTAAATAGTGAATTCAAGCTCTATATGCTAAGACCTTGTGCAGTTATTTGAATTGCCATGTATTTGTTACTGCCCGTGCAAATGTTAAATTTATCAAAGACAGGTCTGAAACAATATTCACTCTCAGAACTGATATAACCAATGGATTACCTTTTCGAAAGAAGAATCGATGTCATCTTCAAATACAAATTTAAACGGATCATTTGACAGATGAACAGCATTTGCTTCCAACAACGAAATTTCAACACTGTAATCACATTCATCTGCCTTTCCAGTTTTAACTCCTGTTAACAAAGAACCTTCTGTATCTGGTTCCGTGGCCGTTAAACCGTTTCTTCCGACCATGTGAAGAAGGTCATGGACAATCGGATTGCAGTTGTTCTTAGTCTTGTCCCTTGATGCTGAATTTACGACAACATTTTCCTGGTAATATACTTTGATTTCGGCTTTAGCTTTTTCGCCTAGAGATATCTTTCTGTACCTCTCCCATATATAGTCCTCTTGACGTTTCGGTTGATATTTGCCTGATGAATAGTGTCTTGACTGTTTGATTTCAACTGTACTTCTTGTGTTTCTAACGTTGTGCGTATTACTTTGAAACGTCTTCCGAGATGACATTTTGTTAAAAGTTTACTTTTACATGGATATAAGATTGGATTTTCTACTTCTAGTTTTTCTAACCAATTTCCACCCGATTTCCACTTTGATATCTTCCTGATATTTTCTTCTAAATTCCTCTCATGCTCGGTAAAAGAAAAGAGAAAATGAGTTCAAAGGTATTTTCTAATAAAACAAAAGACATCACCATTTAGAATTTTAACAAACGATCTTAGAATATAAATGTATTATATCCGAGAGGAAACAGAAGGTAAATAAAAGGAGTATTTTTATGGTGAACAACGCCGAAATCAAAACTTTTAAAACAAACCACAAACAAGTTAAATATGTCTATCAAAAAAGCACAGCCTCCAGACGCAGCCAAAACATGTAGAGAGTGAAAAGCGTGTGTTAATCATATGATAAACTTCAAATAATTCACGAAAATAATGATAATTTGGTGGGTTACTTAATCGGTACAGCTATTTGAAAAGCAGTTTTCCAGTTGGGATTTAAATCAGGTTTAGTTTTACATCAAACATACATTTTATATGTGAGATTGGCGCACCATAGAACCTGGTTTACACCCCGTGACTGACCGTTCCAAAGCGGTCAACCCTTGGGTTCAAATTTTCGTAAATTGTTTATAACCCATGCTTTCCTTTCCTCTTAGCTTTTTTGGCTGTGTTGGGAATATGTGTCATTTCGATGTGACCATTCCTATTGTGCATATTTGACCTTATATGAAAGCAACCTTTTTGTTATCTTAAAACATGACTTTGCTTTTTTAAGTTTCCGCTGCTGTAGTCATTTTTATCAGTCTGGTGAACAAATCGTCAAAATGTTATAAAAAAAAACATAAAAATTTACGATATGATACTTACATGTAACTAACTTAAAATGAGAATCTTTATCTTGAATAAACACTCTTTACGAGAAGCACAAACCTCTCTAACTTCTCTTTGTAAAACTCCGAGACAGTCACAGCTCGAATTTTTAAAACAACTAATAACCTCCGTTCTTTGGATCATACTATTTTGCAAATATTTCGAAATCACCTTTTCAATACTTTTCCGCACATAAATCAAAAAGAATTTAAATAATTAATCAATTATTAAAAATCACGAAACTTTCACAGATTTAGTAAAGAAATGTTCAAGGAAAGTTCTTGTGAAACTGCTTTTGAAATCTGTTGTTGTTTTAAAGTTTTTAAAGACTTTTCTTACAACATCGTGGAACGGTAACCCTGTGGACTCGATTTAAACTTTATCAATTTAATGATTCCCAGTTCAAAAATTAGTTAAATGTTAGTAAATTGGTTTTGATAGGCGGTACTCTCGGGTTCTCACTTTCGTTAATTGTTTGTGGCGTCCATTTTTAAACTAATTATTGTAATACCATGCTCTATTTTTCTCGCTACTTTTTAGCTGTGTGTGGAGGCTGTGTCTTCGGGATGTGGCCATTCCTGATATGCATATTTCACTTTTTTAAAAAAGAGATGTTGTTTGGAGAAAAACAAATGTCAACGGACAAAGACCGGTCATACAAGCCTTTAAGCTCAAGTGAGGAAAACGTAGCATTATTCTTATTGCAACTGATTCAGGAATATACATAAAGTTTACTAGCTGATGCATTGAAGTCACCCAAATATAAGTGAACCTTAATGAATTTAAATTCTTTAATACGAGTACTAATAACAAACGTAGGTGCAACACATAATGATGATTGATAACTTTAAAAAACGAAAGTATGGGATAATTTTTTAAGGTTGTGTATTTCATTTATATTTTCTATTGACTAAAATCTGATATATATTAATCCAATTCAGTACTTAAAATAATTCACAAAATACAACCGATTAAAAAAGGACCAAGGGCAAGATCAAAGGAAAAGTCAATACATGTATGAGCAATTTTTGAACAATAACAGGTACATCAATTATTAGATGAATAAAATAAAACTTGTTCCACAACAACAAAATTGAACAAGTTATTTACAGTGATCTGTTCACTAAAATCGGGATAAAAAAAAATTATAGGTCAGTATCTAAATACAGTGTGCATTGTTATCAAACATGATTTCTGAAGTACACTTAATTAATAAAACAGTTAATAGAAAATACTTAACTTCTTTCTTAATAGTCCTTCATTGTTACTTCTACTAGTAATCAAATGATGAACGTTCCCGTTTGCATAAATCAATTTATAAGATGATAACGTTATCAGTTATCAGTAAATAGATACTCATGTGACCGTCAAATAAATATAAATATGGTGAATCATTAAAAGCTTTTGCAATTTTATTATATTAACGTTCATTTTCGAGAAAGGAGAACAGGAAAAAGTTAGACATGCATATATACTACTCGAAATTTGCTTAGGATCACCTTTTTGACATTGCAAAATTCAGTCCTATTATCACCATTATTAAAATAATATTTCCGCTAACGATACACCAGTACGGTGACCTCATAATCGTTTAGTTTTAAAGTTTTCGATTTGTCATGTACACCTTGCACGATCAGCACGTTTATTACAAATACACAAAAGTAACGCACTGTAGAAAAGTGATCTTTAGCAAATTTTGAGTAGTATACTGTAAGACAATTATTTTTGTTCGATTTATAAAGTACCACATGGCTGTCTACTTATCAGAAATCAGTTTTACACTTATTTATCAGTTGATAAACGTGTTGATCTCACTCTGTCTTGCATTTCAAAGCTGCTCATACTTAAAGCATGTATAGCAAAATTAATCAGGAAATTGTTTTATAATCAAAACAAATGTATGAGTTTCTTTTTTGTACTGACTATAGAAATAATATCTCCGACCATTAATTTTTTTCATCGAACGCACAACTTTCTAAATCACATTCGAGATAACTTTGGTGTAAACGGAACACACATAATCACAATACCTGTTTTATCATGCTATTTTCTGATGTTCTTAGCATTGCAGACAATTGATCTTTAAGCGAATACGTTCAAACCTTTTCTGCATGTTTATACCTGAGTTGATTTAAACATTGTCTGAACATTCCTGTAAGCTACGAAAAGTGGGAGTTCATGCACGGCTATCAAATTTGAAGTCCATCTCATCAGTAACTTGCAAATTGGATATAAACATTATTCTTTCAGAAAAAAAAAGATCTAGTGATAAAGCGTCCCGGATAGCCTTTTTACTCGTTTTGCCGCTTTGGTAAACGTCCTTTAAGGCCTCCTCACACATAGGCGAATCCATTCAGCGCAGCCCGACGAATTGGGTAAATTTGTCAATTGCGAATTTCGAACGAAACTCTTCGAAAAATTATTACATAATTTGAAATATAACGAAATGCAAACGTAGTGGAACTATTAGTTGCTGATGATTTACGAAGGGTGTCGAAGAGTTACAGTTTCTCGCTAAAATGCGTTTGGTCGCGCAAACAATCTCTGTTAATTCCTTAAGCGAATAGGAACGCAAACATGCGAACCTGAGCGCAGATTGCACACGCTTCCGATACCGTCCGTTGCTTTACGAAAGATGTATTTCATCCTGCCGTTAACGGACGCTAAACAAGACTGGAGAAAACCAAGTTGGTCAAATTTGATTTTTTTCTTGAAAACATTTCCTGAGTATAATATCTTGTATTAGTATAATTACTTCTCTTGTAGGCATAATATTTTTTAAAGATTATTATTATTTTGTAGTTTCTTCTTACTCTTTTTATTAGGTGTTGTCGGAGAGGAGGCAGCTGATATAGGTCTACGCTCTTATAATTATTGCAAAGTTCTGATGTTTATTAACAATCGGCTTCCAAATCTTAAATAAGAGGTTTTTTTTTTAATTTATTATTTTATTGACTTTTCTTTTATATTTTGAAATTTACATTTTATTGCTCAAGTACTATTCGCCAGCATACGCAAATTGACGTCCGGGCGCTTTCGCCTATGTGTGAGGAGGCCTTTGAGGTCATTGAGCACGGTACTTATGTATACTACAATAAATTGTACTTCTAAAATTTGTTTTACTATTTTTGCCAATGGCTTTTTTATGATATGCAGGATATATATTCTCAGATACCCCCTGTAAAATTTCATTACGTTTAGTTCAACACCTTGTTTTCTCGTTTAAGGCAAAAACCACTCTGTTATCTGGGAACAATACGCAGCTGATCATGGAATGGTATTTATCTGAAAATATCGCTTTAAAGGTTTAATGTTCACTGCCATATGCACACCATCGTTTAAGATTGATCGAAATCACACTGTTTACTAGTGTAAATATCAAGTTTTGCTCAACACTGTGCAAGGCGGCGTGGGCAGTAATACGCATTTCCATTCTGTCAATGAACATGTTTCATATGGGTCGTGTTCAGCTGCTTTCGAAGTTCCCTTTTCATCTTTTTTGATGGAAAAATACAGTAGGCATCGTTTTCACTGTTAACGTGTTTCTTTCTTAGTTTCGTACTGTTAAACAGTAAACGAATAAATGACAACGAAAGCCGATTTTAAAAAGTCAGCACGTACAAAGGTTCAGTGATAGTATTAAAATCTGAAACATATTTTATGAATCAAACAAACAGTTAATAGAAAACACATTACCTTTTTCTTTCAGTCCTTATTTTGACGCTTCACCTAAACAGAAAGTTGGAATTTCCACTGTGATTTTATCAGTGTTAAATAAGTGATAAAGTTATAAGTGACTAAACACTCACGTGAGATATAAGAAAATTTAAATACAGTAAAATTTGAAACCTTGAATACACTGGGATTTTGTTTCATGTGTCTAGTGTCCATGGTGCTAGAAGTTTTATTTTACATGATGAGGTCCGTTGTTTGTGCCGTGTGGCGGCTGTATAAAGTCTCCCCGTACATTCAATCAGTGCTGTTATCAATTACGTCATTTGAAGTTCGTTGTGCACGATACGTATGTACTATGTTAATAGTACTTCTAAAATTACCTTTGTTTTAATATTGTGGCCAGTTTTCGATGGGTGGTTTCAATATCCCAGCCAATATAGATTTGGATATTGTTCAATAACCCCCAAGGATATACTTCCTGCTTTTTAAATTTGTCTTAGGCGTGGTCTGAGATATGCAGAATTTATATTCTAAGATCCCTTGTCAAAATTCTATTCTGTTTAGTTCCGCCCATTGTTTTCTTGTTTAGGGCAAACACATTATTTTATCCAGGGACCATACGCCGCTGAACATGGAATGGTGTTAATCTGAAAATACCGCATTGAAGGTTCCATGGCTACCGCCATATGCACACAAATATAAATAAAACAAAATTAATAATTAAAAAAAATTGGGAAGGGGAGGGTAACCCGGATAGTTTCCAACCCCACCACCTAAAAGTTTAATTGGAGTTTTGAAAGAAATATTTCAAAAAGTAAAAAAAAATCGGTTTAAGAGAGTAAGGAGGGATGGTGAATAAATGCCTGAATACCATAAATTACCGCTCATCCTCCCCAATTAACCAAACTAGTTTGTTGGTTTGAATAAAATGAAAAATTAAGTTTGCATGTGTGTGATTATTGTAATGACCCACCTAGAACCCTCCTGTGACCCCGTCCCCATTAAAGGGGCAACATTCTCTGCTTCGGCAGCGAGTATTTTTGGGTGCGGCTTAACATAAAATCTATCTGCCAGTTATAATTAACTGTAGTAAAAATAGCCTGTACAGAGTGAGTCACTGCATTACAGCAGACGACAATAAGTTTTTACTTAAATAATGTTTTCTAGTATAAAGTAGACTCATGTATTTATCTAATTATAAAACTCTATTTACTGTTTAAGAATCTGTTTACGAACAGCACCAGCTTAAATTAAACTTTCCGTTTTTTAAAAACATTTTTCTGTGCAGGTGCTCTTATAAAATGACATCAAATTATGACTTACGATTATAATATTTGTACAAAATACACTGAATATTCAAGGTAACAGTTTAACATTTCAATAAAATATCAACTTGAACTACTAAAACCAAAAGTGAACGAAACATTCAACAAGAAATAAACATTTCAAAAAAATGTCATGCTAAAAATGTTACACTCGGATCATTTTTGACCTTTTTGTTTAGCTATTACTTTTGAATGAACAACACAATCAAGTTGAAACTTTGCAATAAATTTAGCAACACCAAAACACAACTTTTGAATGTAAAAGTTTATTCTTATGACCTACAGCTTTCACATTATATGAAAAAGAAGGTAGTAGTAGGCCTTCGTCGGTCAGCATTGACCATGGATGACGTATCCTAGGTTTGGTTGGAGCAGCTACGTTTGTGACTGAAGAGTCCAATCAGGGAGTCACATTCTTTGCCACAAATGTCGCATGGGCGAATGGTTCCTGGTTGGGCATAATGTTGGCGCTCTTTTCTACGAACCCGCCTGTGTTCCTCTGCACATGTCAGCTTTTCTTCACCTGTCTTGAGCTGTCTTGTCAGGATGCCTCTCCAACTTGCTCTGTCAGTTGCAAGGTCTTCCCAAGACTCTATGTCCATGTCGAGAGCTTTCATGTCTCTTGTCACTACTTCTTTGTACTGTAGCTTTGGAGGCCCAGTGCATCGCTTCCCAGATGACAACTCTCCATATAGGATGTCTTTTGGAATTCTTCCATCATCCATGCAGCGTACATGACCGAGCCAGCGAAGCCTGCGTTGTCTGAGAATGGTATACATGCTGGAAATATCTGCCTGGGATAGAATTGGTCACTTTGTCTTGTCAGGCAATGCCCAGAATGCGGCGCAGACATCGTAGGTGAAAGGTGTTAAGTCTTTCCTCTTGTCTGGCATATGTGGTCCATGATTCGCACCCATACAGAAGTGTGCTAATAATGCAAGCATTGTACACTGCCATCTTCTTTGCTGTTGTCAGTCTGGAGTTTGTTCACACTCTAGTTTCAGAAGAGAAAGGGTAAAGGCTGCATTTCCGACCGATCCTCTTGTGCAGCTCTGCATCCAAGGAGAAGTTATCAGTGATAGTGGAACCCAGGTAGGTAAACTGATAGACGACTTCAAGCTGGTAGTCATCTATTGTTATGACTGGTGCTGTTGGGGTGTCCTGGCTCTGTACGTTTGTTTTCTTCAAGCTGATTGTCAGCCCAAAGTCTTTGCTAGCCATGGTGAAGCGGTTTATCAATGACTGTAGTTCTTCCTGGGTGTGAGTGGCAAGCGCTGCGTCATCAGCAAATAGAATATCCCTAATCAGCTCCTCGCGTACATTGGTCTTTGCTTTGAGGCGGGAAAATTTAAAAAGCTTTCCATCTAATCTGGTGCGGAGGTAGATTCCTTCCGTTGCTGTGTCGAAAGCATGCTTGAGGAGCAGGACGAAGAAGATCCCAAACAGTGTAGGGGCAAGAACATAGCCTTGATTGACGCCGCTGTTGATGCTGAAAGGCTCAGAGCAACTAAGCGGAAGCCACCTTGTGACTCAGGGTTAACACGTTCAGCAAGTTTCTGGAGTCTGATCAGGATCATTCGAACAAATACCTTGCCGGCGATGCTAAGGAGGGAGATGCCTCTGTAATTGTTGCAGTCGCTTCTCTCTCTTTTGTTCTTGTAGAGGGTGATAATTTTGGCATCCCTCATATCTTGCGGTAGAGCCACTTCTTTCCAGCAGTGGCAAAGGACTTCATACAGGTGGAGTAGTAGGAAACCCTTGCACTGTTTCATCAGGTCTGGGGGAATCCCATCACTGCCAGGGGCTTTTCCTAGGGCCAGGTTGTGATTGGCCTACTGAGTTCCTCTACTCTTGGTTCCGCATCAAGCTCTACCATTGTTGGCAAACCAACACTGGCGTCAAGGGCTGTGGCAGTCACTGTGTTCTGTCCGGAGTACAGGTCTGAGTAGTGTTTTATCCACCTCTCAATCTGCTGGTTTTTGTCAGTAAATACTTCCTCAGTTGATGATTTAAGCGGGGCCGTTTTTGACTGGACAGGTCCCAGTGCTTTCTTGATGCCGTCGTACATGCCTTTTATGTTCTCTAAGCCGCTTTCTGGATGTTTTCACTGAGGTCTTGCCAGTATTCGTTTCCGCAGTGTCTGGCGGTCTGCCGAGCTTTGGTTCTGGCAGCCCTAAGAGCCTGCAGGTTGATCTGGCTTGGTGTCCGTTATGTATTCCATCAAGGCCACGCGCTAGGCTTCTATGGCTGGAATCATTGCTAAGGACTTTGCTTCAAACCAATCATTTGTCTTTGTGGTCCTCTTTCCCAAGGTTGCTAAAGCTGTGCTGTGGATATTGTTCCGCAGTACCTCCCACTTCTACAGGGCAGAGTTGTTTGTCTCTGTGATGCTAAGTTCCTTCTCAAGGGCTTCTGCAAACTTCCGAGTGAGATGAGGCTGCGAAATCTTGCTAATGTCGATGCGAGGGTTTCCTTTTACCTTTGTGCAGTGAAACCTCTTTGGTTGCAATCTGATTCTGTAGCAAACTAAGGAATGGTCTTTGTCACAGTCAGCGCTATGGAGGACAGGCTATTGCCCAGGTAGCGGGTCCTCCCTCTCCACGTCACCAATGGATCCAAGTGAGCAACAGGGCTGCTACAGTTTGGCATCAGTGCCGTCGCAGGAGTTACCAGAGCGTTGCTGTAAAAAAGCGCTGCACTGCCTTAGGGACTCCAACTCCGGATTTTCTTGAGGTTTGCTCCCGAAGCCTTTTCCATGAATGGATATAGCCACAAGGCAGCGGAGGTTTGTTATCTTACCCTAGATGAACTGCCTTCCCAGGCTGACGAGTATCATCTCTCCGAAGCAACTGGTTGTAAAGCGCCAGTGATCCGCCTGAACCCCTTCTCCTGTCAGTAAAAACAGTTCTGCCGGTTTAAGGCCAGGAGCTGGGCTTTGTTGTCAGAGGCTTTTTGAGACGCATGCCACTTGGGAGCACTTTATAGATAGTGGGAGCTTATCCCCGTTACCGCCCCTGGCGATGACAACCTTAGAACCAAAGGAATGTCTATATTATTTTGAAACCCACCCAAATGACTTTTTCTCCGTTTGGTGAAATACAGAGTGTCCGATAAATTCACAATCATTTAAAACACTGATGAAAGAAATTGAAATACTTAGCAAATAAAATTAAAGACTTTATAATTACCACAATGTGAGAAATGAAATTATACCAAAGCATTTAACAGCTATTGTTTTAACATTAATTAGGAGAGGATTGAATCGCATTACGCAAACATGTAAACGTAGGAGCTGTCAATCAGGTTGAATAGTCTATCAAATGATTTTATTCTAGTTAACCCTGGGTTGTAAAAGTTAAACACAACACTTCGGTACCTAAACTTCAAGATGAAAAGGAAACTTTGAAAGCCAACGATCGCGACAAATATGAAAAAATATAGGCTCCGTTTGATTAAGCCTTTTAGTATGCAAATGCATATTACTGCCCACGCTCCCTAACCCTCGGGTTTGACACAACGAAATATTTATACAAGTAAACAGTACAAATTATACCCATCCCCAACAAAGGTATGCACATGGCGTTGAATATAAAACGTTCAATGCAGTATTTGCAGAATAATACCATTCCATGATCAGCGAAGTATGGTCCTATGATAAAAGAATGGGTTTATCATAAACGATAAAACAATGGGCGGAACTGAATAGAATATAAATTTGACAGGGGACTGATATTATAAATCCTTTAAATCACAGACCACGCCAACGGCAACAATTAAAAACCAGTTAGTATACCCTAGGAGGGGATTGAACAGTATCCAAATCTATACTGGCTGGTACCGGTATATTGAAACAACCCATCTTAAAACTAGCCGAAATATTAAAACAAAAGTTAATTTTATATGTACTATAAACATACATAAGTATCGTGCTCAACTACCTTCAAAGGACGTAACTGTTACTTTTTTGTATAATCTCCGGCAACAGCAGAACAATTTATGTTCAGCACATCCAGGTGTTTGGCCTTTTTTTTTCTTTGAATTAAAGTGGCAACAACATCACATAATTAGGCTTTTTGGCCATTCCGCTGTTAAAGGTGAAGGAAAGCCCGCATTACAAGATCGGGCACTTGACCAGCTGCATACTAAGTAGTATTTTTCGTTATCAAATAAAGTGTGTGTATTGGAAATAAAACAACGAAATTTAAAATAGCACATTAATCTATGTTTTTCAGCTACAAAATACCCGGTTCAAAATTAAATTAATATTTTTTTTTCAGAGCTTTCAAACGCATTGATCTCCTCATTCAGTTATTATATGTTTAATATCTTCATGAGACAAACAATAATTAACTTACCGGATATTCGCGAGACATTTTAGTTTTAAAGCACAACTTTTATTTTTAGAGAACATATAGTTGTTCTTTATGTGTATATAAAAAGGGAATTTTGAAAGCCAAAGAACACGACAACTATTGCAGGCTGGGTTTGATTGGGCCTGTTCATAAACATAAATGAAAGTGCATATTACTGCCCTCGCCGCCCAGCCCTGGGTTTAGCGCAACTCAATATTTACGCCAATAAACCGTACAGTTTCGATCCTTCCCAAACAATTGTATGCATATGGCGGTGAACATGGAACCTTCAATGCGGTATTTTCACATTAATACCACTCCATGTTCAGCGGTGTATGGTCCCCAGTTAATTAATGTGTTTTCCCTAAACGAGAACGTTTATTTATGAGAGGAAATTCCTACACACCTTGTGAAATCGAAATGATAATTTGTGATTATCATCAGAAATCTTGTGATTATCTAACGAATCTAATAAATATCTAATAAATGAATGGGCATATTACTGCCCTCGCCGCCCAGCCCTGGGTTTAGCGCAACTAATTATTTACGCCAATAAACCGTACAGTTTCGATCCTTCCCAAACAATTGTATGCATATGGCGGTGAACATGGAACCTTTAATGCGGTATTTTCAGATTAATACCACTCCATGTTCAGCGGTGTATGCTCCCCAGATAATTAAATGTGTTTGCCCTAATTGAGAACGTTTATTTATGATAGGAAATTCCTACACAGCTTGTCAAATCGAAATGATAATTCGGGATTATCATAACAAATCTTGTGATTATCTAATGAATATATGTTTTTTTAGTGTTCTGTTTAATTATGTTGAATTTCTCAGTAAAATGGAGAAAATAAATGATTTATGTGTCATAAAAATGTCCTACTTTTTGACAGCACGAAAACTTTCTACATAATTAAATGACTCATGCATCAGTATCGTAGCTCGCAACGGTGTTGTTTTATGATGGTGTTTCAGGCCTAAAACTGTAAACAAAAACAGAACGTCTTGAGTCTGGGTTGCAAGACCATGTGTCAGACATAAATTCAAGTCTGATCAAGGTCTCCTACTATACCCAACAAAAAACGTTCTGCACACAAGTGTTTTTTGCGTAAATTTTATAATGTAGCATAGAACTGGTAAAAATACTTACAATTTTATCAAGATTGTTTACAGACGAAAACGGAATAGAAAATCATTTAGTAAATAACCGAGTAATATCAGTTTGAGTAGGGTCAAACAGTAAAATGTTGCAAAATTTGCTGTGTCAATGTAGAGGTGTTAATCTATGCAGCCAAAGTTGTATGCTGTATACATGTAGCAATTATAAGAATGCACTGTGATGAGGGCAACAGGAAGTAATCAATAAAGGTAAAGATAAAGTTTATTAAGTTATTTCCTACGTTCACCAAGGAAGGTTTTCATTGTTAATTTGACCGTCATGGCAAACGTCGGACTTCACAGGCCACCTACACGTCGAAGAAGACAGAGCACTTGCATTTGGTCGGATTTTATTTTATCTACCTGGTATTCTTATTCCCGAATCGAACCTTATTCCAGAAATGAAAATTCGTCGACTGGTGAATTCCATGAGAGGACACATGGAAGACTGCCGGATTCATCGTGGTGGATTTACTCACTATTAGTTTAGTGATTTTTGCAACTTATTTGTAGTAACCCCAGATGACTTTAAAAATGAATTACTTATAATGTACTGCTCGGATTTTATACCTGACTTTTTTACATTGTTAACTTTGAATTGCTGTTTTATTTGATTATGTATCATTTTCTCATGTTGGTGAAATGAAAAAGATATTTTATAATATGTCCTATATGTATAAACTGTACAGAACTTTTTCGGCCGATTATACATGAAAAAATAATTAACATTTCCTTTTCAGTCCGTAATAATGTTATTCACAATGTGACATAATTATTAGAAATTTCAGGTATCAATTAAAGATTGATCAATATTTTGTTGCATTCATTGAGGTTATGAAAACATTTGGGTTGTTTCACATATTTTTAAGCCTCAATATCACGTTTGAGTCTGCATTATACCTTTGGCATGTCCAAAATACATTTCTTACAAAATAAGCAACTACACAACTTCTGTTCGATTTGCGATTGAAGAATTCAACATAATTGAAAGCCTGATAACAATATGACGTATAATGTACAAAAAAAAACAACAAACGATTTGCGAATGACGCATATATTGTAATGTTGATGTTGATTTATGTGGTACAAAAATGAGCAATATTAGCAACAAAATTCTTTCTAAAATATAGAAGCTTATGGACGTGGTCGGCTCGCCGAGGCAAAACAGAAATAACAAAAAAAACTATTGTTTTGGGAAAACTCAGAAACCTCCGCCCGTTTGTCAATGTCTTGTACTACTAGATATAAATGAAATGTTCCGTGACGCGAGGAAAGGCAAGACAGCTATTTCATGTAACAAGTTGTCCCAGTGGCTGGTATGCAATTTTCTTCTGTTATCTTTTTAGCTCGACTATTCGAAGAATAGGGGAGCTATCCTACTCGCCCCGGTGTCGGCGTCGGCGTCGGCGTCCGTTAAACAAAAAATGCACTTTGGTCCATTACTTGAAAACTACTTAAGATATAAACTCGAAACTTGGAATATATATTCACCATCAAATTCTACATCATTACCAACAAGACCCATAACTCTGCTTCCAATATTTTTCAAGTTATGCCCCTTTTTCACTTAAATTTTGCGTTAAGGAAAATATGCACTTTGGTCCATAACTTATAAACTACTTGAGATATCAACTTGAAACTTGGAATATATATTCACCATCAAATTCTACATCATTACCAACAAGACCCATAACTCTGCTGTCAATATATTTCAAGTTATGCCCCTTTTTTCTTATATTTTGTGTCAAGCAAAATATGCATTTTGCCTCTAACTTTAAAACTAATTGAGATATTGCCTTGAAACTTGAAATATATTTTCACCATCAAAATCTACATCATAACCAACAAGACCCATAACCCTTCTTCCAATATTTTTCAAATTATGCCTCTTTTTCGCTTACATTTTGTGTTAAGCAAAATATACAGTCGGCCCTTAACTTCGTTATGAATGAAGGGATTTCAAAATAACTTGGCACAAATGTTCACCATGACAAGGCGGTGTGTCGCGTACAATACCCATGCCTGTAGGTCCAAAGTCAAGGTCACTGTTACTAAAAATAGAATTTTCTTGCAAAATCGTGTCCGCTCTGTAACTTTGTTATTTCTTATTGGGTTTTTAAATAACTTGGTATAATTGTTCACCATATCAAGACGGTGTGTCACGTACATGCCCAAGCCTGTATGTCAATGGTCAAGGTCACTGTTGCTAAAAATAGAATTTTCTTGTCTAGGCTGTTACTTTGTTATGAATGGAGGGATTTCAAAATATCTTGGCACAAATGTTCACCATGACAAGGCGGTGTGTCCGCACAATACCCATGCCTGTAGATCCAAGGTCAAGGTCACTGTTACTAAAAATAGAATTTTCTTGTCCAGGCTGTAACTTTGTTATGAATGGAAGGATTTCAAAATAATTTGACACAAATGTTCACCATGACAGGGCGGTGTGTCACGTACCATGCCCATGCCTGTAGGTCAAAGGGCAAGGTCACTGTTACTAAAAATAGAATTATCTTGTCCTGGCTGTTACTTTGTTATAAATGGAGGGATTTTAAAATAACTTTGCACAAATGTTCATGAAAAGGCAGTGTGTCCGCACAATACCCAAGCCTGAAGGTCCAAGGTCAAGGTCACTGTTACCAAAAATAGAATTTTCTTGTCCAGGCTGTAACTTCATTATAAATGGAGGGATTTCAAAAAAACTTGACACAAATGTTCACCATGAAAGGGCAGTGTATCGCGTATTATTCCCATCATTGCACTTGAGTGTCTGAAAATGATGCATAGCGGGGCATCCGTGTCCTATGGACACATTTCTAGTTTCACTTATATTTTCACTTAAGTGCACTTCATCGATAACTTTGCAAATACTTAAAGTATCAACTTCAAACTACCATTATATTTTCATTTCAGTTCTTTTTCTGTAACATTACTGAAGTGATTGATATTTGACTAAAAGTAAATGTCTCTAATAAAAAATTACTAACAAGTTTTCTAACAAATTCAGAAATATTTCATAGTTATTCCCCTATTCAGTTTAATATTTATGGTACATTTAGGAATTATTTCTGTTATTTGAAAAGAATTTCTCCCGTACCATTCACTTGTAAATATTTTTCCTGATTGCACATGAATGTATGGCCATAGTTGTTATTGTTTTAATCTTCAAATTGCATTTGTTTCAAATGATTCGAATAGTCGAGCATGCTGTCTCCTCTGACAGCTCTTGTTTGTTTCTATCAGAAACTAAGCTTTTAAATTATGGCTGCAGAAAAGGCGTGATAAAACAAGTTACCAAGAATATACCTGTGCTATTTTGCCATACCGAATGGTTTCAATTTCACCAAAGTAAAAGCTACGACAAAAGTGGTAAATTTCTATTGATGACCAGTATATATTACATGCACTTTTAGGAGTTGAAAAAAAGGTGAAATATGCATATCAGGTATTGCCATATTCAGAAAAAACAGCCTCCCCACACAATCAAGGAGAAGAGAGAGAGAGCATGGTTAATAAAATGATCCGTTTCAAAAACGACACCACAAACAATTAACGAAACTGAGAACCCAAGTGGTTACCGCCTTGGAACGGTCAGTGGCAAATCAAATTGCCACTTGGGTTTAAACCAGATTCTCGTATCAACACACAAGTACAAGTTTTCTTATTGAAATAACTCCAACCCATCCATCAGCTTAACAATGGTGCCTGCAAAAGCACACAAACATATAAAACATAATAAGTTAAAATTATCTTTCTACTTTGCTATTTACTCTGAATGCGATTTTTGTTGTTTTTTTTTCATATTGACACTAATTCCTCACTCAAGGAGAACACAATACATACAGCAGACGCCTATAATGTGTTCTATGCTTGATTTTGAATTTCAGTTGTCTTTATGTAGACTGAAACAGACCAGATGCGAGAGAGCTTTATTATATTGAACTATCTAATGTCCGCTGCGATACTTTTTAGAATATTTTGTTATGTTCATTGTTTATTTCGTTATTTGATGCTCTTCTAGTCTAGATAACTCACTCTGCACAAATTATTTCACTTCCTCGATTTCCTTCGGAGATTTTCCTTCTAGTAAATTAACATCTGGATTAAAGTACTCGCATAAGTGCTGGATCTCTAATCTGTGATTAAGCTCCATCAAGAAACTCAGATATCGATTAGCTAATTGGTCCTCTGTCCAAAGCTCATCTTTCGGCAAATTCTCGCAAAGCCATAAAAGAGTTACCTAAAACAAATTTTTGTAAATCGTAATTGTTTTAAAACTAACTTAAGTTTAATTAAAAAGTGAAATATGCATATTTAAGTTTAATGAAGAACAAAATAATGGTTTGATAATGAAAATAACATTATATAATATTCTATATTTAATATATATGTGTGTCTCCGACCAATCCCTCTTAGAAACAAATTTGAATAAGTAATCCCATTGATCATTAAGGTATAAACCCATGAACTGGCTCAATCAAACCAAGCTTGTTATATTTTCATTAAAGGATTGAATCGATATTTGATGGTTTTCATTTGGGTATGGAAAACAGTTGGGTTGTTTAAAGTGTGTGAATCCCGAAGGGCTTCACGCGTACTTCAAACAATCCAGCTGTTTTTCATACCCAAATGAAAACTATCGAATTTCGATTTAATCCTTATATTTACACTCATTAATACTCTCTTTTATACAGAAATTATAAGAGGAATTTCTGATATTACGGCTTTTTCTAATGGCTGTTGGAACCGCAACATTGACGACAAAGTGAATGACGGCACCCTTTTTTACAGGAAGTCGTGACAAAATGTGCGTGCTCTGCGACGTCACACGTCACAACATTGTGCAACGTCCAATAAATTGTGAACGGTTCTACTTTAGCCACGCCTTTCAAATTATTACGTCACACTGTTTACCATAAGAAATTATGATTCGTAAGATGAATAAGACTTCATCGTAGAGGACGGAGTTGAAGTGTAAATATTTTTGACGTGTACAGTGGCTTTAACAGTTCCCTTTCCAGCTATTTTAACTATCTTGTTGGTTTTTATCCCACGGGAACAACAAGGTTTAATGATGCAATATTGCCGCTGCAGTAATTCACCGAGTAGGTAGTAAACATTAAGTTGATAAGCAAGCTTTTTTTAAAAGCTTCATGTCGACTTTTTGTTGTTGCATGTGAATTTGTCCTGAGTGGAGCTTCCACCGGATTTTGCGTATTCCAGCTAAATTCAACTGTCACAGTATTTTCCTATAGACTCTTGAAAACAAACGGGAAACAAAACGACTACACCAATTAAACATATAATTAAATGATTATTGATAGGAATAATTTTCGAAAAATGTTTGCGGAGTCCAAGAGCAGGCGACATGTTTGTAATCTAGATATGTACGGGCTACCTTTTTTGTAGAAGATTGCCTTCGTTCAAGTGAGCCATTTAGGGTATAATATTTAATTGCTTCGAATAATGCGCTTAACAAAGGTAAAAATTATACGTACAATTTTCGGCGAATTTATATGTCAGATGGCTTTGTAGTTATCAAAAGGGAAGTTTGCTGTTAGTTATCTGCAAAATATACTTTTTCAAATAAAAGACATGATCGTTAAATAATGTTTTAATAACATTTTATACTACTTAAACCTTAATATTTCGCGAACGTGCTCTCTCCTTTTTTGACAGAGGGCCTTGTAAAAAATGCATGAGCTTTAATAATTATGATTTTCTGTAGATTTATAACAAGATTACTATTTCTCAGCACGAACTATACTTGTCAACAGAAAGTTACCGCACTTTTTAATGCTGCTAGATTACACTGGTTAATAAACTATGAATTGCCTCGTATCAATTATTAAATGCTTTAATATTTGAGAGAGTTTGAATCAAGAACTATTATAAAATTCTGAAACACGCTTAGAGATTTTCTCCATGAAGACTATTACCGGTTTTCTGCAAATTTCCAAGCTGTCTTCATTTGAAACGTTTTTCAATTTTGGCCAACTAACCAGCAAGATATTTCATACAAAAAACTGTAACCGCTAAAGTCTTTGTAATCATTCGAATGCTTGTTCCTATTGATAAATATGCAGACATGACGAATCTAAATGCATTTTAAACACAGATTTTAATGACATATTTATCATAAAATGACAACGCAGTAAAAGAGTTTCGTGGGATTTTATTTTGCAGCTTTTCGTAAAATCTTACTGTATGCTTACGTAAAACTGATATTGTCTCCCCTTACGCTTGTCTCTATCGTAAAAACTTGCTTTAAGGGCGAAGCAACTGATAGAACCATTTTCTTTTTACATGTATCATGTCTGTTATTTATTTGTTCTATTCTCATTGTGTCATTATTGTACGAGGTACAGTCACAAAGTTCCCGGACTGGTCCTTTTAAATACAGTATTGACGTCGGATCGTCATAAAATTTAGCATGCATGTTTTTCCATTTAAATATAACATCAACGGCTAAGAAAAACACGCTTTAACAAGTATTTGATTTTTTTTCACATTTAGCATGTCCACAACACTAATACAGAGCACTTCAGAATTTGCCTTATTTTGCAATGAGATGGCTATTTTCTTTTAGAAGCTTCTCAATATAACGGCGCCAAAACGTCTTGATTTCCGCATAACATCAACGGAACGTTACAAGATAACAATTACAAATTTCACTGTGATCGGTTGACGTTTCGCCATTTTGTAAAGTATAAAGTATAATTTACGCCTTTTAAAAATTCTGAAGCAAGAAAATGATAACGTTAAGTGAACGTACGAAGCAGCGGGCAGTGAATAAATTCTGTGCGATGTAGGGCGGATATCGAGGATAATGCGCGAAGCGGAAGGCTGTGAAATAATGATCTTTTTATGGCATGAACGTGATATGAACGTCATCGACGTCGCGGAAGTGCTCCGTACACGACATAGTGGGTTATTCTAATGGATCGGCAAACATGTTTAAGTTGGTGTATTATATATATTTATATGTACTTGCAGTGGTATCGTTATATTTTATGTCATGTATTCAATTATCGTACGGAAAATAAAAAAGATATCATGACTGTCCGGGAACTTTTTGACTGTATCTCGTTTAACTCTTCAGAAATGGAGTGGGAAAAAAGATTATCATAATAATGTTGGTAAAGGCAGTTTAAAAGGATTCCCTTATTTACTGCAACGAATTTTTTCACGTTGTTTTATTGGTTTCGTCAAATACTCGTGTTGATGTTAATGTTGATTGTAGACCGGATCCCAAACGTATTGTTCTCACTTACTAGCCAGAAAAATCTCTATTTTTAGCCATGTGAGATTTCCTTATCTCGCACGGCATTATCTTTAACTCCGCGTGCTCGCGTACTTTCGTATTATTGCGCAACGTATTAATTGAGCACTTCATTATTTATTTAGACAACGTCATGATACTAATAACTACGTCATTTAAGTTTATTATGTGACGTAATTAAACGAATGTTTACTTTTTCAAAAAGAGCAAGTTTTTATTTTGTTTTATCATGATTTTGTTAAAAATCAGTTAGAAAAGATACAGTGGGTTGCTGGAACTTCGAAGTGTTTATCGTGGTATGAGTCTGTATCGTTTACCGTCCAGTTTTCAGTACCGTCCTATTTTCGTTATAGGTTTGTTTACTGCTATGCACATTACAGAAACAGTTCAGAACGTCATAGCTTTCTGTGGTATGCTGTTATATCTGACATACGGCCCATAACAAGTGCAAACTAGATAAGAAACATAACTTTTATGTGAAGTTACAATCGATCGTATATTGGTGTAACACTTTTTTGGTGATTCCGCAAAAAGTATTATTTCCAATAGAAAACTAACAGTCTGAACGAAAACACAAAAGGGGCTTCCCTGTTAAGGTTTGCTGCATAAAGTTGCATGATGCCATGCGACTTACAATCCTGTACTGTAAATGTTTTTGTGTGTCTTGAACCAGTTAACGGAAATTGGACGTACATCCAAGATGGTCGACAATTTCACTGCATTAGGTTTGTTTTCTTTTCTTTGAGTTTAAATGAAGGAACAAATGAATAAAATTTGTGTTAATATTTAGAACGATAAACAAATATAGTGTTAGTCATGGTTTTATCTAAGTTCCTTTTTATTGACATGACGGAAATCAAGCTAATCACTAACTATACTGAAAACTTGTCAGACGATGCTAAATGCTATTTTTGGAGTGTTTCATTCTTATACCGCTGTTGGCAGTTGCGAGCTTCAATAATCATCAGATTCTATGGAGAAAATGAATAGAAGATAAAACAGGAAATATTCTGCTTTTAAATAGGAATATTTCAATTTCAACTGGTATGAACAATTCAATCTATTTGAATTATGAAATGTGACGAAATCACGGATAACCTAAAAATAAATTGCACATCCGTTATCAACGGATGAACCCGTTGCAGATTTCCATGGCATGTAATAACGATTATTTTCCTTTCTTAAATTTGTAACAATATTGGTGTACATGTTACAGGTATTCAATTTTGACAGGACAGTTTATTCCTAGCTGATTTACCAATCCTACAAGAAGTTACGCAAAAGAACTAGTTATCCAAAATTGTTGCGATTTATTTGAATTTTAAAGAAATTTGTTCGGATCCTGAAGAAGTTAGTGAGAAAAATAATCAATCATTGATATTCGGTGAAGATCACAATATCTCAACCCTCGGGCAATGCTTTCCAGACGAAAACTCGGCACAGCCTCGTTTTCGTCTTGAAAGCATCACCCTCGGGTCGAGATACCCTGATCTGCGCCGAATACCAATGATAGATTCGCTTTATCTGTTTCGACAAAACAACAGTTGTACAGAGAACACTTGGTAACATGCAGATATTTGACTTTTAGAGGGTTCCGTACTGACAAGTATTCAGAACCTTCTGAATGTTCAGTAGGTTCACGTTGATTCCTTAGAGACAAAAAGATAATTACGTAAAGGTTTCTAATTCGTTTGAATTTTTTAAAATTGATTATAAAAGCGACCCGTTTCACTGCTTTGTTCATAGGCAGTTATGGAAATACATAAACTGCCTTAGGTTGAGCGCAACTCAATACGTACAAATTTATTATATACAAGACTTAAAAGCTTAGTTTAATTGTAAGGATAATTTAAAAGCAAACCATTTCCAAATGTTTGCAAAGGAAGTACCGATCTACCTTTAAATGATAGGAAGAAATCCCTTTTAATCCTGTTGTGGATTGCGACCTCCAAAGGGATAGATTTTTCTTCATCAGTCTCAGACAGCCTTTCCGCCAAGTTCCTTCTGCATCTATGCCAGCAAACAGGGCATTCTCGCAGTTCGCAAACGAAATCTTCCAGTATTTGTCTCCTTTGGGTACTAGGTATAACTGTTGTTGTGAAACTTCCTTTATGACCCTTTCATTCAACCACTGCTTTGTCTGCAATCTCGGCCAAGGGAAATCACAGAGTCTTAACACGGTTAATGGTAGAGTTATTGTTGGTGTTATATCTACTGAGATGTTGTGTACACCTTCTTCCATTATTGTTAGTGTGACCGCAGGCCCTTTTACTGCTTCATTCAATTGTATCTTTCCATTGTCATTTTGGAAACTTTCTAAAACAATAACAACATATAAGAAGTGATTATACAAGCATTTATTAGACATAAAAACCATATGGTTTATTGCATAAAAAGAACGAAGTCTCTGCTAGTAGTCTGCTAATATTTTCTAAATCTATGTGTAAAGACATCATAACTCGACACAGATCCCAATTTTAAGTAAATAATGTTCTTTTAGAATAAAATATAAAAAATAGTATGCTCACTTAGCCGAGATCATTATTGGATAAGACAATGATTATAATAACCCAAAACAAACGGACTATCCAATGAAGAGTTATTTACCTTGGCATATTGAAAAATATCAAACGGTAAAGTTTGAATAAATCTAATGCCACATAGACCATATTATGCAGTTTTAATTGTTATTTGCTTAACACATGATAGTACATTTATTTTACTAAGTCTTTTTTTATTTTTATAGGTATACATGTATTCTGTTTCGATAAACAAATAATTGTATATCGTGTGCTATAAAAACATAGATACTTACGATACTGCTTAATACAGTCTTTCATATGTGTGTAAAATGACGATAGCAAAAGGAAAGGGACAATCCATTTGAGCGTATTGTAATTGGGATGAGACGTGCAGTAGTTGAACAAATTCTGGCCATCGCGGTCTCCAAGACAAACTGCCACATATCCAGTCCTGATTTGTTCCGGGTACCTTTCGCGAAAACACTTCCGCCGTATATCGTTAGGAAAAAATCGTTTTCCATCTGACGAAAATTTTCCTGAAGACTAAAAGATAAATTAATATTTTTACTACATGTCGCGTAAATGAGATGAAAATGGAAGTTTGAAAACAAGCGAACTCGGAAAATACGAGAATATTTCAGGCTTGGTTTTTTAAAGAAGAGAAAGTGTATATATAGCGTTTGGTAATTAAAATTAACAAAAATATTTTTGAACTGTTTACTTTAGATTGAGAAGCAAGTCACTGCATTTTCATGTATATAGTATGACAAATCAAAAGATTTTTATGTAATAACGCTCTCTAATGTAATCGTAAGTAGTCAGACTGAATGGACCGTATTTGCTCTATGCACTTTCAAATTTAGTCTGGCGAGTAAGAATTTTGATAGCCAAACCCAAGTATATAAAACATGTTATTTCAGAGCTCACTCACTGTTCTTATTCTGGAAAATGTTCTGATTATTATTATAAATTGGTTTCATGGTCATCAGCAAATATGTATGCATACCAGTGTATTGTATTCGATGTACTTCACAAATACAACTCGAACTTGTTTGTTCATATAAGAACCTGTTGGGGCAGGCAAGTGTGAGGTTGGTGCACCCTAAAACCTGGTTTAAAACCTCCAGTTGCAAATTTATTTGCTACTGACCGTTCCAAGACCTTGGTAACCTTTCGCTTTCTCACTTTTGTAAATTGTTTGTGACGTCTATTTAGAAACTGGTCATTGTATAACCATGTAATCTTCGTACACTTACTTTTTGGCTGAGTGGGGAGACTGTGTCTGTTGGATCTGGCCATTCCTGGTATGCATATTTCACTGTTTTTGAAACTGCATATAGGCACGTTTGTTGAAACTAAACCTTATCAAATAATGATGTATTAAGTCAAACAATTGTTCAATTCTTTCAAATAATTGACATTATTCATGAAAACAATTACCTTTCCACAAGAAGAATCAATGTCATCTTCAAAGACAAACAAAAATGGATCATAAGAGAGTATTATGCCTTTTTTCCGTAGCAAACGAATTTCCACACTAAAATCGCATTCATCCGTCTTTCCGGTCTTAACTCCGCATGCCAACGAACCTTCAATATCTGGTTCTGCAGTGACAATACCATTCTTAGAGACCATTTTCAGCAGGTCTCGAACAATTTTGTCACAGTAGATCCAAGTTTCATCTCTTGAAGCAATATCGACATTAACACAGTTAGTATAATATTCTTTAATTTCGGATTTAGCGACATCGTTAAGAGATATATTTTTATGTATATATTGAAATTGTCCTAACGAAAATCGTCTTTTCGGTTTTTGATGCGATATGCCGATCTGTGGATGTGTTTTCCTTTGATATTCTGAGATAGATTGTTCAGAATTTCGAAATCGCAAAGTTTTATTTTCCGTGTTTTGAGGAGACCTCGATGCTGTTGTCTTGCATTGTTCTATCGTTTTTAATATGCTTAAAGCTGAATTGCTTTTTTTGGTTTCATAACTTGTTGATCGTGAATTAACAGGTTTGATTGTTTTAGAAGTTCCCAGGCAATCAGGAGTTGGTGTGTTTTTCAGATCCGGAATATGCAAAGACTTCTTAGTTGATAAATTTATTTTGGAACTTGTTTTAGGATGACTTGAAGCGGATATATTACTCGAATCCTTAACAAATAGCGTGTTTTTGTTATCCGTGTTTCTCGTTGATTTTGATGATTCATTTCCTTTGATTGATTCCTCAGATAAAAGAGATGACTTGTTTTTTTCTGCATTTCTTCGACTTAATTTATTTTGATCAGTTCGTATCAAAAACTGTTGGGTTGATGATTTGTTTTCTTCTTCCCTACTATATTGACTTGAACGATCAATCTTTGTCGTTGATACCTGTGTTATTGGTTTGCCTCGGTTAACCTTTTTTAATTTTTCGCTACCATTTTCATTGTTTTGTTCCGGTCTTGCTAGAGACTTGCTACTTTCCGCAGATCTTTCAGATTTTAATGATCTTGATTGATTTATATTCGTTCCTTCTGAAGACTCTTTGACTTTTGTGTGGCGATATTCAGTTCTTTTTGTACCATTTAAATGTGTGTTACTTTGTTCTATGTTACTCTGTACCGTATTCACAGCTTGCGTCTCGATTTTCTGAGAGACTAGAGTATTTATATTTGGGGCAGTTTCTTGAGATTGTCTCGAATTCGACGTCTTTTTGAAGTTATTGGAACCTTCAGCATTGGCATATCTTCATGTAATGAAAGAAAAAGAAAACGAACGAACGTATTAATATAGTTTTACTTAACAACAAAACTATTCTTTTGAAACAGATTTGGGCGATAAAATATCAGCGGACGATACGTTGTGCACACAAATTAAAAAAAGGTGAAATATGCATATCAGGAATCGCCACAATCAGAAAAAAACAGCCTCCCCACACAGTCAAGAAGAAGAGAGGGGGAGAGAGCATGGTTAATAAAATGATCAGTTTCAAAAAAGACACCACTAACAATAAACAAAAATGAGAACCCGAGGGGTTACCGCCTTGGAACGGTCAGTGGCAAATCACTGGGGGTTTAAACCAGGTTCTAGGGTGCACCAACCTCACACTTGCCCCAACAGGTTCTCATATCACAAAACAAGTACAAGTTGTCTTGGTGAAAAAACTTCAACCCACTTATCGGCTTAACAATGTTGCATGCAAAAGCACACAAACATATAAAACATAAGAAGCTAAGAGCATTGCAAAGCCGAAGGGGCGTGTACTCAATGATCTTACCGAGACCAGAGCTCCTGGAGTAAAATCAGCAAGAACACGATGACAGGGATAAAAGAAACAAATCGAGCTTCTAGGTTCTTTTAAGAAAAGATTTCCCCATTAACCTTCATAAACTCTTAAACCCCTGCCACCGTCGTGCAACCAAAGAGGTAAGCATAATGATCAACTGTAGAAGGGTTAATCACCAGGCCTGCAGAGCGCTGTAAAATATCATGTTGGTAACCTTTCTTTTTAAATTTACAGATGGTTTTTACGAATAACCGGGAGAAATTAACACTGCCTTTTATCTTTTTAAGTTTATAAATTAAATCTCCATAAAAAACTGGCTGTGAAATACCTTGTTGCAAAAGTGATTTTAAACTGTATCTGTATTTATGAATTAAATCTGGGTATCGGCGATAAAACTTGCAAAAGGTTTTCCTTAATTTGTGATACCGATAACCTTGTTTTAAAAGTTTTTCTGTAATGCAAAGATTACGTTCATTGAAATCATTAACATCGTTGCAAGCTCTTGAAAAGCGAACAAGCTGTGAGATATAAACCCCATAAGATGTTGCACGGGGAACATCGCCGTCTAAAAACGGAAAATTTACTATATTAAAATTAAAATCATCTCTTTTATCATAAATTTTAAGAGTGACATAACCATTTTAAATGGACAGATTTAGATCGAGAAAGTTTGCTTGCTTTTCTGAAGTGTTCGCTTTATTAAGTTATTTAGTTCTTTAGGATAAATCTTATTAACCAGTAATGGAAAATGGTTATTGTCTATATTTAATAATTCATCAAGGTACCTCGATGTGTTGTTAAAAGCTGTTAAAAGCTGAAATTATAT